>VDFB02086081.1:277702159-278260220 GCA_007258455.2 Sequoia sempervirens | reverse complement strand
CTTCCACCCTCTCCACTCTCTCCAATCCTCTCCCACACTCTACCACCCTCTCCAACCCTCTCCCGCCCTCTCTCACCCTTCCCCACCCTTTCCTACCTTCCCTACCCTCTCTGACCCTTTCCCACCTTTGTTGCTAGTAGTGCTCTTTGGAAAATGTGAAAAGGAAGACATAACGCGTGCGCGTTATAACGCGCTCGTGTTATATCTTGCATTGGAAATCCCCGAGCCTTAGATTTGGTATTTTCCTTGGAATACCAACCCAAAGGCTTGGAGGGCATTCCCAAAGACCAGAGACGTGTTTTTTTCCAAATTCAATAAATTTTCACATAATCGGGTTCGTGCTCACCATCAAGATTGCATCTGGTTCAATATCAAGAAAATCGAAGACATGGGTAATGTTAGGTTTTTTATTAGCTTTCCAACGATGTAATTTTTTTCACTTTCTATTAATGTTAAACTTTTCATCCATAATTTCTTTTGATTGTATGTCTGTTTTTCTTCAAAAAGTAGTGTTTGGTATTTTTTTCGCTATACATTAACCGTTCATGAAAATTTGAAATAAATTATAGTTTTAGAAACTAGACTCCATTCTACAATTTAAAAAAAATAAAATTTTAGAAAAATCTTTTAGTTTGAAAAAATTTGAGGGGGAGCACGGCCAAAATTCTGCTTTTTAGGAAGTGCCCACTTAGAAAATTAATAAAAAATCAAATATTCATTAAAAAATTATCAGAAAATATCCAGTCCTTACTACATACTGTTATCTAACTTCTGACTAGAGCGATTTTAAAAATACTACAAAAAAGTCCACCGTGCTCGGGTCACACAAGAGTTGCTATGTTATGTTTTTCTAACAGAAACAACATCAATTTGTGTGTGTCCCTCTTTTGAACCCCTTAATCTCAACCATTTTCAAAATAAATTAGTAGTTTAGAAAGTAGACTTCGAGCACTCTGATCCTTGTTTTTGTTCAACAAAAATTTTGGTAGCTATCCTCAATTCCGATCAAGGTCGAGTATTTCCTGATTTGAGAAAAAAGTGGCCACTTAAGCCCCTTTTTGGGAACCATCTTGAATTGCACTTACCACGGTGCTAAATCTAGCTAATGACCTTGGTAAGGTTGTGCAAACATTGGATTAGGCTAATTAATGGAAGATTAGAGGCAAGTGGAAAATGTGGGAGGGCATTGACATTAATCTCCGATTAAGAGGATGCACATCATAATCATGAATTAATTAAATTAATTCAGATTAGGGCAAGGTTATGGAGGATGTGACAAGGAGAGAGAAAGTGAGGAATTTTAAATTGATTTTAAATCAAAAAAGGGGAAAAATACTAAATTAAATAAATTAGCGTATTTATTTAATTTAGAGAGGAATACGATAAAAGAAAAAGTATTAATTATTAAATTAAATACTTTACCGATATGAAACAAAAGGTGTAATATTAATTTAATAAATTAATATTAATACGATAGATGGAAAGGCAGTAAATTTAATCATATGGAAGTGATTAAATTTGGATGTCTACAGTTAGTACCTAGCTTCTGATTACCTTATTAGCTAACTAGAAATTTTTTTAACATTAGGACCAACAACACCAATCTTTTTATTGTTGTAGGTTCCTTATATGAATTTTTAATCTTCTTAGGAGTCAATAGTTGTTCAACTGTGTAGCCTGTAGTTGTAGTGGAGAGAACTGTGTTCTAAAGAGAAAGGGATACATGAATGTACTCTAGAATACCTTATACTCTTAGTCAGGTCGGTTCCCTTTCTTAAGATGCCATTTTGTTCCATGAATCAAAATTTCTAGTCACATGCAAAGAACAATATATACCTATAGCCAATTCAGTTTTCCATCCAAGTAAATCCCTTTTTTATGTGCAATTTTCTTCCAATTCTCATGTTTCTTCATGTAAATTAGACCACTTTATCTATATGGTCAGTTTAATTGTGTTGAAATGTGTGTGGGTTCCCAACATCACCATGATGTGAATATTGTGGATACAACACAATGCTAAAACAAGGAAAATATATGGTTATTGCTAATTTATAATAAATTTGAATCTCTATTTTTTCTATTTCTATGATAGATTGTAATTGAGCTTTCATGTCATTGAAGAATTTATTATTGATGTTGAAAAACAATGGAAGCTAATAGAGAAGAATAGTATACAAAATAGAACCGTGTTTTCTTCATTTTTATATTTGATGCAAAAAATTCCAAAAATGGTGGTTTTGGTACTACTGAATATATGCCATGTTTCATGGATTGTGTATGGTCTAATTTCCTCATAGTATGGAGATGTCACAAACCAATTACAAGTGACTGGTGAAGGTTTGAAACCACTAAATCAATTTGTGGAGGATTATTTTTGATACAAGTATGATTTTTTAGGTAGAGTCATTATAGTTTGGTAGAGTTGTAGTAGTTTGGATACAAGCATGATTTGTTGTAGCATGATACAAAAACTTCTACACAAGCTCTTACCAAAAACATTCCAATTCGTTCCCTTGGACTATGGAAATTTCATGTCTTTAATCTAACATTTGTTTGGTGGAAACTTGCTATCATGGATGGCTAGATTTGTTGTTGTAGTATTTTATAATGTTTTGGATATGTTAGAAGCCACTGGATTCATAGTGTAGAAAATCATTATGCTAATTGGTATATGTAAAGGCTCTAGATTCATTCTTGCAAGAGAATTTGTCCAAGTTTTGGAATGTTGGGATAAAGAAGGAAGGGAGTTTGTTGCTATAAAAAATGTTCATGGCATAGACAAGTACCATGAAGCAACAAAGGTTGAAATCAGTGTGCTTCACAAAGACACCAAATATGATTGAAATGGCACAAGGTATCCATCCTCTATTGAAACAACTTATAAAGTTTTCATTGATCTATATTTTTAAATTCTCCTTATCTCATTGTTGTTATTTCAATACTTTCCTTTTTAAAATCCAGGCCATAACCATTGCAATTTCTTATAACTAATTTCTAGTGTCTTTCAAAATTTTCTTTGTGGCTCATGATGCGAATGCAAATTCTTTGTTGTAGGTGTGTTAAGATGCGGAACTAGTTTGACTATCACAATCACACCTACATTGTATGTGCCATATCTCTTCAATAATTTCTAGTTTTTTTTTTTGGTTGAAGAAGCATATCAATTTTTATGTTGGTTATAAACAACACTTTGTTATTGAAGGTTTAACTAAAGAGGAAATATTTTATTGGAATTATTTTTTGACAGGTTTTTGAGAAGCTTGGACCAAGTTTATATGATTGTCTCAGGAAAAATAATTATGCTCCATTTCCCATTGACATTGTTAGGGAGCTTGGTAGACAACTTTTGGAGTCTATGGCATTTGTGTAGAAAAAAATCTTAACTATCCTTTTTCATTGAGCAATGCCAACTTTAGAATTTGATGTGTAGGGCATTAGTAAAGGCAAACTATTTGCAACTATTGTTTTCTATTAATGAATACATCTTTATCAAACTATCTTTCCACCCAAGCAAGTAATTTAAAATTTTTTCTCTTAAGGATGATGTTTGCAATGGAACCGTTGTGCCTCTTGCCATGATGGAAAGAGTACTAGGGCCTTTACCCCAACATATGATTTGTAGAGCAGAGTGAGTTGCTTACTTGAAACTTATCGTGTTTCCTTATTGTTATGCTAGATTTGTCATTTAGAAGCTTTTAGTTAAGTTCTAATAGCTGACTTATCCTATCATTAGAGTGAAATCTACAAAATATTTTAGACATGGAATGAGAATAAAATTTCTTGAAGGAGCATCTTCAAAAGAGAGCATTAGAGTTGTGAAAAAGTTACTAGGAAAATGTTTTCTGATTGAGTAGCTCTTTACATAATTTGAGTCACATATTTAAATATTTTTAGCTTCTTTTGCAGAATCTGGTAATGGAACATGCTAATCTCTTTGTTGGTTTTCTCATAGAATTGCTAGAAGGACTTCTTAAATTTGATCCATTAGAGTGCCTGAAAGCTGAAGCAACTCTTAATCATCCATTCTTTGCTCAAGAATATTGGATATTTTTAATGTCATTCTATTCACAATGCAACAACCATTAACTTGTGATGTACCATATCCATCAGGAGTCAACAATACAATGCCTAAGCTAGTTCATTTGTATGGTTATAGAAGAATTTTGCATGAGACAAGGAACCGAGAAAGGGAGTTCTTTTCCAACCAAAATGTTTCTTCAGGTTGCAACATCTATTTTGTATCAAGATAACCCAACTTTTAGGTCTAACTTGCCTTAGAGGAGATATCTTCAAGTTACATATTTTTATAGATTTTTTCAAATTAAATATTTTTTAAAAATGTTGGATTTCTAAATTTTCCTCATTGGTATCCTGCAAATGAATATATTTGTATATATATATTCTTTAAAGCACACAAAGATATAACAAACATATGAATGACTCATTAAAACCCGATTGGCAAGGTGTAGGTTTCTCTATAAAGTACTAATAATAAATATATATGGAATAGATATGCAAGCTCGAATATATCAAAAACAAAATTAAAACTAGCAAGCACACTTTGGTGTGCAATCCACTACCTTATTGTATTTCATCTTTGTGCTTGATCTATAGATGTGATACTTAAAGTATGTCATCCACTCCATGTTTCATTAATTCTCTTGTTGGAAATTAATTATTTGATACAACTAATTGATAGATTCAAATATTGAGCACCTTAAGATTATGGCTGATACAAGAAGTTGGGTACACAAAAAGCTCAAAAAGTGGAAGTGTTTTTGCTATTTTTTAGAATTTGTCACACTTGGACTGAAAAATTGAGGGACTTACATAATGAATCTTTAAAAAATTTAGTAGTATGAAAGTTATCATTTTGAATCTAGTTTCCAAATATGTAAATTATTCAAATAAACAAATTATAGAAATTAAATTTTGGTAGGGATCTATAAAAACCACTTTTTAAAAGTCCCTTCTTTTTACAATACCAAGCACATGTATGGATAACACTTTTTGACCCAAATAAAAGTATTTTTTTAATGCCTTTTTGGAAAAGAGAGCTAACAACATGAAGTTTGGTTTGAAATTTTTTTTGTAATTTTTGGTTGAATATATTTTTTTTTAACAATTTTTTATTGGCCTTAATTGTTGTTTATAAAAATCAACGTGTACAGACAACATAAATGGACCTAAACTAAACATTTTTTGAATTCTTTTTTTCATTGTGTAGAGAATTTTCTGATGTTTGATGCCATATAATTTTTTTTACAAAAAACTTAACCAAAAAAAAGTTATTAAAAAACAAAAAAACCTAATATTTCAAGTTTAAGGACTATTTTTCTTAGAAATTAATAAAAAAATAGCAAATGTAATTCAATATTAATAAAAATTATATATTTGAAAAGTAGAAATCATGTTCTATAATGGGTTTTAATTTTATAGATTGATTCAGAAAAAAAGTCCATCAGCCATATTGCCAAAGTTGGGCATTCTTCTTCAATTTGCCTTAGTTTTTTAGTTGCAGGTCAAAGGCTAAGGTTCAGATTGCCAAGCCACTCCCAAGCCTAAAACTGTGGGAACATGTGGGTTGAGAGTTTTGAATTTCAACAACGCATACACATTTTTAAAAAGAATGTACGCGTTACAAAATGCATATGTGTTCTTAATTTTCTTGATAATTTTTTTAAAAATAAAATTTAAGAAATGGGTACCCATTTTTAGAAACGAGTACCCATTTTGAGTTTCAAAACAGGTACGCATTTTAAAATAGGTACGCAATTTAAAATGGGTACTCGTTTCTAAAAAGTATTTATTTTTTTAAATAATCAATTTTTCCATGTTATAAAATGTGTATGCATTATATAACACATACGCATTATAATGTGTACGCATTTTCTGTGAATTTTTTTTTTGGCCAAAACTTCCCCTCTTCATGTACCCAACTTCTTGGTTTTACCCATTATGTGATTAAATAAAATTATGTTATATAATTCAATTAACCAACATTGGCAAAGGAAAAAATGTCTACATTTGAACGAATACATATATATATATATTTTAAATTGCATTATTTTGTTGTAATTTCAACAAAAGTAACCGACGAACCACCAAAAACATTTGATGAAATTACTATACTTGTGATGAAATTTTCGTTGTAATGACTTGACCATATCATCAAAATTTTGACAAAAACTTTCGTTGAAATTTTGAGAAAAGAAATTTCATCAAAATTTTGACAAAAGAACTTTCATCAAAATTTTGACAAAAGAAATTTTATCAAAATTTTGACGAAAAACTTGCGACAAAAATTATTTGATTGTTTCGTTAGTATTTTGACAATAGTTTGTTGACATTTCAACAAAATTTCGTCAAAATTTGGAGTCAAATACAATAGTGCTAGAGTCAAAGTCTACATCCATTGCAGCCATTTCAAGCATATTCACAACACTTCATTGTTAGGGTTTGGTCTAGATTGTAGATTTCCTAAAGAACAAGATTGGAGAAAAGTTGCAAGTTATTCAAAGTTGTCATCAAGCCTTGGAGAACCTTGGAGAAGACCTATAGCTCAAGTAAATCAGAGATTTGGATATGGAAATCATTTGGGAAGAAAAGACAAAGAAGAGCAGGATCAACTTTTGAATTTGTAGAAAAGTTCAACTAGACTGGTTCACCACTTCTAGTGAATGAGTCCTAGTTCTAGTATTTTTTTAGGACTTTACAAATTTGGATACCATTTTGCCAAATTTTTGTTCCTGTATAGTTTTTTAGAAACTAGATCAATTCTCCTAGCTTAGTGAATGAGTCCCAGTCAATAGTAAAAGTAGATTTTCCAATGGTTTAGACCTCCATTCAGCCATCTCTAATTTCCTAGGTGAACACCTTCCTATCTTCATTTTTTGTTTCCTTTCATTCACTTTCATAGGTCATTTAGTGTTAGTTTGCATTCAATTAGGGTTTAGCATTGCATCCTACATTTCATTTTCTTTCCTAAGTCTATACTTGGTTGTGAACCCCTTAATAGTTTGCATTCAACCCCTAGAACAACCCTATACAAGATTTATTTCTCTTTTGCATTGAGATCTTTAGAGTTACCTTTGAATGAAATTGAAGGTGTGGGTATGCTCTATGCCAAAATCATATGATAGCACCATCCCAAAATACATCATTTCATTTAGGTGTACCTACATCTAAAACATTTCATTTTTTGATTTGGTGTGCATTTTCATCTTAGATTTAGGTTGCATTAACATTGCATTAGGACTTGCATTGGTTAATTTGCATTCTAGGGTTTTCAAATTTTACATCAGTGAAAGCTCATATAGCTTGCATTTTTGCATCTAATTTCATTAGAAATCATTCAAAATATGCATTTGCATCTCAAATAAAGATTAGAAAATACAAAAAGCATAAAATTCATTTAAAATTTTATGAAATTTTTGAAAAAAATCTCTCTTGGGACTCATTTGCCACCTTGGGTGAATCAGTCTCTTTGCATATTCTACATTGTATTTTCTAGCACTTATAGTTTGGTTTTTGAGTTTCAGTTTTCTATAATTTCCTTTCTATTTCAATTTCTAGAATTTTTGTTATAAGCATTTCATTATTCTTAGCTTACAGTGCATTTGCATTCAAATTGATTTTAGTATCCCTTGTATGAGTCTTTGGTGTCCTATTGCTAATACTATAGTGAGATGAAGTTTGAGACTCACATCATCCCATGATGGCACAATCATTGTGGGTCTTGGGTTGTTTAGCTCTTTCACTCCTAGTATTGACACTAGTATGCTAGGTATGGAAAACACCCTTAGAAACTCTTTTCCTTCAAGTAGTATGCAAGGTGAAACAAGGAATGATAGTGTCTTGCAAGAAAACATAATTCAAATTCATTAGGACCTAGCTAACATACAACATCAAGTGCAAAATAACAAAATTTCAACTACTGCTATCCCTACTATATACAACATTCACCGCATGCTTGAAAGTGAAGATGGAATTGACCTCATGAGAAACATAGTTCAAATATTTGGAAAAAACCCTACCCCAACCACTAGTTTCCCTTTACCAACAAAAAATGTCACAATCCAAGGAGGAACTCAAATTCCTCCTCCCACAACAATTTTCTCAATACCTACCTATACCAACCCTCAAGTCACAACAACAATGTAAACAACTAGTAATGTGACTCCTTCCTTGGGTATTTCTGCTAGCACCCCTAGTTCTTTTGTGGCATCACACATTATATCTCCTACCACTCTACCACCCACAAGTGTTCCATTCACTTGTCCTTTGAACACATACACCCCCTCACCTTTTTCCCTTCCATATAACAACAAAAGCAATGAACCTCTCATTAATCAACTCTTCCAAACTATTTCACCCCTTAAAAAATAGATTTCCACCATCAATCGAAATCAAAATGGCCCACCTAAATATTATGTCAAAAGTAGTCCATTATCCTTGGAGATAATGTGAACATCGATGCCACAAGGAATAGAAGTTCCTAGATTTGAGAAAGACAAAGGAAAGGGAGATCCTTATAACTATGCCAATGTTTACATTTCCTTATGTAGTGAATTTGTCCTCAATGATAAAATTTTGGCTAATCTTTTTCCTAGGTCGTTGAAAGACACTACCTTGGAATGGTTTTCTTCTCTACCAAATAACTCAATTCATTCATTTGATAAACTTTTTGAGGAATTTTTTAATCATTTCCAAGTGCATATGAATCCTAAGATGACTTTGGATGATTTGATGAGATGTAAGAAAATAGAAGAGGAAAAGATAATTGACTTTATCTCATGCTATCAATCACTTCATTCCCAAATCGATGTCAAGGTTTCTAACCCTCACCTTCAAAACACATCCATAGAAAACTTAAAAAGTAAGATTCAAGAAAAGATTACCATGATGAAATTCACATCCTTTATGCACTTGTGTACCACCCTCCATGATTACCAAAATTTTGTTAGTAGTCGAGATACAAAGTCCACTTTTAGCTAAACTAAGAAATCTGAGCCTACAAACCAAAGCAATTCCAAACCTTTTAGAAAATAGAACAAAGGGTTCCTTCACTTCAATCCCCCTCAACAAACAACTCAAAATACCAATAACCAAGTAGCTACTATTAAAGCCTCGATACCCTTTAGCTATGGAGACTTGAAAAGATAATTCATAGCCTTGCCTGATACCCTTCATAACACAATGTCCCAACTCTCAGAAAAAAAAATGATTACCTTGCCTCTTGTCAAAACACCTGATCCCAATAAGCCTACACCCTTGAGCTTTATATCAAATGCTTATTGCCGCTACCACTAAAAAAAGGACACGACACAAAACATTGTAGGTGTCTTAAACATCTTGTGCAAGACCTCATTGATTCTAGCCATCTTTCCATTGGAGGTGTTAGTGATCAAGGAAATAATTATATTGCCCCTCCTAACAAGAACTTACAAATATTTACCAAGCCCATTCCTGAAAAACAATATTTCATTTGTCAAAGCTAGTGATACTACAAAGAATGATGTGATGAATGTTGACATAGATGACGATAACAATGATCCTATTCAAAAAGATTCTATAGATAATGATCCTATGGATGAAATGGTAGGAGTGATAGAAATCATTCCTCATAAGGGCTAAACTAAGAATCATCTTAACATTTTTTTCTTCTCAAAAGATATACTTAAACATGCACCTGATGGTCCTCTTTACATAGATGGCTGAATCTATGACAAGCCCACTAACAGGATACTAATAGACCTTATCTATGGAGAGAATGTGATCACCGAGGAATTATTACTTTTGGATGAGCTCTATCATGACATATACAATAAACCAAAAGCATGGATCAAGAAACATAATGGTTTTGTTTTCCCTACGATGGGATCGATCACCTTACCATTGCAAATAAGACCAAAAACATTAGTTGTTTCATTCTCCATCATCCCACAGTTGGACCAATTTCATGTGTAGCTAGGCCACCCATGTCTAAAGTTGCTCCATGAAAGATATCCCTTCAGGTGTGCATAAATGCTTAAAGTTTCCCTTTGATAATGAATTATTCATTAGATCCACCATAGTGGCTTTAACCCGTTGTCCTCTAATGGTAAATTTTCCTTAGATTCCTTTTGGCCCAAGCCTATGGAACCTATCAAACCACAAGAATACTTCTTTTTCTTGTCTTATCAAAATTTCAAGGAAAAGAAGATAACTGAGCTATCGCTTTGAAACATGTCCCCATCCACCACTGAGCCTATCATCCTAGATGAAACCATGATTGAGAATAAATAAGCTAAAAACAACCAAAAACAACCTAAGACAAAACCTTCCCCTACTTCTTGTGAAAGACCAAGAGACAATGAAAGCAACCCTGCCACACCTCCTAGAATAAAACAACTATACATAGTCAAAGAGAAAGTGGTTGAAAAACCTCTCATAGTTCCTTATGTTCCTCCCCTTGGGGAAGAAAAGCAACCTATGGTTGATCAACCCAATCCTACACAAACACAACTTGATAACAAAACCAAAAGAAACAAAGGTACTAGAGAGCATAGGAATAGACATCATGCCCTTTCTCACAGGATACATGATGAATTAAATAAATAAAATCAAAATCCAAAGTTGACTAAAACAATGCATGATGGCCCTAATCCTACCCAAACACAAAAAAAATCCAATACAACAAACACAACAAGAGTTGAACTATTCCATGGACATTACCATTCAACCTCCTATTGTGATTAACTTGGATGACGATGACAAGGTTGCTAAAATTTATTAAGAGGTGTGTAATGAATTCAATACATTTTTTCCCTCTTCCATGTGCTTAGAAGACAAATATCCTAAAAAAAGTATTGAAACTAGTGCTACCCCTAGTTCGAAACTTTCTCTTGACCCTTTGGCTATTTTCCTACCTTCGGTATTTAATAAACATGACTGGGAGGTGGATGATCTGCTTTAGGTTGACTCGCTTGTGCCTTACTAGTCTTTTTCATTTTCATTTTATTTTGTGTGATTTCATATGCTTGATGTGATCCCCTATGATGTTCTGTTTGATGTTTTCTCTCTCTTTGTGACATTCCTCTATTTGTACCTTCATGCTTCTCTATGTCATAAATCTTCTATCTTTTTGATTTAATCTCTTTTACATTTTTCTTGTGTTTTCCTTTTGGGGATGACACAAGGCATCATGACATTCATGTCTCTTCCATGTTGACCGAAAAGGATTTTTTTTTTTCGCTTTTATTTTCCTTTTGGGGATGATGCTAGGCATTGAGACATTCATGTCTCTTCCATGTTGACACAAAATCCTTTCTTTTCATTTGTCTTGTGTTTTCCTTTTGGGGATGAACAAGGCATCAAAACATTCATGTTTCTTCCATGTTGACCCAAAAGGTTTTTCTTTGTTTTCACTCTCCTTATGTAATTCTTCTAGTTCCATGAGTATTTGGGGGATGATGACAATTCTAAGCTCTCTAAAAAAATTGCAGCAAAGAACATACTGACCCCATATCCATAGATCCCTTATGTGTTTTGTGTTTTTCATTTTGGGGGAAACCTCTATATCTCTTTTTCTTCGACATGATGTAGCTTTACTTGGAAACATATGACTTGGCATAGGTCTTTCCATGTTAGCTCTCATGTCTTCTTTATTGTTTGCATTTAGCACTTTCTACTTTAAAGTAATTGCTGATAGTATGGTGTTTGGCAATTTCTTTAAAGTGGGAGCATACATTGACATTATTTCGCATTTTTATTTTTCATGGTTCATGGTGCAGTCTTATTAGTTTATGCAATGTGTTTTTCACTTTGTGGATGACATTGGGTGTGTTTTCCTTCAAGAGTGTGATCTCTCTTAGCATATTACATTCCTCTTACTATCTTGATGTGATGCACTGCACCTCCTAAGTTGTGAATCTTTTATTCTTTTATTGGTCTTCTCTTGGAGACATTAGGTACAATGTTACCTAAGTTAAATACCTTGTATGAACTAAGCAAGATTCCTTTGGACATTATTTACATTTTTCATTTTCCACTTTGCATTATATATGGCAACCTTGCATAACACAACTTTCATTACTATGGAGCCATCTTGTTTGTTCATGAGATCCAAGCATACAAAGTTTTTCTTGTCTCATGAAGCTCAAAAATAATTGTTATGGGGCACCTTATTAAATTTATCAGGAGATATAACTTTGGTATGGTTTGAGCAGGAAGCCCAATCGAGGCATGACTTTCCCTATAGACACTTGTGTGTGTATGAGTGCATACCAGCCTTGAGTTTATGTGCCTCACCCTCTTAATACTTCTCACCTGGTTTAAATATTGAAGTTGTATCACCTCAAAGTGAGTATACTTCTTTGGAAAAATAGCCTAGACCTAATCCACAATGCATTAGACAAATAGTTGAAGCTTGATCCCCCCTTTTCTTTTTCATGTTGTTTCATTTTCTTTTTTTCTCTGATAGTGCATGCCTGTGCCTTATTTCTACTCTTTATAATTCCATGTGTGTTCCTTTGTGCTTATGTTGGTTTTCCATAAAACCTTGGTCATGGAGGCTTGTGCACCCCCCTTGGTCATGGTTGTCCTATCTTACTAACATTGGTACATTTGAACCCCCCTTGATCATTGCTACATTTTGTCTACTTTATGAACTAAATGAACATCAATGGTACCTTGTTTAAGTGTTGGGAACTATTGTAACACACTTTCAAAATTTTCTAAGGTCTTATTAATGAAATAAACCTAATAAACTTCTTTTTTACATTAATCTTGACCTATGTTAAAGTGTTGTAAAATATTGTAATACACTTTCACACTTTTATAGGCTTTTCATTAATAATTGGGCTTTGTTATGCTTTAATTGGCCCTATTTTTTATTCAAAAGCCTCATTTATATGTATTTTTGAGGATAAGCCTCATTTTTTCTTTGATAGTGCATGCCTGTGCCTTATTTCTACTCTTTATAATTCCATGTGCATTCCTTTGTGCTTATGTTGGTTTACCATAAGACCTTGGTCTTGGGGGCTTGCACACCTCCTTGGTCATGGTTGTCCTATCTTACTAGCATTGGTACATTTGAACCCCCCTTGATCATAGCTACATTTGGTCTACTTTATGACCTAAATGAACATCAATGGTACCTTTTTTAAGTGTTGTGAACTATTGTAACACACTTTCAAACTTTTCTAAGGTATTATTAATGAAATAAACCTAATAAACCTCTTTTTTACATTAATCTTGACTATTTTAAAGTGTTGTAAACTATTGTAACACACTTTTACACTTTTCTAGGCTTTTCATTAATAGTTGGGCTTTGTTATGCTTTAATTGGCCCTATTTTACATTCAAAAGCCTCATTTATTTTCAAGGATAATCCTGTCAAAACCATTTAAAACATCAAAATCCTAAAAACCCACCTCGAAAAGCGAAGGTGGGGCTAATTTTCCATTTTGGATGAATGAGTCCCTTTAGGTGGGACCCATTTTCCTAGGGTGGCAAATGAGTCCCGTTTAACACAAAATTAAAATTAATTTAAATCTTTGATGGGATTTTATTCTCCTAGATCCAATGTTGGCTTGTAGTGTTGTAATCTCAAGAATTCTTGCATAATTGAGTATAAATACAATATTCTTTCATTAATTTTACACCAAACAAGTTGAATGAGCATTCTTATAGAAATTTTGAGTTCACAAGAAAATCCACGAGCATTAAATCTTGAGCAGATTTTCAAGCATTTTAGGGCAGCATTCAAACATCAATCATCATGTCAAAGAATTCATGCATCATGATTGTTATTGTGCTAATAATTGTGGTGTAGGATTTTGTGATTCAGGCAAGTGTTTCATTCAATATCTCTCTCCTTCAAGCAAGAGTCAAAGTCTACATCCATTGCAGCCATTTCAAGCATATTTGTAGCACTTATTTGCTAGGGTTTTTTCTAGCTTGAAGATTTCCTAAGGAGAAAGATTCAAGAAAAGTTGTAAGTTATTAAAAAATTTCAAAGTTTTCATCAAGCCTTGGAGAACCTTGGAGAAGACCTATAGCTTGCAAATCAGAGATTTAGATCTAGAAATAATTCAGGAAGGAAAGAGAAAACAAAGAAGAGTAGGACTAGATTTTAAAGTTGCAAACAATCCCAACTAGACTGATTAGCCACTCCTAGAAAATGAGTCCCAGTTCTAGCCATTTTTTAGGACTTTGCAGATTTGAATACTCTTTTGCCAGATTTATGTTCCTATACAATTTTTAAAAAAATGAACTGATTCACCTAGCTTGGGGAATCAATCCTAGTTAGTATTTAAAGAAGGTTTTTTAGTGGTTCATACCTCTATTTAGCCATCTACAGTTTCCCAAGTGCACACCTTCCTATATTTAGTTTTATATTCCATTTCATTCACTTTCATGGGTCATTTAGTGTTAGTTTGCATTCAATTAGGGTTTAGTATTGCATCCTGTATTTCATTATCTTTCCCAAGTCTAAATATGGTCATGAACCCCTTAATAGTTTTCATTCCACCCCTAGGACAACCCTATACAAGATTTCTTACTCTTTTGCATTGAGATCTTTAGGGTTACCTTTGATTGAAATTGAAGGCGTGGGTATGCTCTATGACCAAAATCATATTATAGCACCATCACAAAAATACATCATTTGAAATCAACAATCTATCTATGTAAAACTCTAGAAATGATGTTTGAATATCTTAGAGGAAATATCAATGGTGACCCCACAATTGGTTGACATTTTGGAGAAACTTGGGCCAATGTACAAGAAGTTCCCATTCAAATCAATGGAGGTTGACAAAGATGGTGCATTTTCAAAGGTTTCTATGGATGTTGTGTACTGTAAAGATGTAAGAATCTATATATCCATACCCCACTAAATTAAATTGATCATACATCATTTTAAGTGCTTTGACATGAAATACTGAATGAAAATGGTGTATACAAGCTGAAATATGAAAATGTGATAGTGAAAGGTTTAGACATATAGAAATATTTTCTAAACATTTTTTATTGCAAAGAATGGGTAATAGTTATCTAAAGTTACATTCATGAAGAATTCATTTGGGTGGATAAACCCTACATGATTACAAAAGAATAAATTAGGGTAGTTACTAGTATTTGTGCCACTAGACCAGTCTTGATAATGAAATCAATAAATAATGAAAGGGTTGCTAAGCTTACCAAAGAAAATTTTGATAAGAGAACCCTAGCATTGAAAATGTCACTGATCCTAGAGTTTCATATGCTACAATAAGGATTGCATACAATATTTACTTCATAAACAAAGAAGGTTCTTCAATCGCCACCACAATCCACACTACATATAAAATGGAAAAGAAAGGTGCCAATTTTGATCTATGTGAGCTATTGAGAAAGATGGTGGAAAATTTGAAGTGTACCAAGGAAACTAGGTATAATTGTAGGTTGGTTCAATGATCATTTTCCTTATATTCTTTTTATTCAATTAATTGCCTAATTTTAAAGGAAAGAAATGGGATAAATTCTCTCTGGTGGTAGTACAAATCAAGAAATATATAGAAGGTTTTTAGAAAAATCAAGCATACAATACCTTCTACTAGGGATTCTTTAAAAACTTACAAATAATAATGAATAGTAGAAAAAGGATACCCTTTGATTTGGTCTAAAAATATGAGGATGAGGTGGCATTCATGGTGGACAAGGATCATTGCTATATGGAAGTTGTAGAACCTAGAGCCTCATAGATTCATAAGTTAAATTATGAGGTTTTACCTAAGTCCAAGGATATTTGGATATTTTGTTGAAGAAGCCAAAAGATACATCTACTGCAAGATTTGGTACATATAAAAAAATCACAGATAAGATGATCTAGAAGTAGATAGAGGAAACTAGTGAAAATAAAGTACAGATAGGTTGTTTTAGAAATGGGAAATTCCATGGTTCTAAAAATTGAATCAACCATCCTATGCTCAGATTGTGTTGAATATCCCTTTGAACCTTGAAGAAAATGTTGTAGAGAAGTTGCCAAGGAGGTCCAATAGATCCACTTCCATTGTTGGATTTTATCCACAACCCTCTTGATCCTCACAATCAATTGGTGCAAGGATAGGAGTTGCATTAGAAATTGCACCACAAATGAAGACTACAAAATATGTGCATACAAGGCCTAAGAAAAAGGAAAAGAGGAAGAAGACATACACAAAATAATATAAAGAGGAAGAAGTTGGAGATGAAGATGTCTCCAAATTGAAAAAAGGGAAGAAGATAGATGAGGAGAAAACTAAGAAAACTCTTCTAATGTCATATGATCCCATGGATTTTGATGTTATCTTGAATTGAATTCCTAGTCATGGTCTACATAGGGTGAACCCACAATAATGGGTTACAATTTTTTGCATGAACAAAAATGAAAGGTGCCTATAAATTTTTTTTGTATTGGCTTTGAATGAAGCTTACCCTTCAAATGAAGTGGCTTTATTTGAATGTGCATGTCTTCAAACACCTTTGAATGGACCCCTCCTTTAAATGAACCCAAGATCTTCATGTGAAGGTACTTAAGAATTTTTACATCTTCATCTACATTTGTACATGGGTACCTAACATGGCATCATAGTAAGGACCCATATTTGTGTCATTTGCTTAATAATCAACTACACCCTAAGTTGCACTTAAGGGGAGTTGTTGGTGTAAATAGGGTTTTTACCTATCTATTTATTAGTAGGTCCTATTTACATGTTATGTTTACTTAGGTCCTATGAGGTAATTTTCTAGAAGGTGTTAGTTGCCATTAGGTCTAATCTTATCTTTTGACTTATAATATATGTGTCCTAGGTGGTTGTGATAAGTTGTCACATGAAATAGTATTAAGACACTTGTCATAATCCTATTTAATCCTATTTATCACCTTGACTATATAACCAAGGGGTTCATAACAATTGTCATGTTGAATTCTATTGAATTTAATTATTGCAATCTTTATCATTTCATATTGATCTCTCTTGTGCTTTTATGAAGTTCCTAAATCTTGGGTGACTATAATCTTTAGCCAAATCTTGCATGGTGTAGAGTTATTTTATACCAACTCTTACAAGGTACCCCATTCATACACTAATTTGGATTCCTTTCCATTGGAGGGATAAGTATAAATCTTATTTTAGAGGATTGGATAGTAGTAGAGAGGATAAATGATATCAAATAGATAATGCATAATGGTTGACCAAATAATCACGTAGAATCAAATTTCACTCAATGTGCATTAACAACTAGGAGATGATGTATGGCAAGTGGAATAAATTGGAAAATGAGTGTAGAATGGTTAACCAAGGACAAAAGAGAAATAAATATTTATTATAAAGGGAAAAAAGAGTGTGATGGGAAACTAGCATTTTCATGAATGGGTTTGGTTGGTATACATGAAGGGGATGATTTCCAATGCATATACCAAATTTTATAATAATGGGATACAACTAATTAATGAAGCTTTAGATTAAAGTGCATGGAGTTCCATTCCATAGGAACTAGAATATGAATTAAATGATGTGAAGGGAACATGAAATATGGTACTTGTATGGCTTAGACAAAAAATTTATAATATCAATTTTCTGATATAATCTTGCAGTCCAACATAGACATGAGTATGATCAAACCAAGAGACCACTATGTCACCAAAGTATGGATAAAGGCATAGGGCCAATAAGAAACAACCAAATTATAGAAAAATGAATTAAATTGAAATGTACTTTAAATGTCTACCTAATGAAACTATTTGGTTTATACTTATTTTTGTATATGGGATAAATACAAATCTTGATGCACAAAAATACCAAAAAAATCATAAATAACACAAAAACTCATTAATAACAATGTTCTAAAAAGAAGACCCTAATCATACCCACACAAAATACTAACTTAAGATATCTCATATTAGTTTTCTATGTAGGCTTACAATGGCATGGAGCCATAACAAAAAAAATAGAAAAATTGTAATTTAAGGAAGGTTCCAATAGAGGACATGAACCATGTTCCTTATGTGAGTGTTGTTAGAATCGTAATATATGTGACAATACATACTTCACTAGTCTTTTTTTATGTAACCATATTTTTTATATACAAGTCAAATCAAGGAAATGGGTATTAGGCTAGAGGATCTTTGAATATTTTGTATAAAACCACATATTATATAATTTTCTACCAAGCTAGACCAAAGTTTGAAATATTAATGAGCCTACAAGGATTTATTTATTTTCGTTAGGAAAAAGATATGGAAATAGAAGATCTATAAGTGGAAATGTATTTACTTTGATTGTTGGATTAATAAATTATATGAGAAATATGTATGCAATTATTTCTCTAGCAACTACAAAATTTGAGTACTTGGTAACTACTTATTCTTGAATGAAGTAATGTGGTTATGGAGACCATGCTCATACGTTGATATCTTATAGAAGTCTATATTGATAGAATGTTACTGTTACACCCCAATTGTGAATTTACTATTTACTATTACTATGTAGGGTATATATGAATGTAATGTGAATTCTGGAGATGAATTAATTATTCTTGTACTTTTTATCAATGTGTTTTATGTGAATGCTATCTCATTTTATGTTTTATGAAAAGTACTGCATATATGTGAATGGATGGTTATTGAATTGATATTTTAACTTTGGAGATGTATTACATATACTGCATAGTTTTTGAACAACTGACTTTCATGTGCATGTGTTAGTGGTTGTAGGTATATGTTCAATTCCTCCAGGTGGAGGGGGAGTATCACTCACGAGAAGATCTTGGTCGAGTAATTGATAACGTAAACTATTTGAGCATACACACACCATAGTAGAATAATTGGCCTGAGTCATTTTCTGGGAAGTTGGCAAGTCATCCTTAGTTGATGTGATTGGGGTGTTGTTTATCTATTTGAGCTTTAGAGTTCTTTCTTGTATTATTAGGGTTATATTGATAAGAAAGATATGCATGGAGTATGTGTATATATATGCACATACATGTCAATGGGATCTAATGACATGTATATGCATAGGTATAGATGTGCCACAAGCAAATGTTTATCAATACAATGGTAATTGTGAAAGGTTATATGTGAATCAAATTTGTACATATATATATATGTATAGTATATACATAAATCCATATGTATATATGTATCGATACATGCATGCGATGGAAAATGGACATTCCCATATGAATGTATCAATATATGTATACACACGTATACATGCACATAGATGCATACACTTATACACACACACACATACACACATATATATACATATATATATACATATGTGCATATACATTGATATTTACATATAGATATATGCATATGTATATATTATATATATATTTAATATACTAACTATTGCTTTGGATTTGACTATCATTAACAATGATATAGGTTGATTATTTGAATTAATTGAAGGTCAATTATTTGATACTTATGCCTATATTTTATGAGGCCGAATTTAACTCATCTTGCCCATGCTTATAGAAGTGAGTATTCCACAATTTATTTCACAACATTAAGTAGATTTATGGTAAAGACTTAGTCGACAACTTAAGTGGAATCTTCTTTGACTTTGTAAAACTCTAAATGCCATGTCGATGAGCATATAATAACATCTATGAATGGCATGTAAGGTAATGAATAAAAAAGTTGAAAACTTTTTCAAACTGATTAATTATCTCAATCAACTCATAACAAGACTTAGTCGATGCAGCTTGGTGTTGCATATTTGTTATTGATTGTTTCAAATATGATGGAAACCATGCCAACTGGTGGATATAGGCTATTTACTTGGTGCCACCTTTGGAAACCCATTTTTTGTAGATGTCCATTGTTTGAGTAATTCAAATTGCACCATATCAATCATGTGATAATTTCGATAAGTCTCTTTTTGCTATTAAAAATAAGGTTGATTTGTAGCTATGAATAACTGAGTAAGTTCTTATATTTTTGTCACCTTTTTACTAAGTCGAGTGAGTAGGTTGTGCATGGTAATTGTTGTCAATACCCATGCCTAATCTATAGGATGTGAGGCCTCATTACTATTGTATAAATAGCAAGGAAAACTCATTTGTTGAGGATGCGTTATTGCAAGCTTTTTACTCTGCATTATTATCTTTACTCAGTTTTATTTGAGAGAGAGAGAGTTTTGTTTTATTTGAGAGAGGATAGTATTTGAGAGAAGTATTTGATCAACTTGAGTATTAGGTATCTATTACATGGCATCTCTCGGGAAGTTTCAATCAAGCTAGCTGTTGTTTTGAGAAGCTACATTATAGTCAATTGATTGGTAAGTGAAAATAGACATGAGGATATTTCTTCTTTATTATTTTCGTTTGAAATATTGTTCTCTGTGATTTCTTTGAATTTTCCATTATGAACTTACTTGCAATTAGGTAAAATAGTATGGCTTTGAAAAGGAAATAGAAGCTATTATGCTATTTTTATGATGTGCTTGTATGTACTCCATAATAGGAGATTGATGTTTATCATAGGCATTACATACTAGATGTGATTAAACATGAGTGGCATATGTGTTACTCTTAGTTGGGTTATTGATTTAACTAGAATAGCTAGTGTTACTCTTAGGATTGTTATCCAGTATGGGAGGGAGCTTGTGTATTTACTCATTTAAAGTATATTTAATCCAAGTATGTCGAAATGGTTATAGGTTATCTCTAGGATGATAGATTATCCATTGAAGGAAATACCTATGTATAGTTTAAGATGGCCTAAATTCAAATCGGCACTAAGTAGTGTATGTGAAAGATGACCTTCAATCAAAGTGCTAAATGAGACCACTTTTTCCAAAGTAGTGTGATTGCCTCTAGCTCCATTGCTAGTTCACTGTGATCCAATATTACATGCTAGTTCTAGATTATGGATTTACCAGTTCTAGTTATGTAGGAAACATCACTATGCTTAGTTGGTTGTTGTTATTCAGCTCCTCTACCTATCTCTTTGTCTAAGGGAAGGGCCATCTATTGAATGATAGATGTGTGAGGGATTGCATATGAGTTCATGGTTGGTGGGAAGGTGCTTGAGTGATGCTTCTCCTCCTCAGCAGGTGACAGAAGAACCAAGATTTGAAAGGAATGATCTTGGACTATCTATTAGCTATTTGTTCTAAATCTCATTGAGCTATGTATGTTAATGTATGCATTCTTGTATGATTGTAAATTGTGAAATTATTGTAATCAAATGGAATCCTTATTGTATTGTGTTATGGCATCTTTGTTTGTATATTCTCAATAAGGAAAATAATTCTTTTTATTGCAATATCTTATTACATAGTTTATTTACTCGTAGAGTGAAAAATTAGGAATGTTTACTTAATTAAAGGTTGGCATGTTACATTTGGTATTAGAGCTACCAAGTTTAGCTCTAGAACCTATGAGCTCATCATTATTTTTGTCTTATGCTATCTAAATGTTTGGAAATTATTGTGCCAGGATAGTGTGTCTTAGATTAACATATCAAAAGTTAGTAATCATAAATGAGTGCTACCTCAAGGCCAAGAGGGAAAGAGAAGCCATCATTAGAACAATAAAATTTACCAAATTTGATAATTCCATCTAGTTGAGTGACACCAAAACCTTTATTCATGCACTTTCTCAGATCACTAATGTGAAGAGGAAGATGCAGATGGAGGCCAAGTTCAACTACCTACCTTCCATTTCATCAGAGAAGTCTGAGTCATTATCACTTTCTAGACATATTCCCTTGTAAGGGAGTGTTAGTCTGACATTTATCTTTAGGGACCATAGAGTTCTTCCATTGGTGGATGTAATTGTAATTTCCTTAAGTAATGAATCTGAGGGATATGTACTTCATAACTATGTATTAGATGACAAATCTAAAGGCTACTATCCTTTTTAGGATAGGTACAAACAAGTGAGAGATGAGAAAAAATATTAGCATATAGGTTATACCCATTAAGTTATGTGTCAAAGAGTGAATCTAATCGATACACTCCATGTAATAAAAGGGATATTGAAATACCTATGGAATGAATAAAATTATATTTTTATAAAAAAGCATGTGCTTAATCTTATGTGGAATTCTTTATGTGCATATAATTCCATTTTTTAATGTTTTCCATTAGATAGTTGATAACATAATTTAGTCTAACATGGGTAAACATTCAAGTAAAATCCATTCTAGTGAAGATGGTGAGGATAAGAACCAATCTAGGTGGAATCTATGAAGCTAGAAAAAAACCCACTAGAGTTGAGGCTAGACTTGACCAAATCTTGGAAAGGTTGGCTAACCTTGAGCATGAAAGAGTTAAAGATACGATAAAGAAAGAAGTTCCCATTAATGAGCATGAGGGATAAAACTCTTCTCATGGGCATGTTGAAACTCATGATCAGGAGAGGGAAAAATCATCTACGCCATCAATGGAAAGAAATAAGACGTGTATGGATTCTAAACTTTCCAAGGACATGAAGAAGATTACCCCACCCAAATTTGATGGAAGTGTTGATGAAGATGAGGCTGAAGTGTGGCTTGTCCTAATGGAAAAGTATTTTGAAATTTAAAACTACACTAAGACCACTAAAGTTGCTTGGGGTGCATACCAGTTAGTAAGAGAAGCCTCTAACTGGTGGAGGAACAAAAATTTATAACTTAATATTAACTCGTGGAAGCTGACATGGGGAGAATTTATTGAGTTTTTCCATAAGAGATGGTTACCCCAACTTAATTATGACCAAAAAATCTTATATTTCAAAGGTTTGAGACAAGGTAATATGATGGTCAATGAGTATTGGGAGACATTTACCTGACTTCTACATTATGTTCCCATATATCACAAAGACAAATGCTTATGCATAAAAAAGTTTATTATGGGATTGAACAATTAGATCAGAGGAGAAGTGGATATGCACGGTCCAACAACAATGGATCTTGTGTATGAGAAAGCAATTAAATAGAAGCAAAAGCTCAAGGCTAACTCTACTCGTCAAGAAAGTAGGGATCATAAGAAGGTTGTGGAAGATCCTTATATGCTATCTCCAAACAAGGTAGAATTTGTGCAAAATGTACCAAGGTGAAAGGGAAGAGAGTTCCACAATGATGGAAAGGAGTCTAGAAGAGAGCGTAAGAGGAATGGTTCCAACATTGGTAATACCAACAAAGATAATGAAAATGTCAACAAGTTTGGAGAACCCGCTATAGACACTTAACAATGACCTAGGCCTACAAGCTCTATTTTTACCACTTTTGTCCTAGCATAATTATGACGTTTAATTATGTCCTTGGTCCACATTCGACTATTTATTAAATAATTCATAATTATTTAATTAATTCATGTCCTTTTATTGTTCATGATTATTAAATAAATAATTTTTATTTATTTATTAGATATGTCAATAATTGTCTAAGTCTTCCTCTAATTAAATAAATTTCTAATTTTATTTAATTATCTTTATTCATTTATTCTTCTTGATTATTAAATAAATGAATTTCATTTATTTATTTAATATGTCACTAATTCTCAAAATGAAATGAATTTATTAATTTATTTAATTACTAATCATATTCTCTCAATTAAATAATTATCTTAATTAATTAATTACCTAATTTAGCATTTCTCTCATTTTAAATAAATGAAATTATTTAAAATGATATCACATTCTTAAGTGACAGTTCATTTTAGTAAATAATCTAAAAATTGATTATTTATTATCTCATAGAATCCATATTTTGAATTAATTTAATGGTAACTTTCTTCCAAAAACCAAGCAATTGAGTAGGTTCTTGATTTTCCAAATATGATCTTTAGTTCAACTCATCTTCTTGATTTTTCAAATCTCACAAATGAGGTAGTCTTTATCTTCTTGATTTTCAAAAATATTTTATTTTCTAATTAATTATCTTATTTATTCTCCATTGCCGATTTGATCTTCTTAGATGACATCTCAACCACTCGTTTAAGGATTTTACCCTAACCTTGATTAGGGATTATCAAATTTAATCTCATCCTCTAATTTTAGGTCTCGGTCAAAAGTCGATCTTGTCCATCCATCCAAAATGGAATTTTCTATAAAATGCTATTTTGCTCACCTTTTTTAGATTAGGTACATAGATTGCATTATTATAGCATATTAGGACTTAGAGTTCTTTGAGTAATATTGTCATAGGCATAGGAATATTTTTATATTTTAATTCCTTCAAAACTTGAATAGGACAAAGTTATAGTAGAAATGCTCACACACTCAATATGAGGGCATCAATCATATACTGCAAGCTAGGAGGTGTTATGGAGGTAATCATGGAAGATTTGAGGAATAGGTACATAATCGTTCTTGCTTTTAATTTCCTTTGTACTTCATATTTCTTTGGTTTTATAATCTTTTTTGATTTGTTAACATCTAATCTAACCTAAATTTAACCCTTAGTTACACCCACAAGGAAAAGAGGACCAGCTATGAGATGTTATTCATGTGGAGGAGACCACTATGCTAAAGAGTGTCCTAATAAAACTCGTGGATCACAACCATATGGTAATCCATTACCCACCTAGCAAGTGATGTTTTAACAAAAGATACATGCAATTGTGGATGATCGTGAGATGGAGTATTAAGTAACTCTAGTTCAAACACCAAGTATTTTGTTTGGATTACCTATTTTTGTTCTTATTGATACTAGTGCAACTGATAATTTCATTTCACCTAAAGTATATAAGCAAGTGTCTAGGAAGGTTGGATACATGGAAATGTCTTAGGATGTTGAGTATGCAAATTAGACAGGAGAAAAGGTGGGACAATGTCTATTCGAGGCTAGAATAGAGTTACCTAGTTTTTCTCTGAAAGTAAACCTATGTCACACCTCTAGGATTTTATGAAGTTATCCTAGGTATGAATTGGTTGTGGAGACATAGGGATAAGGTATATTTCCATGCTAAGACTATAGAATGCCTAGATAATTTTGGTAATCAAGTAAAATTTCAAGGGATACCTAGAGATTTTAGGATTCATCAAATATGGCAATGCAACTATTAAGAGCTAAGAAGAAAGGGTGTAAAATCTTTGTTATCATGATAGAAGAATTGGAAAAAGCATCTTGATAACTTGGAATTCTATAGCTTTCAGGAGTTAGAAGATAGTGAAATAGATGAAACTAGAAAGTCAAATATGGAGAAGTATCCAATATTGAGAAATTTTTTGGTGTGTTTCCAGATGAGTTACCATGGTTTCCACAAAAAAGAATATTTGAATTCTCTATTGATATAGTTATAGGGTCTAAACCTATTTCAAAAGGGCCCTATAGGATGACAACCAATGAGCTTATAAAAAATAAGTCACATTTGGACGAATTGTGTTCTAAAGGGTTGATAAGATCAAGTGTTTCACATTGGGGAGCACCAGTCATCTTTGTTAAAAAGAATGATGGTAATTTTCATTTGTGCATCAACTATTGTATGCTTAACAAAGCTACATTTAAGAACAACTATCTGTTTCCATGCATAGGAAACCTTTTCTATTAAATGAGGGGAGTTACCTTATTCTCTAAAATACATCTAAGATGTGGATATCACCAATTGAGGACTAAGGATGAAGACATCTTTAAAAATCCATTCAAAACTAGATATGGACACTATGAGTTCACTATTTTACCCTTTGGATTAACAAATGCACCTATAACATTTACTAGAAATTTTTTTATTAGTTTTTCTAGATGATATTATGATTTATTCTAGGAATGAGGAAGAACATTGAAGACATTTAGAGATTATTCTACAATGGTTGAGAGAACATAAGTTGTATGATAAACTCTCTAAGTGTACATTCTTCCAAAAGAGGGTACATTATTTAGGGCATGTAATTTTGATAGATGGAATTCTAACAGATCTAGCTAAGATCAAGGCGGTACTTGAGTGGCCTATACCTAAGAATGTATCAGAGGTACTGTAATAAGTTTCATGGGACTAGTAGAGTATTATAAAAAGTTTGTTGCAAACTTCTCTAATATTGCTTTTGCAGTTAATTCTTTACAAAAGAAAGGGAAGAAATTTCAATGAACTAAGAAGTGACAAGAAGATTTTGACCTACTCAAAGAGAAGTTAACCTCCACACTGATCTTGAAAGTACTAGATCCTGAGGGTAACTTTACTATTATCACAGATGCGTTCGGAGAAGGTTTAGGAGGTGTGTTAATGCAAGATGGGTAAGTAATTGCTTATGAATCTAGGAAGTTGAAACCTTATGAGATGAATTATGTGCCACATGATTTAGAATTAGTAGTTGTAGTTCATACATTGCAATTGTGGAGGAATTACTTGTTAGGAAAATCCTTTGAGATGAAAATTAATCATAATGGGTTAAAGTACCTTTTCACTCAACCTAATCTGAATGCTAGTTAGACATGTTGGTTAGAGTAATCACTGATTATGACTTCAATATCAATTATATAAAAGGGAAGGAAAATAGGGTTTTTGACGACTTGATTCAAAGACAACATATTGCTTCAATAGTAATGATTCAAACTGACTTTAAAGGGAAAGTGTTGCAAATATGCAAAGAGGATGAGTACTACTTGCAATTAAAGAAAGCACTCACTAGTAATCCACAAGATTCTAGGTATTTAAGGTTTTTATTTTGAACCTAATGGATTACTTAGATATAAGGGTAGAATGTATGTACTTTATGTAGAGGAGTTAAGAAATCTAGTATGGAAGGAAGTGCATTAAGCACCGTACTTTGGATACCCTACAGTGATGAGATGTAAAGCCATTATATTTTTGGAAAGGGATGAAAGGAGATGCTTCTAGATTTGTGGCTAGGTGTCTTTAAGTGTCGAAGGGTGAAAAAAGAGCATCATCATCCTATAGGCTTGTTATACCCATGTGATATACCAAAGAGGAAGTGGCAAGTCATAAGTATGGACTTTGTGCAAGGATTTCCTATGTCGATAAATAAGCACAATTCCATTCTTGTGGTTGTAGATAAGGTTACCAAAGTAGCACATTTTATATGTAGGAATCTAACTGATGGAGCGCCTCTCATAGCCAGGAAATTTTTGCAAGAAGTGTTTAGGTTGCATTAAATTCCTGAGAAGATTATCTCAGATAGGGATGCATGAGTCACTTCTAGGTTTTGGAAAACTTTATTTTCAACACTAGGGGCTTAGTTGAATAGTAGCTCAACGTATCATCTAGAAATGGATGGGAAAACTGAAAGGGTGAATCAATTATTGGAAGACCTACTTAGGATGTATTGTATGAATCAATAGTACAAGTGGGAAGATTACTTACCCTTAGTAAAATTTTCCTACAACAATCCTTATCATTCTATGATAAAGATGGATCCTATGGTATGTGTAGGATCATCATGGAAAAAACAGGCCCTTAAATGGCAAAAAATTCAGAAAAATCAGAGTTAGGAAACTTGACATAAAAATTTGAATAAGTTATCGATATTTTTTCAAAAATATAGAAAAATAGAATATGTAGAAAATTGAATGTAGTTTCTAAACTACTAGACTTATTTAAAAAGAAATAAAATTATTTGGTGAAAATTTCAAATTTCAATGTAGTAGTACTTAAATTTTTGGGAAAAAATAAGTAGGTGTCTATCTGACCACCCTAACCACAATAAAATGATAATATTTTTTTATAATATTTTAGATATAAGTAGAGGACTCACGTCCCAATGTGATGCATATTTTTTATAATTTTTTTCCAAGTAAATAATTAATTATGGTTTTTTATTAGATTTTAAAAAATATAAAACTCATATGTCCTGACCACCTTAACTTGGTCAAACTTTATGAAATTTATTTTTATTTTTTAATCCTATAGTATATGAAGCATAGAATGTGATGCATGTTTTGGATTCAGAAAATGTGATACCATTTGAAAGTTATAGATTTTTTTAATCAACCTATTGATTAGGACTTTAGTCGTAATTTAAATAAAAAATTAATAATTATTATTTATTAAATTCAAAGTAAAGCATAATTTATATTGGTGAAAAGATGAGAATATCCTTTAAGAACCCTTTTCATTTCATCAATTTTGGATACAAAAAAAGTCGTCAACCACATACACTACACATAACCATTATATTGCCAATTTTTGGCCCATCATGATCCTGCACACACCCCCTGTATGTTGGGATAGACTAGAAGTTAGAGTGAATCTTGGGCAATAAATGTTAGTCGAAATGGAGGAGAAAGTTAAGATTGTTAAGAAAATGTTGGATGAAGCTAACAACCAATAGAACATATATGTTGATGCCAAAAGAATGCCCCACAATTTTTCCATAGGTGACAAAGTATTGTTGAGAGTGAAATCTCACAAGATCTCCATTAAATTTGGAAAGTCTTCTAAGTTATCCCTACATTATGTTGAACCTTTTGAGATTCTAGAAGAATTTTATGCAGAGAGAGGGAGGATTTTGTCCAACAATCACAATTCAAACTATTCCAAACAATCCTTTAGCCATTCAAGCCCTAACTTGGCACTTGTTTCACAATTCCTTCATGTAGTCTATTAGCATTCCAACTAATGTAAATTGAGCATATATTTAAAAAATAATCTTCAAAACCACAAAATAATAAGAATTCTAGATAAAATTTATGGCATACTTCAACATATTTGATTTGTGCTTGGGGTTGTTTCAGAACAACACCTTCAATATAGGACTGCTAAAGTTGGAATTTGCCACAATTAGCCCTATTTTACAATTTAGCAAGTATGAGAAGAAACTTCTTCCAAGCACCAATACTTTTTTCCTGACCTCCAGGATACACAAGTCCCAAAATAATGTTTTTTATCCACAACAACCCTCAACCTATCACCATTTTATCAAAACCCTACCTAGGCCTATTTAGGCTTGCTCTTATAGGGGTATATTGAAAATAAGTGTTCCAAGCCCTATTTTAATTTACCAACACACCCAAAACACCCTATATGGTCTGCATGTACTTCTCAAATCAACTCCTAATCTTTAACATTTCCTTTTCATCAAACTACAACTCTTAACCTCCATTCTTGACTTAAAACTTGCATGAAATCAACTAGGGCATCATTCCAAATTCAACAATATGACTTCCCTACCCTTGGAAACAACATAAAACAACAACCTACTCCTAATAATTCCATTCCACCAAGTTATCACAAGTTTCACTAGGTGGAATGGCTTAAACTTCCATTTTATTCTAACAAGCCCTCACTACAAGGTTTTACAAACTATCCTCGAGAAATTGCTTATAAAATCTCTCAAACTTGATGAAAGCCACCCAAATAAAAACTTAAATGTATTTAACTCATAAATATTCCAAGTTCAATGCTTCTTAGAACAATATTCCTCAATACAAAATTGTACAGAGATCTGTAGTAGTAGTTTACCAATAATTTTGTAGAGAAAACCATTGTTTTATTATTGTTTCAACTTCAAAAACAAGACTCCAACATTTACTTGAGCTTTTCTCAAAAATATTTAAACCTTACATATTATAAAACAACCAACTCAACTGACTCAAACTACCATTTGAACTCCTAGACCATTGGACTTCCACTTTTTTGCATTTTTGCAATTTTGCACTTTGACAACTTTTAAAAGTATTGTCAACTTTTGCAAAATGAACCCTATATGACTCTAATTACATTGAAAATGGTATATTATGGCATTATTACATGAAATTAGACTCAAAACACACTAAAAACTATCATATAACCACATTTACACAAAATTGATTAGGTGCCCCTACACAAAAAATGAATCTAATAGCTTATCAAATTATGTTGCCTCCAGCTCTTGCTAAAATACATAACGTCTTCCATGTGTCCTACCTCAAAAATTATATACTAGGTGATAATAATGTGATTTATTTGACTACTTTAAAGGAATAGGACCTTAGAGTAGTAGCTCTCGAGCCCATCAAGGTGCTTGGAACACGTAAGCTTCAATTGCGAAAGCAGGAAGTCTTGCAATGCAAAGTTAGGTGGGACCAGTATGCGGACAACTCAACCACTTGGGAGGACTATTCTGAAACTCAACAAAAGTTTCCGCATGTTCTAGATGCTTTTGACAATTCTTGAAAAATAATATGTTATTGGGTATGTGTAGGATCATCATGGAAAAAATAGGCCCTTAAGTGGCAAAAAATTCAGAAAAATTAGAGTTAGGAAACTTGACGTAAAAAATTGAATATGTTATCTATATTATTTCAAAAATATGTAAGAATAGAATATGTAGAAAATTGAATGTAGTTTCTAAACTACTAGTTTTATTTAAAAAATAAAAAAATCTATTTGGTGAAAATTTGAAATTTCAATGCAGTACTACTTAAATTTCAGGGAAAAAATAAGAAGTAGGTGTTTGTCTGACCACCTTAACCATAATAAAATTATAATATTTTTTTATAATATTTTAGATATAAGTAGAGGACTCATGTTCTAATCTGATGCATATTTTTTGTAATTCTTTTCCAAGTAAATAATTAATTTTGAATTTTTATTACAACTTTTAAAAAATATAAAAGCAACCACCATATCTTGTCAAAACTTCATGAAATTCAATTTTTTTTTTTAATCCTATAGTATGAAAAACATAGAATGTGATGCATGTTTTGGATTCAAAAAATGTGATACTGTTTGAAAGCTATCGATTTTTTCAATCAGCCTATAAATCTGGACTTTATTCATAATTCAAATAGAAAATGAACAATAATTATTTATTAAATTCAAATTAAAGCATAAGTATATTGGTGGAAAGTTGAGAATCTCCTTGAAAATCTCTTTTCGTTTTATCAATTTTGGGTTAAAAAAAAGTTTTCAACCACATACCTTACAAATACACATCATATCGCCACTTTTTGGCCCATCATGATCCTGCACATACCCTATTTGTTGTTTGTATTTTATGTTGCTACATAAAATTGTTGGGGACAATGATTCACAAGGGGGGGAGTATGTTGCACCCCAATTGTGAAATTACTATTTACTATTACTATGTAGGTGTATGTGTAGGATCATGATGGGCCAAAAAGTGGCAATATTAGGGCTATTTGTAGGGTATGTGGTTGACGAATTTTTTTTACCCAAAATTGATGAAATGAAAAGGATTTTTAGAGGATATTCTTAGCTTTCCACCAATATAAATTATGCTTTAATTTTAATTTAATAAATTATTATTATTTATTTTCTATTGGAATTACAACTAAAGTCTTGATCGATAGGCTGATTGAAAAACATCTATAACTTTGAAACGGTGTCACATTTTTCGAATCCAAAACATGCGCCACATTCTATGCTTCACATAATATAGGATTAAAACAATAAAAATTAAATTTCATGAAGTTTTGACCAAGTTAAGGTGGTCAGACATACAATTTTTTATATTTTTTAAAAGTTGTAATAAAAAATTCATAATTAATTATTTACTTGGAAAAAAATTACAAAAAAATATGCATCACTTCTGGACATGAGTCCTCTACTTATATATAAAATATTATAAAAAAATATTATCAATTTATTATTGTTAGGGAGGTTAGACAGAAACCTACTTCTTATTTTTCCCTAAAATTTAAGTACTACTGCAATGAAATTTCAAATTTTCACCAAATAGATTTTATTTATTTTTAAATAAACCTAGTAGTTTAAAAATTGCATTCAATTTTCTACAAATTCTATTCTTACATATTTTTGAAATAATATAGATAACTTATTCAAATTTTTACGTCAATTATCCTAACACTAATTTTTCTAAATCTTTTGCAACTTAAGGGCCTGTTTTTTCCATGATGATCCTGCACATACCCGTAGGGTAAATATGAATGCAATGTGAATTCTAGAGATGAATTAATTGTGCTTGTACATTTTTATTGATGTGTTTTATGTGAATTCTATCTCATTTGATGTTGTGTGAAAAGTACTTCATATATGTGAATGGATGGTTATTGAATTGATATTCTAACTTTGGAGATGTATTACATATGCTGCATAATTTGTGAACAACTGACTATGGTGCACATGTGTTAGTGGCTGTATGTATATGTTCAATTCCTCCAGGAGGAGGGGAAGTTTCACTCAGGAGAAGATCTTGGCCGGTTAATTGGCAACATAAACTATTTTTGCATACACACACCACAATAGAATAATTCAGTTGAGTCATTTTGTGGGTAGTTGGTAAGCCATCCTTAGTTGATATGACTACATTAGTAGAGTCAAGTGTTTACTATAGAGTGCATTATTGGGTGATTTTTATCTATTTGAGGTTTAGAGTTCTTTCTTGTATTATTATGGTTATATTAATAAGGATGTACAAGGAGTATGTGTATATATATGCATATACATGCGAATGGGATCTAATGAAATGTATATGCATATGTATAGATGTACCACACACAAATTTTTATCAATACAATGGTAATTGTGAAACATTATATGTGAATCAAATGTGTATATATATATTCCCATATGTATATATGTATTGATAAATGTGTACAATGGAAAATGGGCATGCCCATACAAATGTATCGATATATGTATACATACGTATACATGTACATAGAGGCATATACTTATATACATATATATATGTATACAATCGATATATTGTGATTATTATGTGAATACTATCTTACTTATACTTATTTGTATATTAAATGTATACATACTTAGTTGGTGTATTATATATATATAAGTATATATTAACATATATATATATATATATATATATATATATATATATATATATATACACACACACATTGATATATATATATATATATATATATGTCTATGTAATATTATATATAGTATATATATTTAATATAATAACTATTGCTTGGGAATCGACTATCATTAACAATGATAGAGGTTGATTATTTGACTAAATTGAAGGTCAATTATTTGATACTTATGACTATGCTTTATGAGGCCAAATTAAACTCATGTTGTTCACGCTTATAGAAGCAAGTATTCTAAAAATTATTTCACAACATTAAGTCAATTTATTGTAAATAATTAGTCAATGCCTTAAGTGGAATCTTCTTTTACTTGGTAAAACTCTAAATGACTTATCAATGAGAATATACTAATATTTGTAAATGGAAAGTAAGGTAATGAATAAACAAGTCAATGAATTTCTCAAAATGATTAAGTATTTGAATCGACTCATACCAAGATTTAGTCGCTGCAAGCTTAGTGTTGCATATTTGTTATTCACTATTTCAAATATGATGGAAACCATGCCAACTATTGGATAAATGGTATTTACTTGGCGCCACCTTTGGAACATGTTTGTTATCAATGTCCGTTGTTTGAGTAATTTGAATTGCACCATATCAATCATCTGTTTATTTGAATAAGTCTCTTTTTGTTGTGAACCAACAAGGTGGATCTAGAGCTATGAATAGTTGAGTAAGTTCTTATTTTTGTGCTATCTTTATACTAAGTCAAGTGAGTAGGTTGTGCATGGTAATTTGTATGAATACCCATGCCTAATCTATAGGATGTGAGGCCTCATTGTTGTATAAATAGCAGGGAAAAATCCTTTGTTGAGGACACATTATTGCAAGATTTTTACTCTACATTATTATTAGCTTTACTCAATTTTATTTGAGAGAGAGATAGCTCTATTTTATTTGAGAGAATTATTTGATCAACTTGAGTAGTAGAGATTTATTGTGACATCTATTGGTAGGTTCCAATCAAGCTAGTTTTTATTTAGAGAAGCTACATTATAGTCAATTGGTTGGATAAGTGAAAACAACCCTGAAGATATTTCTTATTTATCATTTTAGTTTGAAAGATTGTTCTCCATGATTGCTTTGAATTTTCCATTATGAGTACTTTCATTTAGGGAAAATAACTATATGGCTTTGAAAAGGAAATAGAAGATATTATGTTTTTTTTATGATGTGCTTGTATGTACTCCATAATAGGAGACTGCTGTTTATCATAGGTATTATATACTATATATGATTGAACATGAGTGGCATATGTGTTACTCTTAGGTGGGTTATTGATTTAACTAGAATAGCTAGTCTTACTCCTAGGATTGTTATCTAGTATGGGAGGGAGCTTGTGTATTTACTCATTTAAAGTAGATTTAATCCAAGTATGCAGAATAGGTTATTGTTGTATAGAAAAATGCATACCCTTGCATTTTTAAACTTATTTGGGCCTACCTTGCTTTATTTATCCCTATTTATACATCTTAATTGGTCCTATTTTGCATCCAAAAGCCTAATAAATTATATCTTTTTATGGCTAATCATAACAAACATCAAAGGATAAATGATAATTTAATGATTCTAGCTGTGTGTCCTTGATTTTTATATTGGGACTAAGATACCACTTAGGGAATCTTTGGCCTCCAAAGGTCTTGGGACTCTCTTTTCAAATGCACCTAAAATGGGCCCCTTTTTGAAGTCTATGCCCTGAGTCTTATGCCTCGGGACTAAGACAATACCTAGGGTGTCTTATTCCTCCTTAAGTTATTTTCAAGACTTAACTTCAAATCTTGGTGGGATTTAGCCTCCTTTAATTAATAAATTCATATGTTAGGTTGTTGTGGTGTAATTTTAGGATATTAAGCATGGATAAGTATAAATAAAATATTCTTTCATTCATTTCTAATCAAAAATTTTGTTAGAGAATTCCTAATAGCATAATTGATACTAGACTCATTATTTTCAACGCTTTGGTTGATACTTTGATACTATGAAGGTACTATATTGTTTTTGGTTTGGTGGTTTGGTTAGTAGACTTTGGTGATTATGCTTATACATTTGTGGACATGGTTATTTGATATGACATTTTGGTTGGTGATGTTAGTTGATTTTTGAAATATATTATAACACAGTGATTTGGTAAATTATGTTATGATATGATCTATTAGTTTGGAAATGTTACTTTATCCTTTATATTATAATTGTTAGAATAGATGTGATGAAAGGACAATGTAGCATCATTCGTTCGCGAGTGCTACATTGAAATTCCTTCTCACAATGTAATGATTTGATTATATATATATGTACATGTACACGACCTTGTCTATATGTAGGGATTGCAGGTAGAGAGTCTCGATTCCACCTACTTCGGCAAGATAGGGTGAGCACCAGTAACCCAATGGCATAATGTTGAAATAGAGATGACAAGGAAGTCACCTCGTCCCATGTTGTCAAACCGTCTTGATTGAATGGTATTGTCCGTTCTTGTAATTGTCATTTCTATATTTTATTATTGTGGTTTTTGTAAGTCTCTTGTTCACCTTTATGCTACATTGGTATTTTATAAGTTGTGATTTATTTAATTAAATGATGGTAATAATTGTTTATTATAATGTTAGCTTAATTGGTATTTAAATATTTAAAAGTTTATTTTAAAAAAGTCATGTGTTTATTAAATGCTAATTAAATATTAACTTTGTGTTTTGTTAATTTAATTAAATTATCTTGTTGAGGATAATTATTAAAATAAATTATTTAAATAAATTAAATTATGTGTATTGCAAGTAAAGCTTGTAAAATCAAAATTAAAACAAAAAGTATTGTGAAATGGAAAAATAAATAAATTAAAGAACAAAAAAGATAAAAAGGATGAAAGAGAATTAAGGGTTGACTGAAAAGCTTGATTTAAAAATAAATAATTTCTTTTATATTGGATTTTTAGAGTTTTTGGAAAAGGAGGGAAATATCTTTTATTTAATTGAAAATTAGAGAGTTTTCATACACAGGGAGATTCAAACAAAATTTGCAAAAATATAACAAAATAATTGTTTTGAATTGTTAATCTTCTTAAGTTTTCTAGAAAGGGATTTGTCATTCTATTGCTTCATGTTTCTAGGAAGGATTTTCTTTGTAGAATAATAGATTTGAATTTGAGCACGGTATTATGGAGAGGAGATTCTGAAGAAGGAACGGAAGCTCTTCGAAAAGACTGTTGGAATCAAGCAAGCTTCATCAATAATTAGCAGCACAAGACTCCAGGTTCCATCCACTTCTTTTGATTTCTTTGAATCTGTAAATGAAAAAAAAAAAAAGTGAACTGAACAAATCTATGCTTGCAATGGAAAAAAAAATCTGTCTTGAGACTTTGGAAAGTTATCTGTGAGAATGCTTGTATAAAATTATTATTAAAAAAATTATTTTTTTTCCTTTCCTCTGATATAAATGGACTTCAGAATATATATATATATATATTCTCATATACACCCTTTCTTTTACATATATATATATGTATATACGCTGAGTATATTTATAAAGAGGTTTATTACATGAAACCTAAAAATATGTTCCTTCCATATTAAATATTTTTCTTGTATCTGTAAAGATATATATATGTAAATATATATCAATATATATACATTCATATAGATGTATATACATGTATATATAGATAAATATAAATATATATACACACATCAATAATATTATTCTATGTATTCATATTTTTTTCCCTGTCTGCAAGTTGTTGGGCCACACCCGTAGAGGTCAGCATTGGTTGACGCACTGGGAGGTGGGTCGACCTGGCCGTACCCACCCTGTGGGTCGACCTTTGGAGCTGCGATAGTCCAAAGGACTACTGTGGGTAGTCCCTGGACTACTGCACCAATCCTTGGATGGTGCACAACTTTCCGTATGGGGTAATTTCCCCTTAGTATAAATTAAAATAAATTTTTTTATATTGCATTTTTTTTATACAGATTTCAGTAATAATATATATATGTATGTATGTGTGTATCCTTGTGTACCAACTATTCTACTATAACTCAATGTTTTGAATAGAATATTAAATGTATAAATATATAATTATTATATATAAAAAAGAAAAAGAAAAATTCATTATATTATTTAATATATATATATATATATAATATAATGTAATGGTTTTTTTTAATGGATTAAATTATGAAGTGTAGAATCTTTGAGTATTTAAAGACAAGAAAAATTATATAAATTTGAGGAAATTATTATGCTTAATTTTTTTTAAAAAGCAAGCATCAAGTAAAATATAAAGTATAAATGCAATCAAACTAATCGTTTCTCCAGTTATAAGGCCATAAGATTTTTGTTAGTGTCTTCTTATTATTGTTTTGACTTTTATTTTGATGTGGGAATCTTGTATTTATGAACCCGATTATAGTTATTGTGAACCTTAGTTCTAGAGGTGTGTTTTAATCTTTGAATGATATCCTTGTTTTGTGTGTACTTCTAGATGAAAATTTATTGTATTATTAATTGGAAGGGTTGTACGAGAATCTTGCAGAGATTTTGGTTATGAGTTATTGCAAGAGGGGTTTTTCCCGGCATGTCTTTGTTTTGAGTTATATGCTTATTCGTTGTAGTACAACCCTTGCCTTGCTTGGTTTATATTTTGGGATCTTTTGGGAGAGTGCCTCTTCAAGGGGGCCGATTCCTCGAAAGGAGGAAGGGGTCATGATAACTCACATAAGATTAATATAACAAGTGAAAACCTAATAATAGAACTTAGGGGGATGGGTAGTAACACACACAAGATAATAAATATTGGATACCTCATCTATGCATTAGGGCTATCACAGACTAATCATAGAATGAGAAGGCCATCATCGACAAATTTGTAACCTCATCCCCATGAGAGGTTATCGGCTCTGCATGAGCTACCCTATGGTGTCGGCACCTCAAGTAGGAGGAAGGGCCAGGATATCCATAGATCGAGGCCGGTGCCTCAAGTTGGAGGAAGGGCCAGGATAACCCATAAGAGCTATGTGATGACACTATCCACTAGACACCCAATTGCCTTGCTCTAGTTGCCTCTTGAATTATATTCTAATTGTTGTTTTAGACTCTCTTGTGAGTGACTTCTGAATGTTCTTTGGTGACTTGTTTAAATGTTATTTATTTTGTTAATTGTGATGGGTTTCATGGCTTATCTTATCATGTTGTCTCTTGGATGTTGTGGTTATGTCATTGTAATCCTTAATGTTGTATTTGAGTTATTGTACTATGCTGTTTTATTAGAGTCAATTTTAGAATTCATGGTCGTGATTACTTCCTTGTCACCTCTGAGCATAGGGGGTGGGTTATTTATAACCCACATGGTCGGGTGGAATGTGCTCTGCACCCGTTGGGTTCCCCATTGACGTTCGTCTTCTCAACATTCTTCAGTTGGAGCTTGTACCAATTGTTCACTTTTTAATTCTAATATTGTTGTAGTTTGTATCATCCCACATGTTGGGGAAATTTATTGTAATGTAATTTTCAAGATCATGTAATGTAATGTTCAAACGATGATGTAATAGTTAGGATTTTTTGTAACATTAGTGTAAGAGATTCTTTATGATTGTAATATGTGATGTAGTGATACATTCACTCTTGGTTCATGGATGTACCTTTATTAATGGTTATTGTAATGGTATTGGATAAGTTGTTTAACATTTTCTTTCACTTTTGGTATTAGTTGTTTTTGCGATGTAACCTTGCGTGCTCCAGAGAACTAGGTGTGATAATGTAATGTGCAATGTGAATGTTATATAATGTTTATTTGCATGTTTACTTTGTATTATTTTTAAAAAAATTGGTTGCAAATGTTTGTTCTCTCGGGTTTTCACGACGGGTGTTACAACTTGGTATAAGAGCCATGTTTACAAACGCTGGTGTCACTGGGTAGTTAAGTCCATTAGGAAACCTTGTGTTTGACTCTTGAGCTCATTTGTACCTTTATCTTGTTGCACAAAAATATTCCTCGAGGTAGAGGATGTGGCCGAGCAAGAGGTCATGGTGTTGATTGTAGACAAAACCAGCAAAGTCCCTCAGTTCCTAGTTCCCATGGTTCTGAGCATGAGAAACAATAGAGTCTTCATAGTAATCCATCAGGTGGCTAGAACCTGAGACAACTTGGATTAGATAGGAAATTGCAACATATTCTTGGAGAGATTCTTGACTAATTGGGACCCATGCCAAAGGAGGTGCAATAGGTTGAGAGAGAGAGGGAAAGGTTGCCAAGGCGAAGGGATACGACTGTGGATCATGATGCAATCATAGCAGGCCACATGAGAGATTTGATGAGGGAACACCCTCCCACTTTTGATGGTTTTGGAGGAGGTTTGGAAGCTAAAACATGGTTAATTGATTTAGATCATTGCTTCGTGATGCACCCCTAGGGTAGCAATACCGAGGCTTGGTGCACAGTTATGCATTTGTAAGGTTTCACATCTACTTGGTGGCATCTTGAGGAACAAAAGTTACATCTTGATCTCAGTATGGTCATATGGGAGTTGTTTCTAGATAGGTTCAGGGCTCACTTCCTCTCAGATCATTGGAGGAAATGCAGGGCTAATGAGTTTCACGACCTCAAGCAGTTTTCTATGTCAGTGGAATAGTATGAGAGGTGCTTCTATGAGTTGAAGCAGTATGCAGGGATTAGCCATGATGAAGGCATGTTGGTGCAACATTTTTTTCGGGGCTTAAATGCCCATATTAGTGTTGGCATGCGAGTCTTCGAACCGAAGATGATGGAAATGGTAGTTGAGAAGGTTCATTTGGTAGAGGAAAATTTGGTCATGGCCTTGGGTGGTCACATTGGTGTGCAGATTAGCAATGCACCTACACCTAGTTATAGAACTCATGGAGGTCAATCACAGGGAGTAGGATCCTCTAGGAACAGGTACCCACCCTCTAAAGGGGGTCAACAATAGTAGCAGAAATCAAGGCAAAAGAACTCTCAATCTCAATAGGGTGGCAACTCTCAGTTTGGTAGGGATCAAAATATGAACCAAGTTCATCAAGAGCATTTTGTGGTGCCTACACCTAGTTTTTAGTCAGAGCTGAGTCATGGAAGTTTTTAGCAGTCAAATGCTCCATTAGGGGGAAAAGGATTTGGCAAAGGTACTAGATGCTACTCATGTGGACAGTAGGGGCATATTGCTAGATTGTTTCCTCAGAAGAATACCTCAGGATTTAATCAGAGGCCAGCAGGATTAGAGCTGATAGTAGGTGATGCAGGGAGATCTCATCGTGTCTTTGCTATAGTGGATAATTGACAGGCAGACCATCAGAACACCATTGTTCAAACATCAGGTGTGTTGCATAACACTATCATTTCTATACTTTTTTATTCCAGTGCATCTGATTCCTTTATATCCCCTTTAGTAGTTGAGTGATGTGTACTAGTGGCAACTAGTCAAGGTGTAAAATGACATGTTGAATTGGCCTCAGGGTCAAAGGTTGTTGTACAAAAGCTTGTGTAGGATTGTAGTTTGAGTATAGGGGGTTTTCTAACTAAGGTGGATCTTAGAATCCTACCACTCAGCTCATATGATGTCATCTTGGGCATGGATTGGTTGAGTGCTCATAGTGCTATAATCGACTATCATCGTAAAGTAGTGCAGTGCATTGATGACTCTGGAAAGGAGGTGGAGATCGTGGGTGTTCAAAGAACCATTTCACTATGAATGTTCTCTACCATGTAGCTAAAAAGAAACTTCCGATAGGGCTATCAACTCTTTGTAGTATCTTTGAGTGACTTGGAATCAAAGGATAGTCAAGGGGTGTCATTCGATGATTACCCACTCCTTAAGGATTTTTCTGATGTGTTTCCAGAAGAGATACCTAGGATTCTGCTAAAGTGAGATATAGATTTAGAAATTGATCTGGTACCTAGAGCTGAGCCAATATCTCAAGCTCCATATCAGATGACAACGCAGGAACTTCAGGAACTCCATTTGCAGTTGGAAGAGTTGTTGGCTAAAGGCTTTATCTGCCCAAGTGTTTCACCTTGGGAAGCACTTGTGATATTTGTGAAGAAGAAGGATGGCTCTCTTTGCTTGTGTATTGATTACAGGCAATTGAACAAAGTTACAGTGAAGAATCGATATCTATTACCCATAATTGATGATCTTTTCAATCAGATAAAAGGGGAAAAGGTGTTCTCTAAGATTGATCTCAAATCGGGATATCATCAGTTGAGGATTGTGGATGCAGATATACACAAGACAACATTTCATACTTGGTACGAACATTATGAGTTCACTGTGATGTCGTTTGGGTTAATGAATGCACCTTCAGTCTTTACGAGCTTAATGAATGGAGTGTTTCGAACATGCTTGGATAGATTCATCCTTGTGTTTCTTAATGACATTCTTATTTATTCTCAGTCTATGGAGGAACATGAGGAACATCTAAAACAAGTGTTGCAGTGCTTAAGGGGCAATTAGTTGTTTGCTAATCTAGCAAAGTGTAAATTTTATAAGACTAAACTTTAATATTTGGGCCATGTGATCTAAGGTGAGGGAATTTCAGTTGATCCTGCAAAGATTTAGGCCATCTTAGATTGGCCTGCACCCACAAATGTCTCAAAAATTTGTAGCTTCATTGGACTTGCAGGCTATTATAGGTGGTTCATCCAAGGCTTTTCTAGATTGGAACATCCTATCACCTCCTTCTAGAGGAAGGGAAAGAAGTTTCTTTGGTCCGATCAATTTCATTTAGCTTTCCAGACTCTAAAGGAAAAGCTAAATAGCACTTCAATCTTAGTAGTACCAGATCTGACAGGTGATTTTTTTGTTTGTATAGATGCTTCTTTGGAGGGATTGGGGGTTGTGTTGATGCAAGAAGGGTGAGTGATTACTTATGAATCACATAAAATTAAGGACCATGAACTTAATTACCCCACTCATGATTTGGAGTTGGCCACAGTTGTTCATGCTTTGGTGAGGTGGCGACACTTTCTCCTTGGGCATCGGTTTGAGTTGCATACAGATCATCGTATTTTGCAATACATTTTCACACAGCCGAACATGAATGCAAGGTAGACAAGGTGGATGGAATTTTTGTGTGAATATGATTTTGAATTGAAATATATTTAGGGAAAGGAGAATGTGGTGGTAGATGCATTGAGTAGACACAGGCATGAGATTTTTTTTGTGGCTCTTGAGATTGATTTGAAGAGTTAGATTATTGTAGCTCTTTCTTCTAATGATTGGTATCTAGTGGTGAAATTAGAGATTGAGTCGGGTAGAGCATTAGAAAGTAAATTTGTGGGATACTCTTTGGACTTAGATGGTGTTTTGTGCTATGCAGGCCAAATGTGTGTACCTCTTGCAGAGGGTCTCCATACCCTGATCTTGATTGAGGCTCATAGGGCTCCTTATTCGACACAACCTAGAGTTAAGAAAATGTACACTGATCTTCACTTGCTATATTTATGGGCAGGATTAAAGCATGACATCGCTGATTTTGTGGCTAGGTGTCTTGAATTTCAGAGAGTTAAGGCCAAGCATCATCATCTGGTAGGCTTGTTGTGACCTCATCTTGTTCTAGAGTGGAAGTGGGACATCATTTCTATGGATTTTATTGTCAGGTTGCCTATGTCTTCTAGGCGACACGACACTATCATGGTCACTATTGACAGGTTGACCAAGGTAGCCCATTTCTCTCCTATTTGATCTTCCTATATTGCTTTTGTGGTGGCTAGGGTGTTCATGGAAGATATTGTTTGATTGCATGGGATACCGCATAGGATTATTTCAGACAAAGATCCAGTATTCAAATCTGCATTATAGACATCCCTACAGTGGTCCTTAGGGACTAAGTTGAACTTTAGTTCTACCTACCATCTTGAGATAAATAGTCAAACTGAGAGAGTCAATTAGGTGCTTGAGGATATGCTATGTATGTACGTCATGGACCAACAATCTCTTTGGGAAGATTATCTGCATTTGGTCAAGTTTTCCTATAACAATGGCTATCATAGTTCGATTGGCATGGCTCCATTTTAGGCTTTATATGGTCATCCTTGTCGTACCCCTCTAAGTTGGGATCGATTAGAGAATAGGGTTCTTCTTGGACCTGAGATGGTTTGTGACATGGAGCAGCAGGTAGCTCATATCCGAGAGCATTTGGTAGCGGCTCAAGATAGGCATAAGAAGTTTGCTGATGCACATAGAGTTGATCGGTAGTTTGTAGTTGGTGATCAATTTTTTCTTTGAGTTCATCCTTGGAAGAGCCCTATTTTTTATGGAAAGGATTCTAAGCTTGCACCCCGTTTTGTGAGTCCATTCGAGGTCTTAGAGTGTATTGGTCCGATTTCCTATCGCTTGGCCTTGCCACCTAGTCTGTCGCCGATTCATGATGTTTTTCATGTTTCAGTCCTTAGACCATATTTTTCAGATGTTACTCACATACTTGATTAGAATTCTCTATAGGTCAAGGATGGGCAGCTAGCTCTAGAGCCTGTGGTCATGGTGCAGCACAAGAGACTCATTCTCAGAGGTAGGGATATTGAGCAGGTGTGGGTCCAGTGGGATCCCAATGATGAGACTTCAGCGACATGGGAGGATGATTCCCGTATTATAGAATCCTACCCTTACTTGTTTCCTGGCTTCCAGGAGTAAGCTGGATTCATGGGGGGCAGGATGTAATAACCCTCATATTTGCTAGTTGGACTCATTATTTTCTATGCTTTGGTTGATACTTTGATACTCTGATCATACTATTATTGTTTGGTTTGATGGTTTGGTTAGTAGACTTTGGTGTTTATGCTTATACATTTGTGGACATGGTTATTTGATATGACATTTTGGTTGGTGATGTTAGTTGATTTCTGAAATATATTATAATGCAATGATTTGGTAAATTATTTTATGATATGATCTGCTAGTTTGGAAATGTTATTTCATCCTTTATATTATAATTGTTAGAATACATGCGATGAAAAGATAGTGTAGCATCACTCATTCGTGAGTGCCCTACTATGCTACAATTCCTTCCCACAATGTAATGATCTAATTTTATATATATGTACATGTACACGACCTTGTTTGTATGCAAGGATTGCAGGTACAAAGTCTCGATTCCACCTACCTCGGCAAGATAGGGCGACCACCAGTGACCCAACGACATAATGTTGAAACAGAGATGACAAGGAAGTCACCCCATCCCATGTCAAACCATATTGATTGAATGGTATTGTGCATTCTTGTAATTTTATTTTTTTGTATTTTATTATTGTGGTTTGTGTAAGTGTCTTGTTCGCCTTTATGCTACGTTGGTATTTTATAAGTTGTGATTTATTTAATTAAATGATGGCAATAATTGTTTATTATAATGTTAGCTTAATTGGTATTTAAATATTTAAAATTTTTATTTTAAAAAAGTCATGTATTTATTAAATGCTAATTAAATATTAAATTAGTGTTTTGTTAATTTAATTAAATTATCTTGTTGAGGATAATTATTAAAATAAATTATTTAAATAAATTATCTTATGTGCATTGCAAGTAAAGCTTGTAAAATTAGAATTAAAACAAAAAGTATTGTGAAATGGAAAAATAAATAAATAAAAGAACATAAAAGATAAAAAGGATGAGTGAGAATTAAGGGTTCATTGAAAAGCTTGATTTAAAAATAAATAATTTATTTTATATTGGATTTTTAGAGTTTTTGGAAAAGGATGGAAATATCTTTTATTTAATTGAAAATTAGAGAGAGTTTTCATACACAGGGAGATTGAGACAAAATTTGCAAAAATATAACAAAATAATTGTTCTGAATTGTTAATCTTCTGAAATTTTCTGGAAAGGGATTTTTCATTCTATTGCTTCATGTTTTTGGGAAGGATTTTCTAAGTATAATATTAGATTTGAATTTGAGCATGGTATTCTGGAGAGGAGATTCTAAAGAAGGAATGACAGCTCTTCGAAAAGACTGTTGGAATCAAGCAAGCTTCATCAATAATCAATAGCACAGGACTCCAGGTTCCATCCTTTTCTTTTGATTTCTTTGAATTTGTAAATGAAAAAAAAAAAAGTGAACTGAACAAATCTATGCTTGCAATAGAAAAAAAAATATGTCTTGAGACTTTGGAAAGTTATCTATGAGAATGTTTGTATAAATTTATTATTAAAAAATTATTATTTTTCCTTTCCTCTGATATAAATAAACTTCAGAATATATAAATATATATATATCTATATATATATATATATTCTCATATAAACCCTTTCTTTTAAAATATATATATATATATATATATATATATGTATATACGTTGAGTATATTTATACAAAGGTTTATTACATGAAACTTGAAAATATGTTCCTTCCATATTAAATATCTTTCTTGTATCTATATATATATATATAAATATACATATACATTCGTACAGATGTATATACATGTATATATATAAATATAAATATATACAAACAACAATAATATTATTCTTTGTATTCATAATTTTTTTCCTATCTGCAAGTTGTTGGGCTGCACCCATAGAGGTTGGCATTGGTTGATGCGTCGAGAGGTGGGCCGACCTGGCAGTACCCACCCCGCGGGCTGGCCTTTGGAGCTGCAATAGTCCAAAGGACTGTCGCGGGTAGTCCTTGGACTGTTGCGCTAGCCCTGAACTGTGCATAGATTTCCATATGGGGTAACTTCCCCTTAGTATAAATTAAAATAATTTTTCTTTATATTGCATTTTTTTTATATACGGATTTCAATTTAAATATATATATATATTTATATGTATGCATGTATGTATGTATGTGTGTATCGCTGTGTATCAGCTGCTCTACTATAACTAAATGTTTTGAAAAGAATATTAAATGTATAAATATATTATTATTATTTAAAAAAACATAAAAAAATTCATTGTATTATTTAATGTATATATATATATATATAATATAAGGTAATGTTTTTTTTTTATGGATTAAATTATGAAGTGTAGAATCTTTGAGTATTTAAAGACAAGAAAAACTATATAACTTCAAGGAAATTATTGTGCTTAATTTTGAAAAAAGAAAGCATCAAGTAAAATATAAAGTATAAATGCAATCAAACTAATCGTTTCTCCAGTTATAAGGTCATAATATTTTTGTTAGTGTCTTCTTATTATTGTTTTGAATTTTATTTTTATGTGGGAACCTTGTTGTATTTATGAACCTGATTATAGTTATTATGAACCTTAGTTCCAGAGGTGTGTTTTAATCTTTGAATAATATCCTTGTTTTTTTTGTACTTTTGGAGTGAAAATTTATTGTATTATTAATTGGAAGGGGGGTATGTGCAGGATCATCATGGAAAAAATAGGCCCTTAAGTGGCAAATTTTTTTAAAAAAATTAGAGTTAGGAAACTTGATGTAAAAATTTGAATAAGTTGTCTATATTATTTCAAAAATATGTAGGAATAGAATCAATAGAAAATTGAATGTAGTTTCTAAACTACTAGGTTTGTTTAAAAAAAAAATCTATTTGGTGAAATTTTGAAATTTCAACGTAGTGGTACTTAAATTTTAGGGAAAAAATAAGTAGGTGTCTGTCTGACCACCCTAACCACAATAAAATGATAATATTTTTTTATATTATTTTATATATAAGTAGAGGACTCATGCCTTGGTGTGATGCATATTTTTTTGTAATTTTTTTCCAAGTAAATAATTAATTATGAATTTTTTATTACAACTTTTTTTAAAATATAAAAACTCGTATGTCTACCCACCTTAACTTGGTCAAAACTTCATGAAATTATTTTTTTATTTTCTTAACCCTATAGTATGCGAAGCATAGAATGTGACGCATGTTCTGGATTCGAAAAATGTGATACCATTTCAAAGCTATAGATGTTTTTCAATTAGCCTATCAATCAGGTCTTTAGTCTTAATTTGAGTAGAAAATAAATAATAATTACTTATTAAATTCAAAGTAAAGCATAATTTATATTAGTGCAAAGTGGGAATATCCTTTAAAAACCTTTTTTGTTTCATCAATTGTGGGTCTAAAAATAGTCGTCAGCCACATACCCATCATATTGCCACTTTTTGGCCCATCATGATCCTGCACATACCCAGGGTTGTACGAGATTGTTGAGATTTTGGTTATGAGTTACTGCGAGGGGTTTTTCCTCACATGTATTTTTTTTGAGTTATATGCTTATTCGTTGTAGTACAACCCTTTCCTTGGTTTATATTTTGGGATCTTTTGGGAGAGTGGTTCTTTGTGGGGGTCGGTGCCTTGAAAGGAGGAAGGGCTCAGGATAACCCATGTAAGAGTGATGTAACAAGTGAAAACCTAATAATAGAACTTAGGGGGATGGGTAGTAACAAACATAAGATAACAAATATTGGATACCTTGTCTATGCATTAGGGCTATCACAGAATAATGATAGACTGAGAAGGTCGTGGTCGGAAAAGTCATAACCTCGTCCCCATGTGAGGTTATCAACTCTGCATGAGCTACCCTATGGTGTTGGCGCCTCAAGTAGGAGGAAGGGCTAGGATATCCATAGATGGGGGCTAGTGCCTCAAGTTGGAGGAAGGGCCAAGGTAACACATGAGAGCTATGCAATGACACTCTCCACTAGACACACAGTTGCCTTGTTCTTGTTGCCTCTTGAATTGTATTCTAATTATTGTTTTAGATTCTCTTGTGAGTGACTTATGAATGTTCTTTGGTGACTTTTTTAATGGTTATTTCTTTGGTTAATTGTGATGGGTTTCATGGCTTATCTTATCATGTTGTCTCTTGGATGTTGTGGTTATGTCATTGTAAACCTTAATGTTGCATTTGAGTTATTATACTATGTTGTTTTATTGGAGTTGGTTTGGGCATTCATGGTCATGATTACTTCATTGTCACCTCTGAGCATGGGGGGTGGGTTATTTATAACCCACATGGTCGGGTAGAATGTGCTCTACACCCATTGGGTTCCCCATAAACATTTGTATTCTCAATGTTATTCAGTTGGAGCTTGTATCAATTGTTCACTTTGTAATTTTGATATTGTTGTACTTTGTATCATCCCACATGTTGGGGAAATTTATTGTAATGCAATTATCAAGATCATGTAACGTAATGTTTAAACGATGATGTAATAGTTAGGTTCCTTTGTAACATTATTGTAAGAGATTCTTTATGATTGTAATATGTGATGTAGTGATACATTCGCTCTTGGTTCATGGATGTACTTTTATTAATGGTTATTGTAATGGTATTGGATAAGTTTTTTAACATTATCTTTCACTTTTGGTATTAGTTGTTTTTTGCGATGTAACCTTGCATGCCCTAGAGAACTAGGTGTGATAATGTAATGTGCAATGTGAATGTGTTATAATGTTTATTTGCATGTTTACTTTGTATTATTTAAAAAAAAATTGGTTGCAAATGTTTGTTCTATGGGGTTTGCACGACAGGTGTTATAGTTTGCAAGAATATTCAAGAGCAATTCATCAAGAATTTGGAGCCATCATTAGGATTCAAGCATCATATCAAGGATATTCTTGCATCATGTGTGTTTTTGAGCTAACATTTATGATGTAGGGTTTTAATTCAAAGCAAGCAATTCAAATCAAGATCTATCAAATATTCCTTTGATTCAAGATCTACATTCAAGCTAGCCACCTCACACAAGTTTTCAAATTTCATAACAAGGGTTTGGTGAGTTACAACATATCACTTTGTTGATTCATCATTTCCCTCCATTTCATTTCATTCCAAGGTTTAATTACCAACAAGTGATTTGACTAAGGAAAATCCTCATTTACTAACAATCACCACATTTTTCCACTCTTGCATGTTTGTGTTTGTAGATTTAGGTTGAAAACTTGGAGATCATTTGAAGTGAAAAGTTGCAAAGTTTCATTACAAAGTTTTCATCTTCACGGAAACTCACCTATAGGCCAGATCTGGAAGTTTTAGGACCTTAGATCAAAGAAGAAGAAATTGCAGACATTGAGCCTTAGGATCACACTAACAGATTTTAGAAATTCAAGAGAAGACTAAGTCAGTAACAGGGGCATCTTAGTCCTCCAAGTGGTAAATTATAGAGATTCTTTCAGATTTTGTTCTGACATCTAAAGACTCTGTATTCCCCCCAAAAATAACATTAGTAATAAGACAATAGTAAGGGCATCTTAGTCCTCCCTAGAATATTCTGACAATATTTTTTCATTTCCAGAATCCTCATCACATTTCCAAACTTTTGAGTTACATACATCCTAACTTGTTGCTTAGTTTCATCATTTGCACTCATTATTTGACTTGCATTACTAAATTTTGTGAGTTGAATGTTAAGTTGTCTTTTCCAAGATTTTGCTTAGTGGTGAACCCCTCAAAGCTTAAAGAACCCCATCCTAGGTCTTCCTTGTTGATAATTGACTCACCTTTGTGTTGATAGTCAATCCTATTTGAGATCCTAGGGAATATTTGAATAACAATTGGGCAATAGTGGTGTTCTATGACCTAGGCCATAAAGCATTCCCATTCCCCTATTGTTCATTTTGGTGAACCCAACATCTTAGAACATTCATTTTTCTAATTTGGAGTTCATTAAGGTCCTAGATCTAGGATGCTTTCATTCTTGCATTAGTGAAAGTGCATCTAGGGTTTTTCATATTTGCATTAGTAAAAGTGCATATAGGTTATATTTTTTCTTTCTTGCATCATCTTATCTCATTGAAAAAATAAAAAAGTGCATTGTTCATTATCCAAATTATATTTAGGAATATTGTTATTGCATTCAATTTCTTGTTATTAGTCACTTTTTCTTGCATTCATTGGCACACTTTTCTATTTCTAAACATTAGGTCCCTGAATAGGAAACCTAAGAACCCTATAAACAACCCAGATTTTTTTGTTTATTTCTTAAAAAAAAACCTCTACTAGGACTAAAATGCTCTTCCTGGTGTCCTAGTACCTTTGTGGCTTTTTGGCTTCGAATCCTATCAAGTTGTTGCTTTCTATTCCACTTTCTGGGAACTCACAATTTCAACAGTAGGACCAAGACACCCTTGCTGGCATCTTAGTCCCTGTTGAATTTGAAGTTACAGTTTTTAGGGTTTAATTCTACTTTTCTGTGCTTTTGTTTTTTGCCATTAGTTATTTGTTTCAATGGTTTGACCTTTTGTTTCATGAATTTTACTAAATCTAGCTTAAAGTGGTTCATTTCATGCATTGTCTCATTCCAAATTTGCATTAACAACATTTCATTGCACAGTGTAATCAAAACTACCTTGTTTGAAATCTGAAAATTGCATTTATACATTTCGTTTTGGGCCTTTACATTGCATTTTGAGTTTGCATAGATTACTTTTCACAAATGTTGGTATAGGTCTTTTCCAAGTTTGCAAAGAAAAAGTTATTCAATAAGCATGTTAGTAATTCATTCAATGCACTCCCTAGTTATGAGAGTCTCTTAGCATAAGAGAGTGAAAATAATGATTCTTTCCTTAAACCTACACCCCCTCTTATCTATCCTATGTGTGGGAGTGATGTGATAGAAGACGATACAAGCATAGACTATTGGAACACAATGATCTACTAAGAGGGGGGTGAATAAGTAGATATTAAAAAAAACAGTTCTTAAAACCTTTTGTGCAGACTACATTCTTTAACCCTTAATGTATAGATATTAATCATGTGATACAGAAACATGCATGCACAAAAAATAAATCACATAACACCATATGTACATGGAAAACCTGATATGGGAACTACTCAAATCCAATGTCACAAATAAAATCTTTTTTACAATTTTTTAGGGCTACAACCCAAGGAAGCATCAACTACCTAATTTAGAAGCAACCACTTCAAGGATGAAACAACACCCTATTTTAGGAACCACAACCCCAAGGATGCAACAATGCCCTAATTTAGAAGCCACAACTTCAAGGAGACTACAATCCCCTAATCTAAGCCACAACTCAATATAATGATAACAATTTCAAATATGCATAGACTTGGTTCTACAAACCTATAATGCATCATTACATTCAATACATTGTTGCACTTACTACAACTTACTTTATGTTGTTGAAGCTACACTCTTAGCAACAAACCTCTACTCTACACTCTCCTCTACACATAGAACAATCATTCTTCTATCTTGTTGCTTTGCTCTTCTTTCCACTTATGTAGTGTCTCATACATCTGCACTATATGCTTTCTTCACACTCACTCCTCTATTGCACATTCAACAATACATAAATCTATTCAACACCTTGTGCATTGGTAGACTTCTCACACACACAACAAATACAACTCCATAGATAATTCTCTGATTTTCTTCTTTTTCCATTGACTTGCAATCTATAACTTGAGATGCGCTCAATCATCTAGATCAACTCACACATCAAATTAGGTTTTCCCCTTCTTGCAAACTTCACCAGCAAGTTGTCAGTTCATCGATCCACACACACATTGTAGAGATTCACTAAATCTACTAAACTAGACAATCCTACAAAAACCCTAAACCTAGAATACATTAAATGCATTATCATGATTATGTGGTCCAATTTTGATCTCAAGCAACTATTAGGGTTTACCAAATATATTTCTCTACACCATACATGTGTATCAAGCCTCACAACATTTAATTCAGATACAAAGAATTTGCTAAAACTAACATCCTGTAAAACCCTAGGATCGAATATGCAGTAAATGATCTCTTATGATCCTTTGATTTGATTTTGATCTCAATCATTCCTGCAATCTGTATCACTTCACTGAAGATCAAATATTCATCCAGTTGATCACTAGGTGCAATTGGACCAATGAAATCCTTCTCTTGTGCTAGTTTGTAGTTCAAAACTCCATTCACATTGTCATAGCCATTTGAGATATTTTCTTTTGAATTTTGGTTGTCGATCTTCTCTCTCATGCCATGATCCTACGTTCCTCATTCATTGACAAAAATTTAAATCATGAACATCCAATGAGAAGTTAGATAAATCTCCTCTATTGATCACACAACCATCATAGCCATTGCATATCCTAGAAATGTCTTTGACCTTCAACAAGCTTTCCAAAATGTAGTGATCACTTATAACCATCGCATATCACTAAAACACTTAGAACACTCATATCCATTTCCACAATGTAGTGATCACCATTAGATCACTCTCCTTTAATCTTTGTAAATCATCACATATCATTGTAACACTTTGACCTTCTCCATTCATTACCGCAATGGGAGGAGATATAGTGACCATCGTTAGATCACATACCTTTTGATCTCTGTCATTCACTGCTATCTCATTGGCTCTAAAAATGGGTCCAAAAAATCTCCAAGAGATGGAGAGCTTATGCCATGTGTCTATTGTTGACATGATGCTCCACTACCACTCAACACTCATTATGCATTGCAGAAAACCTTGACTCTTAACAATGCATTAGTGTGATCTACCTCTGATGTCATTCTCCACTAACATCATTCATCATTGAAATATTGAATTCCTTTGGTCTCTTTACCATGATGAATTGAGATCTTACAATGAAATTCCATCCATTGGATGTTCTTCATTTTAATCACATCCATACATCACATATCACACAAATCATCTTGTCGCCTCACTTCACAACAACGATGTGAAGTGATTGAGTGATATGACACCATGTGTTGCTAGTCCCACCAAGGTACTATCCTTTAACGTGTATCACTGAACTACAAACCAATTTTCAAATTCTTTTTGTGATGCATGATATCCAACAATAACCACTGGATCTTCAAATTTCAATCACCACCATTCCTTGTTGACTTCGCGGGTCTTGATTGAAACCCACCACAAACTCAGTGGTGCTTGTGGGTATTGTTCGATCTACTTGATCATGACTGTTGAATGTCTTCATTGTGTATCACTGAAATACAATCCATTTTCAACTTCCTTTCCATGGTGTGTGAGATCTAGCAATAGTCATTCTTCTCGTACCATTAAACTTAGCATAAACTCCAACATACTTTCTGCTATGTGTGATATCAAGGGGTGACAATGATCGAATGAACTTAAAAGCCATAAGTTATAACTCAATTGACCTGCAACCTCCTACCATTAGTCAATGATAAAATAGAAAACCTTTCTACACTCATGACTACAATTCTAGGGTTTAACCAGTAAACGCCAAGTCTAATTGAGAGGAAACATAATTCATTTCTGGGCTCATCCTTAAACCTCTAGACCTGCAACTTATTTTTTTGAGGAGTTATCAAAAAACCCACATCAAATTTGCATATAGATTTTACCTTAGAAAATTGGAAGAACCATCCACATCATCATGTAAATATTGTAGGGTGATCCCACAAAGATGGTTCACAATTTCTGGGAGATTCTGATTTTTGCTGAAATCACATATTTTTAGAAAATGTAATGATTTAAGCCTTAAAAATTTCCATTTAAAGCATTCCTATTGAAGAGGGTTTGATCAAACTACCTTAGATAAAACCCCTTTGGATATAACCCTGCTAGTTTTAAACCATACCTATAATGGAGTCTCCTTTACACCTATCTAAATGCTAATAAAAAACCACTTTTGATTTACCTTTTGGGGGATCAAATGAATTCATTTAAAATTTATTGTTTGTAAGTATGTAGTGCTTATTATAAGCTTCCCAAAAAGTATAATTTTAAATAAATTTAATTTAATTATTATATTTATTTTTTGTTTCTTGTGAATGTAGGTTTTTCACTGAAAATCAAGCTCTTTGTTTTGCACATGTGAAAAATAGAAGATTATCATTTTTTTTTTGAAAAATATGAGTGCACGAAATATTGAAGTCCTTATCCAACAAAAAAATAAATTCAACACATTAAAAAAAATTGTGTTATACAGTACGCCTATGTTTGAATTGTAATTGGTTTGACTTGAAAACTTGATTAAGGAAAAAATATTCAATAAAAAATTATGAAACCAATTGGAAGCACTATATATCATAGTTAAAAATCTAAATTTGAAAAAAAATATAAATTTATCCTTCATGGAAAAAAAGTTGTGTTATATGGTGAGCATCACTCCTTAAAAATGGTGTGTACTAAAAAAAACCACGTTTCGAAGGAGATGGAAAAAGAAGTGCAATATATTTCTGAAAATTTGGAAAAAAATATATTTAGAATCTATAGAAAAAATTCCACAAATCACTAGTTTGCATCATCTTCAAATTCTTGACAGTTTAGCTGCTATAGTTCCTTGAAAGTGAAGATTTAGTTAGAAAAAATAAGTTCAGTGTCTAGTTTGGCCAAAAATTGTAAACCAATATTGTGGGATTACCCTGCATGATAATTTTTCCACCATCTGAGAAAATTTGTAGTATTTTCAAATACATGCTCATATCTTTATCACTCTACATGTACTCTCTTCTAGAACTAGATTCACGACACTCACGTTCATCCTCGAAGCTTCATAGCATTTAGGCATACCACTTATCTATCATCATGCCAACATATTATTTGCATGATCTAACTCATCATCTTTCTGATACCTTCATGACATAAATGACAACATTGTAGCATATACATTCACCAAAAACCTATACCCATGCTCCTATATTCATTGTAAACCTTATCTCTCCTTGACATCAATGACACTTTCCATTAATGCCATCATCCTCACTTGCATAATTTCCACTTTTGACATCAATGACAACATTATATACTTCTACACAGGATTATCACACTTCTCCTTTGATCCCCTTTTGACATCAATGGAAACATATTCCAACATGGACATTCATGAAAATCATAGTTGTTCTTCTCCTGATACCTCTTCTTTTAGTGACAAAGGTATCTTGATGACAGAAGATACAATCATTGAGAATCATGAAATTCTTGCTTTTCCTTCTCCTTGTTCCCTTTGGGAAGATATTATAGCACAAGAAAGGGAGGGGTGTTGGCAAGAAGTTGAGTCCACTGTTTGGCCATTTAGTGGGAGTCTTTTGGCTGATTATCAAAAGTCAACACATTTGACCTTAAAATTTGAAGCACTTAGATATGGAATATTGAAAAAAGCTAGTGATCATAAAATGTAGTGGTCAAAGTCTAGTTTCCAAATATGTAATTTATTTCAATGTACCCATACGATACAAATTGATTTTCAATTGGTGTTTCTAAAAACCATTGTTTAAAAGTCATTTTTTTACCACACCATGCACATTTTGTCGTCCATATTTTGACCTAAATAATCATATTTTTCTAAATCCTTTTGGGAGAAGATTTGTAACTCACTGAAGCATGCTTTCCAATATTTTTTATAATTTTTTATTGAATGTTTTTTTTATCAATATTTTAGTGGCCATATTTGGTGTTCTAAAAAATTATCATGTATGTCACACATAAGATGACATAAACTTATGATTGTTTTAATTTTTTTTTAAATTGAAAAGAATTGTCTAAAGTATGATTTCATACAATCAACTCGTGAAAACATTATGTTGATAAAAAGCTATTAAAATACTAAAAAATCTTGATAATTCAAGTTTTTGGACTTGTTTAATCAAAAATTTAAAAAAATAATCCAATTGTAAAAAACATTACATATTTGAAATCTACACTGTCTCATCTATAATGGGTTTTAATTTCATCAAAAATTTTTGCAAAAAAACGTCTTCAAACGTATGCCCAAATTCACTTTTTTTGTGACATTGCTAGGACTTTCAACTTGTAGGTCAACCAAATCTAGGGCCTAGGTTCAAATCCCCAAACCTTTTCCCAAACTTGTTAACAAAGCAGAAACCCTGCCAACATTTCAAATTTGAGGAAATGGGGTCCCATTTACTAAACGACATCCGATTTTCTTTATATATGGGATCCCATTTCCCATTTTCACTTTGAAAATGGAATGGGATCCCATCTATTAAGTGGGATCTCGTTTATTAGTGGATCTCATTTACTAAATGCGATCCCAAGTTATTCTTGAATTTTTTTAAAAAAAATTACTATAAAAATTGTACATTTCATGTTTGAGAATTATTTTGTATGGCCGACTGCGACATATTCCCTTTTTTATATCACCTTTTGTCTTGTTGAAGCTCTTCAACTTGTGATATTTTTCAATTTTGAAATGAGGAATTATTGGGATGCTGTTACAAAGGAATTTTACTAAGTCGCTACTTGTTTTCAAAGGAGGAAGAGGAATTTTATTTAATTTATACTTTCTTTCAAAGGAGGAAGAGGAATTTTATTTAATTTATACTTGTTTGAAGGAGGAAGAGAAATTTTGTTTATTTACTATTTCTTTTCAAAGGAGGAAGAGTAATTTTATTTATTTGTTATTTTTTAAAGGAGGAAGAGAAATTTCATTTGAATTTCTATTTGTTTTCAAAGGAGGATGAGAAAAGTTGTTTAATTGACCTACTTGTTTGAAGGAGGAAGAGAGATTTTGTGAAAAATTTGATACTTGTTTGGAGGGAGAGGAATTTTGTTTAATTACTACTTGTTTGAAGGAGGAAAATAAATTTTGTTCAATTGCTACTTGTTTGAAGGAGGAAGAGGAAATTTGTTCAATTTCTACTTGTTTGAAGGAGGAAGGAAGAGTAATTTTTTGAACAACTACTACTTGTTTGAAGGAGGAACAAATAAGGAAGACTCTCAATTTTTGGACATTCATTTGTGTATACTTAAAAAAAATTCAATCATGCGATCACAATGTCAGAATAAGAGGAAAGATAGGAAGGTATTGCCCCTTGAAGAAATTGAAGCAAAGAGAGAGGAGAAACAAAGAAAAAGAGAAATAATATTGAGGATTTTATCAATGAATGATGGTGAAGCATCCAATTCCACAACTATTGAAGATAAAAACATTGAGGAGACCATGGATGTAGACGATGCAAACTTGCAAGAGCTGAATGTGGAAACTAATACAAATATACAAACTACTCTTGGTATGTCTTCACATATCCCTTTCAATGCTATGGAGAATGTTTCAATAGGAACATTTCTATGTACATATTATTGGCCCCATAGTTTTCGTTGCACCAAAATATTGACATGTTAATTCCTAATACAACTACCAAAGTTAACAAATCGATGGGAGGTGGTTAGTCCATGTCCCGAATCTCGAGGGGAGCATTGATCATTTTCCAACAAAATCCCCCTTAGCATTACCCAAGGGGATTCAAACCTGACACCTTTGGCTTTGATACCAATTATTGGTCCCATAGTTGTCGTTGCACCAAAAGATCAACGTGTTAATGCTCGATACAATTACCATAGTTAATAGATTTGTAGGAGGTGGTTCATCCATGTCACAAATCCTGAGGGGAGTGTTGACCATCTGCCAACACATCTTCAAATCCACCTTTGAGCCTCATGGAAATGGTGTTTATTAGAGATTTTAAAAATGTACTATATAACAATGTTGACATCGATAATATTCATAGCATTCAAAACTTGAGTCAAATTATTGTTGAAAATGAAAATGAAAATCCTTTTATAGAAAGTGTCAAAAATGAAAATGAAAATGAAAACCATTTTGTTATATTAAAAATACAAATGAAAATCCTTTTATTGAAAATGAAAATGAAAATCCTTTTATTGAACCTAAAAATGAAAACCGTTTTGTTGATGAAAATGAAAATAGTTTTGAAGTTGAAAATGAAAATGAATTTCTAGGAAGTGATGTTGAAAATGAATATATTTTTTTAAAAATTGAAAGTGATGTTTTGGATAATCTTCCTAGTAATATTTCTTAGAGAAAAATAAGAACACATGCTAATAGATTATACAATCACTTTTTTTATCATAATTTTTTTTTAGTTCAATGTCAACTAATGATGCAATTGATGAGAATGTGGAAAATGAGAAAAGTTGTAATAACCCCTTTGTACTTCGTCTTGACCATATAATTAATTGAATTTATAGGTATTGTGATAGTTGAATACAAGATTTTATATATTTAAGGTATTGATTAAATAATTGCTTTAATTATTTAATATATTCAATAATAAATTGAATAATTGCTCTTTTTAAAACATTCGAAAACTCTTTTAATTTAGGGGTCATTATTTTTGAAACATGGGCACTTGATAATATGAGTACATTTTTTTTTTTATATAAAAACTTTCTACATGAGATTACCTTTATCATTTACCATAATGATCAAAGTCATTCTCCAAGAGCTTGCTTCAAGGTGCATACCATCATTTAATATATTCAATGCATATAGCACTAGCTCAAATGCTTCGCTAGTTGATCTTCATGAATCACAAATGACCTAGCAGTATTATCAACATGTTATGTTGATCAAGCTTATCTAAATGGGTCATTGTACATTTTAGATTATTCAAAAGGTCAACTTTAAGTTATATTTATCTTTGGACATAATAAAACTTATTTACTTCTTAGAATTAATAGATTAATAAAGTGTGCAGAGTTATTTTAATTATAAACCAAAGCCATATAATATTTAAACTTTCTATGTAGGGTTGCAATGGTAAAAAAATTGGAAGATTATCATACAAATATTTCCAATATGCATTGTAATAAATACACAAAAATAACATGTTAATAGGTATTATCGGGTGATAGGAATTTAGTGGTTATTAATAGTAATTAGTGGAGTATGGTTGCATGTGCCACTACTCAAACAAACCACTCTCCCTAATTATCACACCATGCAAACTACATTCCTTATTGTAACCGCCTCTTGTCTAGAGAATGTCACTTTGTGCATTATTTTAGGCATGTAACAACTTTTGGTAACCGCTTTACTTAAAAAAATGAGAAAATTATCTAGAAGAAGAACAGCTCAAGAGGAAAAGGAGGGGACAAAAAAAAGAGGGAATTCTTGGTGGAGAAGCCGATTACGTCAAGAGTGGACGAGGTAGAATGGATGCCTTCCATTTTCAATACCGATAAGAATCGAATAGGATGCACAGGGAGGACTTGCTCCATTTCTATGCTGGATGGGGCTATGTCCCTCAATGGAGAGTCTCTGCAACTGTGAATGAAGGAATCTATAGTGGTGCGAAGTCAAGAAGGCAAGTAAGTGAATGCTAGGAGAGGAAGACTGTGAGTAGAGAATTCTCATACCAATATTACAAGAGAACCAGAGGGCTGCGAAAGGTGTGTGCTAACTGTAAGTCTCCACCTCTATTCCATTTCAATATTCACATAGCTTGGTATACTTGTTTATGAACATGTATATGCTGGAGCAAAATTATTATGGATAATTATACCCATAGGTTTGTGCTTGTGATCTGCTATTGCACAACAATTTATGGTCCTTTTCAACAATACTTCTGTGTTCAATCATCAAACACCAACTTGAAGCCTATCGAACTTTCTAGGAAGGTCAACTCTGTAAACAAAAGCCAACCAGTCAGAACTCTGTTGTGAGTATTTTGTGATATGGGTGCTCTATTAAAGAATCCTCACATTTTATTTATGCGTCTTCCTACCTTAGTAAAGCAAGAAATAAATACCGTATGCAAAAAAATCATGTGGTGAGAGATTTTATTCATTTAAAAGAAATGCATACTCCTTTAATTATATTAACATAAAAGATAATGACTTTTCCCTGGTCCAGAACAATTGAATGAAATTGATAACGAGGTCTCTTCTCATGGATGCATACCTTGTTTCAAAGCTCCCATCTTGGCTCAGACAACATCGATGATGGAAAGGGTTGTGGTATTTAGATTCACACCTGCCAATTACGTTTGTTTGTATAGCTTTTAAAGCCCATTCTGCAAATCCATTTTGTGTATATCCTACAACTAATGCATTCAAGAGACCACTTTCTTTGAGGAAATTCTAGCCAGCAAAGCTTGTCTATGATTCTTAGATTTATAATAGCCACCCTGAGATTTCCAAAGTTTAAAACATTAAGTGTTATATATTTGTCAATGCGCATAAGTATTTACCAGTCATTTGGTGTATCAATATAGACGTTCAGTCTATGATAGAAACTTCTGCTTCAGATCGACTGTAGTTTTAAATCATTTGCAGTGCATAGTTGATGTGCCTCAACTCCTTGAACATGATAGGAGGAATAGATTTTAATAATTTCACTGACTACTTTGTCATCCTGTCTCAGCCGCAATATTTGAATATAAAAAGGAAGTTTAAATGTTTAAATAACCTGCTTGATTCTGTTGACAGTCTATTGCAGTTGCAACACTAGAAAATGATAATAAAAATGCAGGTAGATGGAGATATTTTCAAATTCTAGTAATCACTTTCTAATATACTTGACAACCTGTCATAGTTACAATATTTAGAGTTGAGGCAGTGCACATAATTAAATAACCTCCCTGATTCCATTGTCAACCTATCATAGCTGAAGCTCTTGAACATAATAATATTCGCCATTCCTAAAATTATGCTATTCCCCTTAGATAACTGCAAGTTAATTCATGTTTTGACCCTGATTTATGAAACTGTTGGTGTCACCGTGTATAGTATCTTATATTGATAATCCTTCAATTATATATATTGGTAAGTAGAATACGTTACAGTCTTGCCTTGAAATCCTAGCATAAGTCACAAGTAAAAAAAACTCCCACCTGAGATTTGTCAAGGTTTTAAATTATCATGCTTTCTTTCCTTCACAAGTGAAATGGTAATTCTTGTAAATAAAAATTAAATATACTCCTTGCTGTCAAAAGGCATGTCTACTTTCAATGATTTGGGAATAAAGTCACATTCCTTTGCTTCTTTAAAAGTTGTGATTTTAATATAAAGAACAGTTTCAAAATAAGAATGGTGGAGTAGCTAATATCATTTCACCTTTAATGATAAACTTTTGTCTTATTACTCTTTTAAGGAATTTTTTTTTTTATAGGATAGAGATAAGTGAGGAAGGTTAGTTTTATTTTTATATATTAATTAGAATTCCAATGAAGGATAGTCTTATTTATGTTATCTATAATATAAATAGGCATTTTCTTTTAAGGAATAAATTAATGAATATATATATATATATATATATATAATATTAAATATATATATGTTTTTTAATGTGTATATGTGTGAATAGGAGTTTATGCATAGGTATAAAGCTCTCCTTGTATAAATGAAAATTAGTGTATTTGGAATTAATATGATTATTGGGATAAAATAAATATTTCGCTAATATTTATATATTTATTGTGAACCTTTATTTGCTGGTGGTATTGTTAAATTGAATGTCACCTCATGTATTGTGATGTTTACGAATTGAGAGTAAACTTTGTTATTGCTCTAGTGGTAGAGATGATAATTTATAGAAGTTGTTCTTGATTGGATAGTTAATGTGAGTTGTCCTTAAAAGTAAGCTTTAAGGTTGTAATGTCAGATTGTTTCCCTGTGGTGAATTTTGTGTGTAGTTTTGGAGTTTATGATGAATTTATTTATCGAGGTTGTTTTTGGCTATAAGTTTGATGTTGATTTTGAGATCAAGTTTTGTTACCACCTTGTTGGGAAACCCTTGTTTTAGTGATTTATCAGTCTTCCAGAGAAAGGGAAAGAAGGGTATTGCTTTATTATTGGCCTTCACTTTTGGTTATTTATGAACTATTACTCGTACGATCTATTTGATGATTGGGTTTAGCCTTGCACTTGAAAAATAGTTTCATTATGTAGGATGGTGTATGCCTTGCTTAATGCAAATTATCTTGTGGCTTTATATGTTGTGCATGGGGCTTACCCTAATAGTGTCTTTTGAATTTTGTTGTTTATAAGGGGAGTGGCTTTCAATGGGGGCTGAGACCCGGAAGTGGTCTCAGGGTAACTCATTGGAAGTTTATTAAACAAGTGAAAATGATAATATTTATCTAGGGGTTTTGGATAGAATCACACATTAAAATGATATAGGTGAATGCCTCACTCATGATTCAAGTGCTTGTATGGGCTTGAGATGAGTTGAGAAGGCTTGGAATGGAAAAATCATTGTCTTGTCCTTATGAAAGATAATCGATGCCGCTTTGGATTGCATGTTGGGCCGGGTTTCGTAGGAGGTCACCAGGGTAACCCAAGTTGGGGGCCGGGACCTAGGAAGATTCGCCAGGGTAACCCATGCAACATTGCGATGACACTCTTCCTTTAACAACCATATATGCTTTATTTCTCTCTATGACATTCTTGAGTCTCTGGAAGCACATGTTGGCATTTGTATGTTGATGCTTTATTGATTATTCCTTATGTTAGGCACATCTTGTGTTGGTTATATCTTGTGTTGAGATCACCTTATGTTATTGTGGATCTTGTTGTGAAGTCTTGTACCCTTGTTCTGTATGATGGTTATTGTTGGGGATCCTTCTTGTCATCTCTTAGCATGGGGGGTGGGCCTTCGGGTCCACATGGTTGGGTGGAATGTGCTATGCACCCCATTGGGTCCCTAGTTATCGATTGAGAAGTGCGAAATTGTACCTTGTAGTGACTCCTGAGTTGTACCAGAGTTGGATCCAGTATTGCAGTTTTGTACTCCTTCATTTCAAATGTATCATTCTATTTTAATTGTACCTTCCCCATTCATGTTGGGAAGCAACATTGTAATATTGTAACCCTTGATTATTTTATTAACCATGTTCATGTTATCTTATGATTACAGGTGTATACTACCTATTATGTGATGTAATAATGTTGTTGTGAAAAGTAATGCAGTCAAGTAAACTCGAGGGATTTGATATATTCAGATTCATGTTTAGTTTTCATTTCATATGGTATATGATTATTATGATGTATGTAAGTATTTAAAAAAAATAAAAAAATTGGTGCCATAAATGTTATATATATTAGTGTCCTTTGGAGTTGCTTGGTAGGTCATTACAAAAGTAATGAAAAATTTAGGCATTTTTGTTAAATAAATAAGAAAATATTAATCAATAAAACATGCTATGTCTACTATTACTAGTGCCATTCAATCTATTGAAAAAAATAGTCAACCTAAAGATAAGAATGCGGAAAGAAGAGTTATAACAACTACTATAGTTAATAAAGAAACTTTGAATAAAATAATGGTAAGAAATATTAGTTAAGTTTTAAATATACGTCCTAAAACATTATTAACAACGGCTAAAAGAAGAGAAAGTATAGAAAATGATCCAATTAACCAAGGTTGGAGTTTTAGTGGTCGACTCCTGAGGTTTGACATGAAATTAAATGTTGAAATTAAATTTTTGATTGAAAAATATTGGCATGATAATACTAGGGTATCATCTAATGCTAGAGATGTTTTAAAATTAAGAGTGGGGTCCAAAGTTCATGGTCCTCATCTAAAACACCTATTTGATACAACACAAACTGAATTTTATAGAAAAATTTGTGGTGATTTAGTGTTACCCAGTAATATTAAAATAAGTAAAAGGCCTTTAAAAAATGTAAACCTTGTTATGTGAAAATTCATAAGCAACGAATATCTTGTTGTTGTAAAACACATGTTCAACTTCATTATTTTTTTGATGATTTTGATATATACATTATACTTTGCATACTAACATGATTATGTAGGAATGTGGTATTAATATGCCACCTAAAACAATAAGGGAGTTTATAACAAGTTTGTTTTGTGAAAGATCTAATGAAAAATTATTTTAAAGTTCTTGTATTTTTGGACAATGCACTAGTTGTGGAAATCTTTCATTCTTAATAGTTTGCATGCATGAAAGTGTTGATAATGATTTTGGAAAATAATTAGTGGATGTTAAAAGATTTTAGAAAGTTAACTATTCTCTAAAAGATGGAAAAATTGGAAAGCGTTATGATTTAGTTACAAAAAAAAATTAGTGTAGATGCATTCATATTAGAATTTAAGAATAAGATAGTACCAAAACATGTCATGCACTCTCAACATGCTCAATGGCTTGATGGCCAATTTTTCACATGTAGAAACATATTTCCAGTTGGTAGTATGCTATTAGTGGTTGATTTTGTAGAAAACTATACTCTAGCTCCAAAAGAGGAAATTCAATCATAGTATTATAATTTAGTGCTAGTGGCTATGTTTGTTCATATTGTTTATAGACATGCAAATGATAGCACAAAGGATGGTAGAAATTTTTTGAGGGAGTATCATTTCTATTTGAGTGACAACTAGTTACACTTGTCAGAGTTTGTTCAATAAAGTTTCAATATATTTTATACAAATTCAAGAGAAAGAGGAATCCAAATCACATAACACCTCATATGGTTAGATTATTGTATGAGATAGTTCAAGAATGCTGAAATGTTCTATTGGTTAAGTAGGGTTCACAAGGAACTTAATTTCCAACATATGTGGAGTTTTTTTGACACCGAACATGGTAAAGGAGAACATGATGGAGCTGGTGCATGTGTTAAAATAATTCTTGCTAGAGAACAATAAAAATTTGAGGATGGAATAAAGTTTAAAGATGCATGCAGGATTGTGGACTGGTGCAATACAAGATTATCTACACCTGGTTCGAGTGAATACTCTACAGTTCACAAATTCTTTTGGTTGGCTGAAGAAGAGAACATTCTACCTAGATTTGATTGTGAGACAATCAGTGGATCTACTAAATGTCATTCATTTAAGAGTTTGAATGCAAGCACATGGACTATATATAAACAAGGGAGCTTGCACATTTTTGTCAATTTTGTCTCTTAGGAGATTGGGAAGAATGTGAAAATATAGAATGGGTTGAAGATTGGAAGCAAAGATTGTTGACACCTACACAAGCACATGATCAATATGAAACAATAATTGAATACAATGATCAAGTGTTTTCATCAAAAGACTATGACCATGATTCAAACCTTGTACAAGAAGGTAATTTAATTCAATTTATCTCAATTTATTACTATTTTTTAATTCTAAATTATTTATTTATATACATATGAATGGATGTATGTAGATTGGTCAAATTATATGGACACACACAAGTTATTAAATATTTTTTTTTTTGTGGGAAATGTGTATACTATAGTTTCACCTGAGGGGAATGAGGAGGAAACATAATATTGGTTGGATCATTGTGTGGAGACTAAACATGAGTTAATAGCACCTTGAGAAGATGATAACAAGAAGATGATGATGGCTATCATTATCCAACAGGTACATTGATCCCCTTAAGACATCCCCTTAAGAAAATTTTGATAACAAGTTTTTGATCCTATTAAGCAAATTTTTAGAACAATTCTTTGATCCCCTCAAGAAAATTTTGAGAACTTATTTGATGATTGTTATCATGTTTTCCAATAGGATCAATAGTAGTTTTTGGCACATGGCTATGAAAATACTTGATAAGGAAGAAAGGTTTGCCTGCATTCGAAGATTATGAAACACATAAAAAGATTATACACTATTCACATTTTGTGGTGAAAACAAATATAAAACTAGATTATTATTGTGGAAGACCTACAAATAAAGTGCTATGGACAACTTCTATGGAAGAGCACAAGACAATCATACATGCATTGCATAAAAGAGATGATGCAGATGGTATAATGAAATAAGTAAATGTAGGTAAATATAGTTTTAGTTTTATATTTTCCTTTTAAATAGATTAAATACATGTTTTGATATTGGTAAAGTGTGTTAATAGTAGAAATTGATTTAAATTGTCCTTTTATATATCCTTAAGACATAATCACCAAAAGGAGAGTCTGTGCAGATTCAACCTAGAGAACATGGAATACTTGGTAAAAATATGTAATTATTAGTTAAATTATATTTAAAAACATGTTTTGATTATATATTGATATTTCTTGGAAATTAATAGTTAGAATTGATTTATTATCCTTTGTTGTACCCTTAAGCAATCATCAAATTGATGTCATACTTTGAAACAAAAAGGAGAGGATGTAGATTCAACCTACACACATGTGTGGAATAATTTTAAACACAAGTACTTGAGTTGTATACATATAGATAGTTTCATATAAATTAATATATATATGTTTTGATGATTTCATTGATATTGCTTGTATCATTTTGATATCAGGTGGCGTGAAGACCTACTACATTTTGGGCACAAGTTTCAAATGTTCTTGAGATGGCATAGCCAAATTTTGTAAACATTATTTTGATATGACATATATGTACATACATACTTACACAATTAAACATTGTGTACAAATTAAAAATACATGTACATACACAATTATACTCTATGTACTTTTATGTATCAAAATAAATATTCTATATATTTTGTTTCTTAAATGTGCATGTTTCCCTACTTTGATTGTATAATCACTAAATATCATGTATAAATTATTGTTAAATCAATTATATCAATTGCAATTAAATATGAGACATTTACTTTGAAGTATTTCATCCCATTAAGAGGTCCTATTAGGAAATTTACTATATATTATACTTAATTATATCATTTGTTATGATGAGGGTAAAAGCACAAAGTTGTGTCACACTTTCAACCAACTTATTAGCACAACTTAATTTAAATATTTCTAATTAAAAATCAATTTTGGTCAAACATATGATCTAGTAAGATTAATTCTAGCTAAGTTGCATACTTCCACAACTTTCCCAACTAAAATTGGTGGTTAAAGATATATGGAGCACCACTTTGAGTCCAATTTACCAAAAAAATAAAATTATTTGAAAAAATGGAAGTTTCAATAACTCCTACTGATGTAAATAACATTTTAAAAAAATATATAAAAAATACCCTTTTGCAGATCCATAAGTGAAGTTTTCAAAAATATATTTATTTTATTATTTTAATAATTATATATATATATATATTCTACTAAAAGTAGGTTATCAACAAAAAATATTAGGTTGATTATTGTGCCAAGGAAAAATACTTAAACTTATTAAAAAAATAGAAAAAAATATGATGCACTAGATAAAAGAATCTATTTCAATATGGTATGATTTTTTTTCCATTTTAGCTAAATATTTATTAAGAAAGTTGTTGTCTGATGGAAACAACTATTTTTTTTTATTCATGCACATTTTAATATTTATTTAAAAATATATATTTATTAGAATTAAAAAAAAATATCCATGCACTAAAGTTTCAAGTTATAAATACATACAAAAAATTTGAAAGAAAAAAAAATTACTATAATTTTTTTTACGTCCCATACAACTTCATTTTTCAACATTTTATCAACAACTAAACTATAGTGTTAATTTATTAAAAACTAGCTTAAAGTAATTTAAAAAAAATAAAAAAATACTAACATAAAATATACTAAAAAATACATATTTTACTAGTTTTCATCATTTCAAAATTCAAAATATATATGTCACTTTTTAGTGATTCAAGTTTAAAAGTTGGATCAGTGTTGGTCATTTCCTTTATAAAGTGTGACAAAACTTTGTGCTTTTACCCATGAGTCACCCTACTTTGAACCTTTAAATTTAATTTTATAATCACTAAATAACATATATATTACTTCTTTGATCCCCTTAAGACGTCGTATTAGCACATATCCTAAATATTATACTTAATTATATCATTTGTTATGATGAGTCACCCTAAAGTATAATACTTGTTTATATCACTTAATATTTAAATACTTGATTATAGTCTTCTTTTACCCCCTTAAGACATCATATTAGGACCCCTAAGACATCCCATTAAGACATGTACTTTGAATAATTTCATTCCCTTAAGACATCCATAGGTGAAGATGTTTGCTATTATTCGATTTGTATTTTGAAATAATTTCATTTAGGATGTTTCCAATTACATGGAAAATTGTAGATTAACTTAGTTGTCTCTTTTGACAGAAGATGCGACTCCCATTCCAACAAAAAGTAGTAGAAGAAGGGGTGGACATAGAGGAATAAGGTTGTAGTATTTTTCTTGGATGCTATTATTTGTTTTGACAACTTATAAATTAGTGTATTTCGTGGAACATGAGGTCAAGAGGAATTTGATTTTCTTAAGTTCTCTCTAGTGCATGATTTGTAAATATGGGAGTAGATGATTTCATTTCAAAACTTTAGCCTATTTTTGGATAATTAAGTTCATTAATTTAATGTTGTAAAAGAACTAAGAAATATGGTGTATACTTATAGAACAATTTTTTTGAAAAAATTAATACATTTTGGTTGGAATTTATGTTTATTTTATAGAATTTATTAATGCTTTTGTTCTCTAATCTTGTATGGTATTCTTTATTTCTTAAAAAATTTCATCCTTTGTGGTATGTAAACGAATTGCTTTTGTTTGTAGATTATGATTTATTTTCTTATTTTATTATATCTAACCTATGTATTACGACCCCTTATGACATCCTACTAGGACCCCTTAAGACATCCTATTAGGACACAAACTGAATAATTTCATTGCCTAATTATCACTAATTATTGAATGTACATATCATGCATATCATGTATGGATCACTAAATTTTTAAAGTACAAATATTAAAATGTCCTATTAATTTCAACTTTAATTTCATATATATATTTAATTTCACATTAATGTCCTATATTAATGTCTTGACTATGAACATAAATTGCATAAATTTACATGTGCAAATTAAAATTAAACAATAATAAAGTCCATTATTTACAATATATCAAGTGCATGAAACCAACATATTAAGTGCATGAAATAAAGTCCATCAGAGTACAACCCATGAAATAACATCCAATAAAGTACTTGACCCATGAAATAAAGTCCAACAGAGTACATGAGAAACCAAATATGTAGTCCATGAAATAATCAAATATAACCCATAAAAGCATGTTTAGGTCATGTATTGTCTCTATAATCAAGAGACCTCTTCACACCATGTGGACTACACTGATGACCTAAAACACTCTGTACAAGAGAGAGATGAAATAAAATGTCAGACGATGAAAAATGATTTACTAAAAATTTGATTTATAATTCACCATAAAATTAAATTATCATCATATTTGGATTTAGATGCTCTAGTGCACCTATACCAACCTCTAAATTCTCTGAATCAATCTACATATACAAGACAAAGAAAGTTGAAATTAGATGTAGGTATACAATTAAAAATGATTTAATTTAATTTAATTTATAATTTATCGTATTTAAATTGTACCGTAAGAGGTTGTGCACTCTCTACTCCAGGACCTGTTTGTACATGTTCAACTACAAGATGTGTCTCATGCTATAAAAGAAAAAGAATTTAACATGTATGAGCTCATATATATACATTCAATTTTAAATTTAATTAAAGTTATTCATAATGTATAATTTGTAATTGAATTTAAATATAATAAAAATTTAAATTACCATGATATCTAGAGCTTGCTCTGCATGTCCTCCATGAGGTATAACTATGACTGAGTTAGGGAAGAAAGTTGCACTAACAAAGTCCTACAAGATAAAATTTAAAGCATGTATACTTGAATTAGGTTAAAATATATATATTCAAGTTTGCACATTTTATGTAGAAACTTTTTTAAAAAACCTTAAATTCAAAGGCCTCACAAGTAGCCACAACATCTAATGTTTGTTTGATGCCCATTCTCATTGTTGTATCAACCTAGACATACATATAAAAATTTAACACTTCTAATATTTACAAGTGTACAAGCACATTTGATATATATTGAATTCAAAATTCATAATTCTAACCATAGTAATGTAAGATAAAAAATTTACAATATAAATGTACCTAGCCCTGATCTATGATGCTTGAGAGTGGAGGAGTGCTCGACAACCCCTCAGGTCGAATCGACATGGAAGTTGATTGACTCCCTTGAACCAACATAAATATTTAAAACATATGTTCATGATTGAATTATAAATTTAAAGTTCTAAATTTAAAAAATGTCATATATAATTTAAAATTTTGAAATCAAAATACCCCATAAGGGTTCTCGAGTAGGAATGGTGCCGACATATGTACTCGTAGTGCAGATGATTGCCCCATCATTAGTGGCATCTGTACACCAAACGATTTGATTGTTAAAATGTATTGAAATTATTTTTTGATATATATATACATTAAAATTATTATAAATTCAACATACAGATGCATATTTATACTTGTGTCACACTATCCTCAGGGTGATGGTTTGCAGTAAGAAATTCTACAAATGACCTAAGGTGACCAAATGATCCACCAGAATCTCCACGTCCACCTGAACTAGTTGTGACTTGATCGGGTCCATAGCATAGCTTATGGAAACTAGTACATACATGTGGTCTCAACACTCATGGAGTGGTACTAGGACCAACTCCACAAAACACTCCATCATCGCAGTCTCAATGCTCCCTAGCCACTATCACAGAAGCATGCTCTTGTGAGTGTACTGAGGGATCCTCATGTTGATGCCACCAAACATTGATGCACAGGTGTAGGAATAGCAGGACCAAGAGGAGCAACAAGGGGTTGCACATGCATGGGGCATTGGGGATCAACCCTTGACCCTAACATCTATTTTGCCATGCTACCACCAACACCTTGAAATGATTTAAAATCAAAATAATTGGGCTTTTAGCCCATAAGAGACTCTACATATAATTTACTTAGAAAATATAATGGGACCTCTAGATTAGCGCGTGGTGGATTGTCAAATACCATATACCATCGATCCCAAAAATATGCACTCATCTATGGATGTATACACCACCTCATGGATATTCTAGATTTATTGGAAAGAATGGCTTGTTGAGTATTAGGGTCAATACAATAAGGGGCTAGATGAGATTTTGTTACTTTTACCTCTAAATTTTTTTTATATGAGAGACCATCTACATAAGATTGTTTCATCTCCTCTGTATCTCATCAATGCCTATCTAAGTCAAAATGGATAGTCCTAATGTCATTGACAACATTTTGCATCTCAAATACAAATGTCTCATATGTGGTGGAATAAATGCTTCATTTTGGATAGAATCGATTTGGTTTTGAATGGATGCCACTTATTTATTGATAAGTGCTTGCAAGCGAGCCTCATCTGATCTAGGGGGTGGTGGAGGTGGGATATGAGGTGCAGAGGGTGGAGGTGCTAGATAGATGATATCATCAATGTTAAATTGATCCATGATATCTATATAAGTATTCACCTGCATTAAATTATACAAAATTAACATACAAATTTACAAAATTACAAGAAATAGTTAAATCTAAAACATACATGCAAATTTCTCTAAATAGGATGTGCATACATATACATACACATACATACATTGATTGAATTTGAGAATGTGCATACACATTTAAAAATTTAACATGTATATACATTTAAAATAAAAAATATGATGAATAATACATGCATACATCATTCAACTAAATTGTGTGCACATACAAATAGTTAAATTTGAAACATACATGCAAATTTTTTTAAATAGGATGTGCATACATATACATACACATGCATACACTGATTGAACTTGAGCATGTGCATACAAATTTCAAAATTTAACTTGCACATCCATTTAAAATAAAAAATACTTGATGCATAATTCATGTATACATCATTCAACTAAACTATGTGTACATACAAATTTCAAAATTTAAGATCTAGAACTATGTAATTTTAATACATGTATATACTAAAAAATAAACTTAAAACATTTAGAAAAGCTCATTTATGTCTAACACACACACACACACACACACACACACACACACATATTAGTGTATTCTACTCTAGTTAGGCTAACTTAAGCATAGTCAGGTATGGGATTTGACCATTGACTCATTCCCCATGAGGTTTCAAGGTTGTTGAGGTGTCTTGAGAGGTGTCCAATCCCTCTTGAAACCACCTCTCCCTTGCATAGAGGAGAACAAATCAATTCCACTATAGGATGAGGAGTCCTCTCCTCAATCCATGGCATGTGTGCCTATTCTTATGGCATTTGTTCCTATTCTTGTGGCTTATGGTTGTTCATCCTCATGCTATATATTGAGGTTTTCAGCTCACTATTCAATGGGTCAAGTAATACATTTTATGCTTATTTCACTTGTGCTTGTTTCTCATCTCCTTGATCCTCGTAGTTTCCTATATGGTATCAGAACATAGGGGGAGATAGTTCAAGACAAAGGTGAACCAATTTGTTGTTTTTATTTTGTTTCTTTAAACACTTCCTATTGCCAATCTATAGGAAAGTTTGAAATGAATTTTTTGATCAAATCGACCCCACCCTTGTTTCAAATTTTGTGTTTTATGACTTCTCTATGATGTTTGCAAGACCTACACAAAGAAGTCATTGGCAACCATTTTTTGGAATTTTTGTGAGAAACAATAGTTGAAAGGCACAAAAGGAGGTAGGCCATGATTTGGTGAAGGTGACTATGATTTGGAGATTCTTTGGTAGGTGTGAACATGTGAAGGTATTTTTAGGGGTTTAGAGGCCACTCAAAGGTGTGGGAGTTTCTGCCATTCCTACACATAGCAAGCCGTTAATAGTGGCCTAGATTCTCTCCTTCCTATGTTTTCTTTGGGGCATCTTATCAGTATTTTCATGTACGATACATTGAGGTAGTTCAAAATACATTCAACTCATCAACCTGTGCACAAACCATTTGTGGTTAATTGTGCAGTATTTATCTCTATGATGTGGGTTATCACCCTTCATTGGTCTTCTGTCCATTTCTACCACCCATTTTTCCTTGACCAAAAACCTTGTACAAGTCTTGTTTTGCAAGGAAAACAATTTTTTTATATGATGCAGTCACTTGTGGATCGTTGGCTCTAGGAAAATTCACCACTAGCAATTCACTGATGGAAAATTCACCATCAACAATTCACCATGGGAAAATTAACCACCTCCAGCAACTCACTGCCATGGAAAATTAAATGCCAAAAATTCATGCAATTAATTTTTCAAGTCAATGAATAATCAGAGTTATGGAGACAAAGCCTTTTTGGAATATATCATGCTTGACTTGATTGGTTGATTCATGTTGATTACTTTTTTTTGTCATGGTTGTTGATTTTGTTGTTTATTAGTCAAATTATAAGTTGGTTAGGTAATTAATGGTGGGGTATCATGTCAAGAGAAAATTGAGGTCTCCCTTGGATGCCCTATTGATTGATTCTAGAAATGAGTTATGAATTGGTTGATTTAACTATTGATTTCTTCATTGTTGGATGTTGAGAATATTTGATTTTTGTGGTTGTCTTTTCATAAAGTGTGTAGTACCCTTCCATTTATGCTTATGTTTTATGTTAGCATGCTTTTACATTGATAGACTTTGGTAACTTGTTTTGTATATTTTGATCGCTGACTTTTGAGCGACAGTGGATTCGTTTTGTGATATGATAAACATTGTATGGTGATAATTAATTTCCAACATGCTTTGTATTAGCATAGATGTTTCATCTAGATGTTATTGCTATATATATGTTTATGGTGGATTAACTTCTACTTAATTTGTCAGTTTGATGTGACATGTATTGGTGTGGAGAATGGAGTTGCATCACTCGCTTGCGAGTGCCCTATGATTTTCGTGATTTTCTTCGCATGGTGTGCTTGTAATAATGGATTATATATATATGCATGTCATTTTTTTGATTGTAGGATTGCACATACATGACACCGACTCCACCTGGTTACTCAGGTCTGAGCGTGTCAAGACTCAATAGAAATGTTGATTGGGAGATAGTAACATGGTTTATCCTAGTCTAGTCTTAAACCCAGTCACAGTATATTGTCAGTTTTAGTTTGGAGTCTTTGGTGGTCTTGTTTGTCCCTAATTGGATTAATTATTTCGAAAGGAAAATTTTGTTAATTTTATGATAGTTTATTATTCTTTAATTTACAGCTGATTTTAATTAAATAAATTAATTAATTAAATTAAAGTTATCTTTATTGTGTGAATAGATTTAAATTTTAAATTAAATGTTATGTGGGAAATGGTATTTTTATTGTTAAATAAATAAAATAAATAAAGAAAATGGAAATTGCATTTTTTAAAAGTTTCAATTCTTTAAATCTAAAAATGCATTCAATTTTTGATAAGGAAGAAATAAAGGATTGTTGTGAGGTTGTTGAAAGATATTTTTTCTTCTTGACATGTGTGCCAGTGGAATTTATTGCTTCTTGTTGAGAATTTTCTTGGATGTTATCTGGGATTTGGGGAAAAATAGAATATTACCTTTTATTCATGGGAAATAAAAGAATAGTGCTCTGTTAAAAATTGTTTTTGGAAAAAAAATTTGTGATTGCCTTTGTGAATTGTTGTATATTTCTGGAAGATCTCTGGTTGAGATTTTTGCATATTTGGGATTTTGTGTTCGGGAAGGGCTTTGGAAGCTACAAGCAAAGCTACTCTTCACCAGACAAGTTTCTAAAGCTATAGGAAAGTAGGTATTTCCCTGTGTTTTTAATTTGTTTACTTTTGAAAAGAATGCTTGTGAAAAGAAATTCTACTTTTTTAAAATCCTTGTTCTTCTCAAGAAAATTGTTTACTGTAATCTTTTTGTAAAGATTTGTTGATTTCTTATAAATTTCAAGAAATCATAGATTGTAAAGAAATTGGGGAAAATAAAAAAAGACTCAAAAGAAAACTTCTGTAGCTTTCTCTTTGTAGAAAATATTTGAGTAAATAAATTGTGAAGAAAATCTTTTACTTCAAAAATGAAATTGAAACCCTATGTGGTTGACTTGGGGTTTTTTTTGAGAAAATAATTCTGTACATTGTTAAATTTCTCAATTTACCCATTACAAACCCTATAGAATTTTCTTAATTTCCCCATTGAAAAATCCTGTTGAAATTTATTGCATGATTGAAATATTTTTACTTTCATTTTATTGTGAATATATATATATTTGAGTATATATTTACTTCATATATAAATTGGATTATGCAAAATGGTGAATTGCCGTACAGGTGAGATTTGGAATTGGAAATATTTTTAAAAAATAGAATATAAATTATCGCCGTCCATTTTTCTCTATTTTATATAAATCTGTTTTTATTTTTTTTGAAAATATATGAAATAACAGGGGAGCTGAAGCACTCATGGCGGGGCTACCCACGGCCGACCCTGCAAGGGGATGATAGTGAGGGCCGAGCCTAGTGCCGCCCTCACGGGTAGTGCTCAGCTCAGCCACCCATGGCCGAGCCCTGTGGGGCGGGTTGCGAAGGCAGCCCTACCCACAGTGCGGCTTGCACAAGGTTAGGGCTTAAGCCCTAACTTTTATTTCTTTAAAAACTATGCATATTTTAAATATATGTTTTAATTTAATATACTTAGTATTAATAGTTATATTTTATATAATTATTTAATGTTAAAAAAATTTGGATTATTTAAAGATAGTTTATTGACTATTTAAATATAAATATTTAATAATCAATTTATTATAACAAAGATATTTGTGCTTAGATTTAACTGTTATTCTTGGGTTTATGTAGATTTCATTATAATATGTGGTTATGAAATTAAGCAAATTATAGACTTAATTTTTGTATTGTAAGTAAGTTGAATTAAATCTTAGAAGATTAATTTTATACTTCAAATTATTGCTTGACTGGATTTAGTAAATCCTTATGTAGATTCCCAATGTTTTGATTTGCTTTAAATTGTGTTTCTTTTATTGGGAAAATTGGGAATGTTTTAGATTAGTTTGTATTGTAAGGGTGTTGTTATTGTTGAAATGCAAACCTTGAGTTGACTAGGGTAGTGCACATGTTATAGTATGGTGTTTTGACACCTAGATTTATGAACAAAGATTTAATGACCATTGTGTGTCATTTGGTATTATATGTTGTTTCTTGTGCACCTTGTTTACCTTAGTTATGGAACTTAGATTCCTAATGTTATCTTTAGGGGAGTGGCTCTGTGTGAGGGTCGGAACACAAAGTGGTGTCAGGGTAACTTACAAAGAGTTAGTAAGTTAGTGAAAATTAAACAACACATTAGTTAGCTTAAAATATTTAATTAGATTAATATGCCTTGCTTATAGACTCAAGAGCTAGATCGGTCTTGAGATTAAGTTGAGAAGGCCTGGAATGGAAAATCAATATCTTGTTACTTTAAAAGATATTCAATTCCGCAATAGTTTGCATGTGGGGCCGGGTTTCGTAAGAGGTTACCAGGGTAACCCAAGTTGGGGGCTTGAACCTAGGAAGAAACACCAGGGTAACCTATACAACATTGTGATGACACTCTACCTCAAATAACAATTTACCTTGTGAACTTAGCATATTTGATTGTCTTAATTCTGGAAGCAATGTAACCATCAGTTAATTATGTACTTGTGTCTAAGGTGAATAGGTTATGTCTAGGTAACCTTATTACTATCTCCTAGCATGGGGGGTGGACCTACAGGTACCACATGGTTGGGTGGAACATGCACCTTACTCCGTTGGGTCCCCAGTTTATGATCATGGCATTGGGAGCTTCATGGATGGAGAGCTTGTATTTGGATAAATGTGTACTTCCTTTATTGTATCATTGGAAATCATGTATTTGAAATATCCCTCAATTGTTTATGAGGTGAACACTTGTCAAATGTAATTGTAATATATTATTTGATCTACCTCATCTGAAGAATGAGTATTGTAATTTCATTTGCAATGCAAAGTAAAAATTGTATTTGTACTTAATACTATCATGAATGGAATTCAAATGTTGTGCAATGTTTACTTTTAAGTTTATGTTAATTAAATACATGCAATGCTAAATACTAAAGTCGTCTATGGAATCTCAAGTAGTGTGACTTCGCATAACTTAGAGAATGTATGCAACTAATTAAGTTAATATTATTACTTTAAAAAAAAAATTATCACTTTCGTAGACAATTGCAACATTCCTTAGGTTACAAGACGGGGCATTACAGAGTGATTATGTTAGTTTTGGTTGAGTATGAAGATCTCATTGTGAGGTTGCCACTCATTATTCTACACTTGCCAATTTGTAAATTGTGGATTGAAAATAGTTCTTTGAGATCTTATTGTTGCCACTTTGATGGGAAACCAGTGTGTCAGTAATTTTTTTGTCTTCTACAGGTTGGGGAATGATTTTTCTTGAAGATTGGATTTTCATGTTGGTTCTTTCTTAAAACTTTCTTTTATACATGATTTATGATTATGTGGTTCTTGCCTTGCACTGTGCAATTGTTATCTGTGGAGACTTTGTGTGAGTTGGTTTATGCCTTGCTTTGTGTGATAATTCATGTGAATCTATATGTTGTGCAAGTTGGCTTACCCAATTAGTGGATTGTGGAGTATTTTTGTTTCTAGTAGGGGGAGTGACTCTTAATGGGGGTCTAGTGCCCAAAGTGGTAGGTCCAAGGTAACTCATGAGATTTTCTTAATCCAATGAAAACATTAATAATTAAGTAGGGGGTTGGGCAGTGCTCACATTAATTTAGATATTGTAGCCTCACTCATGGCTCAAGTGCTTGTTTAGGCTTGAGATGAGTGGGAAGGCTTGGAATGGCAAGATCAATTGCCTTGTACTCTTGGAAGGTATGTTGATCCTGCATAGTTTGTATGGGGCTCCAGTGGTTGGTAGAGGTCATCCAGGGTAACGTAGGATGGGGGTCTAGTATCCTATGAAGACTACTCCAGGGTAACCCATAGCAAGCTATGTGATGACACTCCTCCCTATAGCAACCTTGTATGTCTTGTTTTTTTTCCCCTTGTTCATGTACCTCTAGAATTGGTTGTTCTTTATGTTCATTGTTGCATTTGTTGTGGAGTCTTGTTAGCCTTGTATGCTTGACTATTTTTATGTTGTGGGTCCTTCTTGTCATCTCCTTGCATGGGGGGTGGGCCTTAGGGTCCACATGGTCAGGTGGGATGTGCTATGCACTCCATTGGGTTCCCAACCGAAGATCACGATGCATGGATTCATACCATTTGTAGTGATTCTAGAGCTTTACCATAGTAGAGTCAGTATTGATGCTATGTATTACATTCATTTCAATTGTATCATATTATGTAATTGTGGAATCCTTCCCATTTCATGTTGGGAAGCACAATTGTACTATTGTAATAATTGATACGATGTAAATTCATATGATAAATGTAATGTATTTATTATTTATGTGATTAGATGGATGTTTATGTATTGTTATGGATGTATGTACATTGTTTATTGATTCTATATTATGGTTTAAAATGAATCCTTGTGATTAGTTAATTATCATTGTGGGATTGGGGTTATGTTACGATTTCTTGCAAGTAATGCAATAATGTTACCCTAGAGGACTAGTTAGATGATGTGGATGTATAGTCTCATTATTAGTGTTTTATGTTATCTTACAATTCATATTAGTTTTACTTTAACAAAAATAGTGCTAAAATTGTTAGTTGTTGTGTGTCCTTTGGGGTTTGTAGGGTGGGGCATTACACGAACCACCTATGCACAATGTTTTGTAGCAACCAAGTTACAATATTGTTACTCATACATACAACACAACGAATAACCCACAACTAATACAAACACCTTCAACATGCCTCCCATAGTCTAATCCTATCTTGTGTAGTGCCCCTTGTCTTCCTTCACAAAGTGGAAAGGAGTATAATCTTGTCTAACAACTTAAGAATAATCTTGCTAAAATATCATTATGGGACCTTATTCAAACCTCCCCTCATTATCATAACATGATTCAAAATGATTTACAACAAGTCCCATCCCTTCTAATTCACAAAAAAATGACATAGTAGCCCTAATTCATGGAATAAATGTTGCCATTGTTTTCCACCAAAGTTAGCTCCCTCCTTTTGAAGTGCAAAAACAAAATGATGCTTTCATGATCATAGCTCAATACAATAACATAGAGATAAAGTGAACCCTTGTTGACAATGGCTCAACCCCTAATATGTGTAGTGTGACCCTTTTGGATAGGCTTGGCATCAATAAATCAAAAATCCAATCCACCTCTTTATCTATTAGTGGCTTTGATAGTGTGGGAAAATGACCACTTGGGGTGATCCCCTTACCTATTAAAGTTGATAAATTTACATTACAAACCTCAATCCATGTTATTCCTAATGATCTTTCATACAATCTTCTTCTAGGCAGACCATGGATGCATGAGATGCATGTTGTGCCCTCTTCTCTTCATCATATCATGCAATATTTCTACAATAACAAATTTTATACATTTGAAGTTGGTCTTGAACCATATAGTTTTTTGAACATTTAGAAATGTAAAGAGAATCCTTTGAAAACATTGACACCAACTGTTCAAGTAGAACCCATGCAACAAAAGGATAAAGAAAAAAAATATTGAGGAAATTATGAAGCTATTAGAAGATGATTGGGGTTCCTTAGAATTCAAACCAACATTCATGGGAGAATACAAAATCATAAAAAATACCCAAAAAAGGAAAAGAAAAAGCAATAATGTCAACACAAAATTTGGAAGACTCTTTGAAAGCATCCACCTCGACCACTTTACACCAAACAACAACAAATTACACAACAAAATTTGATTAAATTAATTACAAGCAACCACCAAATCCAAAAGAGATGAAGAAGCTTTATGGAAAAGGTTACAAACTTATGAAACAAAATGGATATAATGGAAAAGGATGTGGTGCTATAGAACAAGGTATTCATGTCCCTATAGAGTCTAACACACAAGAAACAACCTATGGTACTGGTTATTGTCCTTTGATAGAAATACAATCATCAAAAAAGCATTCTCTCAATATCCCACTCTTATAAAGGACTCCTTTAAACCAAATTTAATAGTAGTGCATCCCGAATTGATAGATTGTAGTGGTCTTGATTATTATCCTTTGAAAGAAACAAAACAAACAAAGAAATCTTCACTGAATATTAATATCATCACACAAAACACTAATGATTTGAATTCATTAGATTTTACACCCTCAAAATGTATAGGAGAGAAATAATTCTTGCAATCTAAAGAGTCTTGTGTAAGTATGGCATCATCTCCTAAACAAAATATATCTTTGACACACAATAATGAAACATCCTCTACTTTTGATCAAGAAAGTATCTTGTTGAGACTCCTCTAAGATCATTTGATATCTCTCCCCACAAGAACATGAAATAAATTCTACTACAGTTCATTTTGTGCATATAATAGAGCTCATGGTCATTCTAGTAATGAATGAAATACTTTGAGTAGTAAAATCCAACATCTTAAGGAGTTTAGTACTCTTCCTTATGTGGGGGAACCTAATTCCTCTAATTGATACTTTTTTTCACTCTATCTTGTTTCTCATCAATCATTTCAGCTCACCCTTGTCTTGCACTCAGTGGGGGAAAGAGGTTAAGTAGCCTTGTCCTCATATGTCATTTTTCAATTGTCTCTTTTGGCTAGTTGATTGCCTTCCATGTATATGTAAGAGAAAGCTTGGGATGTGGACAAAATTCCTTAAGTTGGCTTGCATGCATGACATACATATTCAAAACGTAGCTTATTGGAAACATATGACTTGGTATAGGTATTTTTGAGTAATCCTTTATGTCTTCTTCTATTTTAAAGCAATTTCTCATAGTAATCATGTTAGCAACCAATTTAAAGTGAGGGCATACATCGACATTCATGCTTCATTGTACGATTTTATTTCTTCATATGATTCATTCCTTTTCTTGTTGGTGTCATTGGGCTTGATTTCCTCCAAGATCGTGGCATTTCTTTGACTTCTCCTCTATTGGAGACATTAGGAATAGTGCTCCCTAAGAAGAGACCTTGCATGAACTAAGCAAAATCCTTTCGAACATCCCTCTTTCTTGTTACATTTTCTTTTTGTACCTTATTAAAGTCATGGAGGTGTGGCTTTGATATGGTTCCTTGGAGCTCACCTAGTCATTGGGGTATGGCTTTGATATGGTCCCTTGGGGCTCAACTAGAGGACAGCTAGCTTCACTAGACCTTGTGAGCATGCGTTTTTTTTGCATAGTGGACAACGTACTCCACTTGAAAACCTTTTTGGACAAACAACCTAGACCTTGTCCACAATGCATTGGATGACCAATTGAAGATCGATCCATTGCTTTTTTCTTGTCCACAATGCATTGGATGACCAATTGAAGATTGATCTGTTGCATTTTTCTTTCTCCTTTTTTCATTCTTTTTCTATCTTTGATGGTGTATGTTTGTGATTTGGTTATGACTTCATATATCATCTGCAAGTGTGTTCCTTTGTGCCTATGTTGGTTTTTCATAGGATCTTGATCCTAGGGGCTTCTCTGGCCTCTTGATTATTGTCATCCTGTCTTACTAGCATTCATACTTTTGAACCCATCTTGATTGTGTGGTTGGCTACTTTAGTATGATTTTGAAGCAAGTTCATCCTCTCACTAAAGTGGGGGCTAAATATAGTATAGGAAGATGCACACCCTTTCATTTTCACACTCGTTTGGGCCCACCATGCTTTATTTATCCCTATTTATGTCTTAATTTCTCCTATTTTGCATCTGTAAGGCTAATAAATTGTAGCTTTTTATGGCTAATTCCAACAAATATCAAAGGATAAATGATAATTGAATGATTCTAGCTGTGTGTCCCTAATTTTTGGACTAGGACCAAGATGCGACCTAGAGCGTCTTTGTCCTCCAAAGGTCTTTGGACCCTCTTTTCAAATGCACCATAAATGGGCCCCTTTTTGGAGTCTATGCCTCGAGTCTTATGCCTTAGGACTAAGACACCACCTAGGGCGTCTTAGTCTCCCTTAAGTTATTTTTTGGATTTAGCCTCCTTTAATTAATGAATTCATATGTCAGCTTGTTGTGGTGTAATTTCAAGATATTAAGCATGGATAAATATAAATACAAGGTTCTTTAATTCATTTCTAATCAAAACTTTTTTAAGAGCATTCCTAATAGCATAATTGAGTTCTTTAGAGAATTCAAGAGAATTTCATCAAGCATCATATCAAGGATATTCTTGTATCATGTGTGTTTTGGAGCTAGCATTTGTGATGTAGGGTTTTGATTCAAGGAAGTAATTCAAGTCAAGATCTATCAAGCATTCATTTGATTCAAGATCTACATTCAAGCTAGCCACCTCACATAATTTTGTAGATTTCATAACAAGGGTTTGGTGACTTGCAACATAGCACTTTGTTCATTCATAATTTCCCCCCATTTCATTTCATTCTAAGGTTTACTTAACAAAAAGGGGTTTGGCCAAGGAAAACCCTCATTTACGAACAATCAACAAGTTTTTCCTCTCTTGCATGTTTGTGTTTGTAGATTTAGGTTGGAAATGTGATGATGATTTTGGAAATGCAAAAATGTTTTCAAAATATGCTAGGGAGGACTAAGATGCCCTTACTGTTGTCTTAGTCCCACTTCAGGGGGGATGCAATATCTTTGGATGTCAAAATTTATTCTGAAAGAATCTCTACAAAATACCACATGGAGAACTAAGACACCCTTGTTGTTGACTTAGTCCCATCTTGAATTTTTGAAATCTCTAAATGTGATCTTGAGGCTCAATTTCTACACTTTTTCTTCTCTGATCCCAGGTCATGAATCATCCAGATCTAGTGTTTAGGTGAGTTTCTATAAAGATGACAAGTGTGCAATGAAACTTTGCAACTTTGCACTTCAAATGATCTCCAAGTCTTCAACCTTGTAGATTTAGGTTGATGACTTGGAGATCATTTGAAGTGCAAAGTTGCAAAGTTGTCATCCTCATGAAAACTCACCTATAGGCCAGATCTAGAAGGTTCAAGAACTGAGATCAGAGAAGGAAAATGTGTAGACATTGAGCCTTAAGATCACATTTAGAGATTTCAAAAATTCAAGATGTGACTACGTCAGTAGCAAGGGAATCTTAGTCCTCCAAGTGGTATTTTATAGAGATTCTTTCAGATTCTATTTCGACATCCAAAAATTCTGCATTCCCCCTGAAAAATAGTAGCGAGCCTAAGACAACAACAAGGAAATATTAGTCCTACCTAGCCTATTTTGACAACATTTTTGCATTTCCAGAATTCTCATCACATTTCCAAGCTTTCTAGGTACATATACCCTAACTTATTGTTGCTTAATTTCACCAAATGAACTCATTTGATTTGCATTACTAATTTTTGTGAGTTGAATGTTATCTTTTCCAAGATTTTTCTTGGTGTTGAACCCCTCAAAGCTTAAAGAACCCATCCTAGGTCTTCTTTGTTGAGAATTGACTCACCTTTGTGTTGATACTATATCCAATTCGAGATCCTAGGGCATATTTGAATGACAATATGGGAATAGTGGTATTTTATGACATAGGCCATAAAGCATCCCCATTCCCCTATGGTTTAGTTATCTCTCAGTTGATAGATGATCCATTTAAGGAAATATCTATTCATAGTTTAATATGGCCTTAAGTCAAATTGGCTCTGAGTAGTGTATGTGATAGATGACCTTCATTTGAAGTACTGAATGAAAACACTTTGGCCAAAGTAGTGTGACTACCTTTGGCTCCACTATTAGTTCATTGTGATCCAGTATTATATGGTAGTTCTAGATTGTGGGTTTACAAGTTCTAGCTATGTAGGACACATCACTATTCTCAATTGGTTGTCATTATTCAGTTACTCTACTAATCTCTTCATTGAAGGGAAGGACCATCTATCAAATGATAGATGTGCGGGGGACTACATATGAGTCCATTGTTGGAAAAAAAAGTGCTTGAGTGATGCTTCTTCTCCTCAGTAGGCAAGAGAAGAACAAAGATTTGAAAGGAAGGATCTTGGACCATGTATTAGCTATTTGTTCTAAATCTCATTGAGCTATGTATGCTAATGTATGCATTCTTGTATGACTGTAACTTATGAAATTATTGTATTGAAATGGAATTCTTATTATATATTATTTTCTGACATCTTTTTTCATATATTCTCAATAAAGAAAAGAATTTTTTTTATTGCAATAGCTTGTTACATAGTTTATTTACTCACACAATGAAAACTTATAAATTTTTACTTCATTAAAGAGTTGGCATGTTACAATAACATTCAAAGTATAATTATTTTATTGAAGCACACTACTTATTGTGCTTAGACAAAAGCAAAGTGATGTGTGATATCACTGTTTTATCTAGATATGATTGTCAAAGATAAGTAGGTAATGATGGAAAATATTCATATCATATAAAATTGTATTGATTATTTTTAAGCTAGTGACTATTGAAATTTTGTCTTTCTATGTAAAGAAATAATTATCTCACCATTTGAAAGAATATCTAGGATAGGGGTTATACTTGGAGTATCTTTGACCTCTTTTTTAATCCTTTGTGAGAGAATCTATTGACCCATAATTGCTTCCCTATATAGAGGGAAAGAAGCCCTTTATTTTGTTCCATATTTTTTTCATGGAGTCTCTAAATAGGTCATTGAAATTTGTATACTTGGTTTTGAAAATCTACTAGTTTTTCTTATAAGATTTAATATTATAGAAAAACATAAATCTTTGTAACACAATAAGAAAATGTTGACAAGTGATTCATATTGATAGAGAAGGACTGACAATGAGAAAAGGGTATTGTATCATAAATAAGTTTTTTTAAATGACTAATGGTGTCTTATGTCCTAGGACTCTTTTCAAAAGGGTTTCCTAGAGTAAAAACTATGTCATTCTAGGTGTTCCATTATATTTCATTTGAAATTTTTAATTTATTTATTATCGATATTTATTTTCCTTTCACAAAAGACTAAACTAAGGTCTTTGTTTAGGAACTCACTTTTTAAGTAATTTATACAATTACAATGGGCATAAAGCATGTAGGATGTATATAAGAATAGAAGTATGGGATTAGAAATAATAGCCAAATAATTATGCATTTGGATCTAAAAAGATACTAAACTAATGTCTTTGGTAAGGAGCTCATTTCCTAAGGATTTTGTATTCTACCAAGGGGAGTAAAGCATGTAAGCTACATACCCAATGCATTTAGGCACCAAATTTTTAGATTACACTAAAAAGTTACTTTTAAATTGTAGTTCACACCAAAAGACCAAACTGAATCCTCTAGTAAGGAACTCATTTTTTTTAAAATTGTATCATACTAATAAGAGCAGAGGATTAAAAGTAACAGTCCACACCAAAAGACCAAACTCAATCCTCTAGTAAGGAACTCAATTTAAAAAAAAATTATATCATACTAATAAGAGCAGAGGATTAAAAGTAAGTTTTAAATTTAAGCACTATGTTTTGAAGTAATTAAGAAGGGAGAAAACAATGATTTAAAGTCAATGAGCATCTAGTAACCATCTTGTTTGAAAATTATACTATCTAAATAACAATGAAATAAACATTTTTGGTGAAGAGAAAAAAAAGGACCATGATAGCTTTCCTACCTTGCATCAATCTTTCATATATCATATTATAAAATATAACAAATATCCAACAAACGTAAATCAAATCAATAGAAATGATGGACTATTATAACTTTCTATAAGCTTCAAACTAATCTATTTCTTTTTGTTTGAAGACATGATGTTCTTTTATTGCTCTATCAAAATAAAATATATAGAGTTTTTTCATCTAAATCTAATGCACAATATATATTTTATAAAGGTGAGCAATCACCCTAGCTTGAACATCAAGTTTTATTGTAGTCATTACAAGACAAATTGATGATATGATAATTAGGATGTTAAAGTATCAATTTTAGTTCTATAAGGATTCAATCCAAATCATCCATGAGAACAAAAGATTTTTTTTTTTAATTGAATTAAAATTGAAATTGAAATTATTGTTAATATCATGTCATATAATCAATAAAATTAAGATAAAATCTACTACATAAAAGTAAAGAATGAGTGTTTATTGTACCTCTAAGTTACAAAACAGTAAAATATTACCAACTCATGCATCTTGCCATTATTCCTAAAACCCCATTTTGTGTTTTGTGCCACTAAAATGATAATATTTTTTTAGAAGATTTTAGATATAAGTAGAAGACTCATGTCCCAAAGTGATGCATATTTTTTGTAATTTTTTTCCAAGTAAATAATTAATTATGAATTTTTTATTACAATTTTTTAAAAATATAAAAAACTTGTATGCCTGACCACCTTAACTTGGTCAAAAATTCATGAAATTCATTTTTTTTTAATCCTATAGTATGTGAAGCACATAATGTGGCATATGTTTCAGATTCAAAAATTGTGATACCATTTCAAAGTTATAGATGTTTTTCAATCAGCCTATCAATTAGGACTTTAGTCGTAATTCAAGTGGAAAATCAATAATAATTATTTATTGAATTCAAAGTAAATGATAATTTATATTGGTGGAAAGATGAAAATCTCCTTTAAAAACCCTTTTCATTTCATCAATTTTGGGTAAAAAAAGGTCGTCAGCCACATACCCTACACATACCCATCATATCACCACTTTTTGGACCATCATGATCCTTCACATACCTAGTAAAATTTTGAAACATCATAAAATTATCCATTTATTAAAGATCCTATAGTTACCTTCCATTCACTCTAATCTTGAACCATCTTTTATCCACACTTAGACTCGCATGTGACTAAAATGGAAAAAACTAAATTCACATGTTCTGTACCATTGGACATACTCTAAACTGCATACTAGAAAATATTGATGCCATTAGAAAATGTGCTTGGAAAACCCTAATCAAATAAGTTGAAGCCCATTTCCTATAAAAAAAAATAATAGTCATAAGTTTCAACACAAAAGAACTAGACTAAAACAAGAAAACTACGTAAACAAAATGGAAATAGTTCCTAGCTAAAATAACATCATCATTAGACATTTGTTGGATTTACAATTATACAAATTCATCAAGAAATTTTTCATAAAATATTGAATATTGAATCAAAATATCTTGTCAAGAGAGGACCATACAAGGGCCAACATTTAAAATAAGTAAAGAAACATAGTCAAGAGAGGACCATATAAGGACTTACATTTAAAATAACTAAAGGAACAAAATTGAGAACTAATATCCTATCCTCATTGGAGTAATAAAATCACCCTTCGACTTCATTCAATCTCAACATCAATTTTATTAATATAAAAAATATTTTGAAATAGGCCTCCAAAAAATGTAATGATTTTCAACCCTCTAATGGCTCATCTTGGCTATATGTTAGAGAAGAAATTATGAACAACATGAAAAAACTCTCTCCCCTAGTTGCAACTATCAGATACTTTCATGTTCAGCCATCCTTTAGACCTAAGTAAATGGGTAGCAAAAAACATAGACTCCACAAGGAAACAACATGATCAGTTTGACACCCATTAGGTTATTCCTTAGCTATCTTAGGGAATGCAATAATTCTCTAAAGGGTTGATGATTATATAAAATAGGTCTCCTAGTGGAAAACTTCCAAGTTTCATCCCAAGAATAGGTTTCTGGCCTTCTTCAGTGTGGGTGCAACTATTAACACTACATCGGGTAAAACCACACATAAACTATCTTAAAACAGGAGATTTCAAAAGGTTGCATGGGCATCATCATAGCAACCTTCTAAAAATGTAGCAAAAAAATTTAAAAAATAGTTCATTACTCGAGAATATTCAAAATGTAATGTCAAAGATATCAAAATTGCAAAGTTGTTGAATCAAGTACGGGCTCAAATACGGTACGTGGGAATGACATATTTGTTGGGGGGGTTGGCTACAAAATCAGGTATGTCCTTACAAAATATAATAAAATATTCATATATATATACATAAAATAATAAATTATAAATTAATTATAAATATTCAAAACTAGCATATATATAATTAATATTTTACTAAAATTAATAATATTATAAACAATGAAACATAAAAAAATAATTTAAATTAAAATCATTAATAGTGAATGTATTAATAATTAATAATTTAATATTTTAAAAATTAATAAAACAATGGTTTATTTATAAAATTATATATTTAAAATTTAACATGTATTCTATAATCTATAGTACTATATTATTATTATAGAATTTATTTTTACCGGTTATAAAGTTGAGGTGAAAAAAAAAAGTTTGTTTTCTTCTGTTTAAAGAGATGTAAAATAAGTATTTAAAGTAGTTTGAAGAATGCAGATCACATCTGTAATACCCCCATTTTGCTGATACTCTTTGCTACTATTTGTTACTTTTATGTGTTAGTATGATACTAGTTTGTGATGGTGATTAGTTCACTAACTCAGTGTGTGTGGATGCATAGTTTAGTTGATTTCTACATTTGACATTATTATGAAGATTTATGATACTTTATGTGGTGTTTAGATTATTTCATTATGCTATGGTTTTCGTTAATAATGTATATATCCATGTTGTGATTCTATGATGCTATGTTTTTTGATGTAGTTGTTAGTGAGTCTTGGTGAAAGGACAGATAATATCACTTGCTTGCCCACAATTTCCTTTCATGGTGTGTCTGGAATGAAGATTTACATGTTACTTGATGTTTATTTGTATGCAGGATTTGCAAGAATAAAGCCTCGATTCCACCTGCTTCGGCAGGACAGGGCGAGCATTAAAGTAACCCAATGGGTGAAATGTTGAAAAAGGGAGTTGATAAGGAAGTGTCCCCGTTCCAAGTCTGTCATCCCATTGTGAGTTTGTTGTGTCATGATTGAGGTTTTGTCATTGTCATTGTGTAGTTTGATTGTTGATTAATTATTTTATTTATGGTTAGTGGTTATTTAATGAATCTTTATTTTATAAGATTAATTAATGTTGTTTCATTGCTTTGATTAATTGCAAGTTAGTAGAATGTTGAATTTAAATATATTGTAAATTTAAAAGTTATTTAATTAACAAAAAATGTAAGTAATTAAATAAAATAAATAATGATGTTAATTATATATTATCTTTTTCTTGATATTAAAATTAGAAATTCAGATGTGAAAATATTGTTAGGATAATATCTTGAGGAAAATAATTAATTTTTAATTAAAATTGTGAGATAAGTGTGTGCTTTTAAAAGCAAGAAAAGAACTAATGAAGGGAGAGGAGTTTTGAGGAAAAAGATGATGAGCTTTATTTATTTTTATTGTGAGGGGGATTTACACACAGGATTTTTCTAGTTTTTGGTCTATAAAAAGGAAAAAAAAAGAAGAAGAGTTTTTTGTGTTCTTCTGGGTAAAATAATTGTTTTGAAGAAAGGGTTGGTTCGTAAGGGAGTTGAAGGTAGGAATTTGAGAAGAAGCTATAGAAGGGATTCTACATCGAATGAAGGGCTCCAGTTTTTTCGTTCTTTTAATTTATTAGTATTTTATTGTTCTATAAACAAAATCCGGTTTTGTTTATTTGAAAAATCCATTCCTCTATTTCTTTTGAAAGTGGTTCTATGATTGAAAATTTGTTTGTATTAAACCCTTAAATCTTTTGTGGGAAACTTTAGTAAATCTTTTTGAAGTTCTTCTATATAATTTAGGTGTGAAATTTATTGTTTTGAAATAAAAATCATTTTGATTGTGGGTTAAATTTACATGCCAGATCTATATTGGGTTTATTGAAAAATATGTTCTATTATTGTTCTAAATCTTTTGTTAAAATATATATATATATTTATATATATATATATATATATATATATATATATATATATATATATATATATATATATATATGTATGTATATATACTTTATTTAAATAGAAGCAGATATACATATATGTGTTATAGTTTTGTTGTGTTATTTTAAAAGTGTATTTATAAATACTATGTATCTGTAGGATTTTCAATTTATGTGAAAAAAATGAAAAATATATTTTGTATTTGAGGGTATTGACTTATATATATATATATATATTGTATAAACATTTATGGGTTTCTGTGCTTTATATGTGAAATATATTAGGATAATATAAAATAAAACTTGTATATAATTTTGCCTTTGTTTCTAAGTCAAGCATTATTTAAAAAAAAAATGATAAAATTTATGCATTCAATCTTTTTTTTCCATGATGAATTATTAAACAAATGAAATTATAAAAAAGATATAAATATATATAAAAAAAGGAAAAAAAATTATAAAAAAAATTGTTAATAATTTGGGGTGGGTGGTCATTCGAGGCCGTACCACCCATGACCCTAGTGGCTAGCTATACGTAGCCACCACTAACTGCGCACAACAGCTGAGGTTGTTGGGCGCAACTAGTGGGGGTTGCATACACCCACCACAATACTAAGTACTATGGACTTTTTATTTGGTGTGGCGATTTCCTTTGGCATTAAAATTCGTTGCTTTAAAAATAAAACTCAAATTTGTAACTACGTTTTATGATTTATATTTCATTATATATATTTTTAAATATATATGTATATATATTAATATATATATATATATTTATATATATTAATATATATGTATTTATATATATTAATATATATGTATATTTATATATATTAATATATATATATGTATATATATGTGTATATATACTGTAGTAAAATACAATAAGGAATAAGGGTAAAATTTTTATAATATGTTTTAAACACAATGATTTTAATATATATAGATATATATATGTTTTAATTTATATATATATATATATATACATATATATGTATATACGTATAAAAGCATTTATACATATATATATATTTTTATATATATAATACGTTATATGTTGGGATTATGAATTTGATATGATAATTCTAAGAAAATTGCAATGTTAAAGTGTAGTTGAGAAAATTAGGGATAAATTATGTGTTTTTAATTAAATTAAATTTTCTCGAGCAATTGATTTATTGGAAAAAGTTATTGTGTCTTGAAATATTTTTTATGGCGTTGTGTATATTTTGGTTACTCTCGAGATTATTCAGTTTACTAAATTTGATTTTCTTTTATTCGGGTCTATGTCTTGTGGGAAAACCCTAAAGTTAATGTATCCTATTATAGGGACTTATGTTATTGATTAGGAACTTCAAAGGTGGGGATATTGATGCCATTATTGATTTTGAAATTTGATATTTGGCTTATGTTTTGATGGTGGTTGTGATTTTAGTTTGCACTAGGATTGTATTGTTTTGTGAATGTAATTCAGATGATTTTGGTGAGATGGTTATGCCTCGTGGATGTTCCATTTGTGAGTTCAATACTTCTTGTTGGTACAATCCTTTTGTGTTGGATATTTTTTATTGAGTGTTCAGAGAGAGAGAGTGGCTCTAAGTGGGGGCCAGCACACAAAGGGGCTATCAGGGTAACCCACGTAGAGTAGAGTAATTAGTGACAATCTAAGTAATTAATTATGGGTGGGGATTAAACATTAATAAGATAATTGTGATGCCTCCTCCGCCTGTTAGTGCTATCACAGACTAAAGGGACCGAGAAGGCTGTGGTTAGAAAGATCATTCCCTTGTCTTCACGAAAGGTTAACAATTCCACATGAGTAATCCTATGGAGTGACGCCTTGAGATAGGTTGTCAGGAGAACCATAGATGGAGGTGGCACCTTGAAATAGGTTGTCTGGATAATCCATGTATAGATGGAGGCGACAACTTGTGATAGGTTGTCTGGATAATCCATGTGAAGCCATGCGATGACACTCTCCTCTAACATTCCATTTGTGTTGTTTTATTAGAGTCCTCTAGAAGTAGTCTATTGATATTATGACTTGAGATTTATTGATGATGTGTTTCATGAATTATTATCGTATTATTTGGAATGTTTCAAAGTAGTCTAATGTTATGTATTTTGGTGATTTATCATTTTTTAGTTTTAAGTGTGGTCTTGTGATATTATGTTATCTTGTTTGGAGTTGGTCCTATGTTAATATTAGATGTGCTTGGTTGGGGATCCTTCCTTGTTTACTCCCAACACAGGGGTGGTTGGGTGGAATGTGCTTCGCACTCTGTTGGGTTCCCTTTGGATGCAATTGTATCTTTCATTGCAAGGTTTTGGCAGATGTTGTTGATCCAGGATTCATGTGCTCCAGATGCGTATCGGTACTACTGATGTATTTCATTATTGATGTATCTCTTCCATGTATGTTGGGAAGATTATAATGTAATTTGTGTATGTGATTATTGAGATGTATTTTTAGATGGATGTATTGTACTATCACATTATGTGATTCATTCTTGTACTACCATATGTAAACATTGTTTAGTTGTGTTTTATTTGTCAAAATATATATACTTTATATCTTTATAATTTCATTTATTGTCATATGTATGTATGTTTTTAATTGGTATATTCACATCTTTCTTTACATTGTTCATGGATGTTTAATTCATGTCATGAATTATTTGATTTACATTATTGGTTACATAATATTCCATCTATTACTTTGCTATGGTTAGTTTGGTAATGTCCTTATGTACCCTAGGGGATATAGTTGTGCAACTTAGAGCATTGTTATGTTGGAATACTTAAGTACATTTATTATGTTCTTAAAAATAAAAAATTGTTGCATTTTTATTTGTTCCATTGGGGTTTTCCCAGAGGGGCGTTACAACTTGGTATCAGAGCCAAGGTTGCTAATGCTTGGTTCTCTGGGTATTTTGTGTCCATTAGGAAACCTTTGCATTAACTCTTGATCTTACATAACTCTAATTGTTGTTCAGGATCATACCTCAAGGTGGAGGACATGGCCGTAGAAGAGGTCATGGTGTTGGTCATAGAGAAAACTGATAAAGTCCTTCAACTCCTAGCTACCATGGTTTTGAGCATGAGGAATGACTGAGTCCTCAACATAATCTGTCAAGAGGTGTTCAGAACCCAAAATAGCCTGGTTTGGATGGTCAGCTGCAACACCTTTTGGGGGAGATTCTTGATCAGTTGGGACCTAGGCTGAAGGAGGAACAATAGGTTGAGAGAGAGAGGGAAAGGTCACCAAGGCAAAGGGAAGTAATGACGGATCAGGATGCGGTGATAGCTAGACATATGAGAGATTTGATGAGAGCACATCTGCCTACATTCAATGGTTTTGGAGGAGGTCTCGAAGTAGAAACATGGTTAATTGATTTGGATCGATGCTTCACGATGCACCTCTATGGTAGTAATACCAAAGCTCAGTGTATATTCATGCACCTATGAGGCTTCACATCCACTTAGTGCCGGTTGGAAGAGAAAAAGTTACATTTGGATATCAACATGGTCACTTGGGATTTACTTCTAGATAGGTTCAGGGCTCTCTTCCTTTCTGATCATTGGAGGCAACATAGGGCAGATGAATTTCATGAGCTTAGGAAGATGTCGATTTCTGTTGAATAGTATGAGCGACGTTTCTATGAATTGAAACAATATGCGGGAATCAATCATGATGAGGGAATGTGGGTTCAACATTTCATTTTGAGGCTTAAATACCCAAATCAGTGGTGGAGTTAGAGTCTTTGAGCCGAAGACAATGGAGGTAGTGGTTGAGAAGGCTAGATTAGTAGAAGAAAATTTGGAAATGGCATTCAAAGGAAACAGGGGTTCAGGTTGGAAATGCACCATCATTATGTGTTGTTTCCCATGGAGGTCCAGTCCTGGCTACAGGGTCCTCTAAAGGCCATCAAGCACCCACTAAATGTGAGTAACAACATCACTCCCAGTCGAGACTTGAGAACTCTCAGTCTCAGTAGGGAGATAGATCTCAGAACAGGAAGATCCGAAGTTGGTAGTGTAATAGACCACATCATTTTGTGTAGCTAGCACAAACCACTCAATCGACACCTTCACGAGGCAACTTTCAACAATCGAGTGCACTTTCTAGTGTCAAAGGTTTTGGTTAAGGCATAGGCTATTTCTCATGTGGCTAGTAGGGATATATTTCCATAAAATGTCCACAAGGGAACAATACGGGTTATAGTCAGATACTAGCCACTTCTGACCTGATGGTAGGTGATGCAGGTAGAGCATATCAGGTGTTTGTGGGTTTAGTGGGACCCAAATGATGAGACTTCAGCAATGTGGGAGGATGTGTCCCATATGAGAGAGGATTACCCATATTTTGTTATTGGCTTCTAGGAGTAAGCCATGTTCTAGGGGGGAGGATGTAATACCCCCATGTTGTTGATACTCTTTTGCTACTATTTGTTACTTTTACGTGTTAGTGTGATACTAGTTTGTGATGGTGATTAGTTCACTGACTCAATGTGTGTGGATGTATATTTTAGTTGATTTCTACATTTGACATTATTATGATTATTTATGATACTTTATGTGGTGTTTATATTATTTGATTATGCTATGGTTTTCGTTAATAATGTATATACTGAAGTGATTCTATGATGCTATGTTTTCTGATGTACTTGTTAGTGAGCCTTGGTGAAAGGATGGAGTGGCATCACATGCTTACAAGGGCCCTGCTATCCCACAATTTCCTTCCACGGTGTGTTTGCAATGGAGATTTACATGTTACTTGACGTTTATTTGTATGCAGGATTTGCAGGAATAAAGCCTCGATTCCACCTACTTTGATAGGACAGGGTGAGCATTAAATTAACCCAATGGGTACAATGTTGAAAAGGGCAGTTGATAAGGAAGTGTCCCCATCCCAAGTTTGTCACCCCGTTGTGAGTTTTTTGTGTCATGATTGAGGTTTTGTCATTGTCATTGTGTAGTTTGATTGTTGATTAATTATTTTATTTATGGTTAGTGGTTATTTAATGAATCTTTATTTTATAAGATTAATTAATATTGTTTCATTGGTTTTATTAATTTCAATTTAGTAAAATGTTGAATTTAAATATATTGTAAATTTAAAAGTTATTTAATTAATTAAAAATGTAAGTAATTAAATTAAATAAATAATGATGATGATAATTATATATTATCTTTTTCTTGATATTAAAATTAGAAAATAAAATGTGAAAATATTGTGAGGATAATATCTTGAGGAAAATAATTAATTTTTAATTAATATTGTGAGATAAATGCGTGCTTTTAAAAGAAAGAAAAGAACCAATTAAGGGAGAGGATTTTTGAGGGAGAAGATGATGAAATTTTTTATTTTTACTAAAATTTCCATTAAGACACAAACTGACCTAGCTTCTATAGAGGGTTGACTGAAGGCAACCAAGCTAAAATGAAGAAGAAAACAAAAGGGTACTATATGTCATCCAATACAGCAAGAGTAGGAACATATATCCATGGAATTCAAAATGATCTCAGTGAAGGTTTGGCTGAGTGTATTATATCACCTTGTAAGTAGGAAGATAAGAGGGAATAGGTTATACATTAAGGATTAAGGCAATCCATGGAAAATATAGTTGCCTTATGAAAAATGGAGCAACACAGTATTATCACTCGACCATCAGTCAGGAGAAACAATTCATTATTAATAATAGATATGCATTACTACTTGTAACATTCTTACAAGTATCATGGAGATTTATCCAAAGCTTTTTTTCTAAGAGTAAGAATGAATCCAGCCAAAGGTTACACGGATTCAAAAATGTTTATGTTCCTTCAAATAAGAAATCAAATTTAATTGCATTTGAATTCATGTTCCTCTGAATGAGAAGGTTTCCATTTCTTGAGGCCAAGAAATGCTTCATTTGTAATTATTTTGAAGCTCAAATAAGTGATTGAAAAACCCTTGATATTTATTTATACACATAAAATAAAGTTTTCAAATGTGAGATGGGGACGGTTGGGATAAATCAAAAGCTCGAAATAAACATCTCATTCCTCATAATGTTGAGGAGGAATGCTCTCTGGTAGTTTTCTTACTTCTTACCTATTCTTGTGGCAACCAAAGGTAAATGCAATGGAAGTGTGATTTTGACTCAACAAAATTTTATTAGGGGATTAGAAAATGGCACAGATCTAGCCTGAAATGAGATCCACTAAGCTCAGAATCAATTGGCAATGGCACAACACATTATGGTCATATTCTAGAAGTTGATGGTGAAGGGACTATTATGCGAGACTTCAAAGGGACATCATGAATTGATAATGAGCATACCACTATTCAATTTGCAAGAGATGAGAATCCTACATAGAATAAATTAAATGGCGGAAACCAATGCATATCACTGGAGTATATTAGTTTTCAACATCATTTCTATGACATGTCTCTAAGGGAAACACTTTCACATAGCCAGATAGGAGTCATTTGATGCAATTTCATAGGATTTTATGTAATCTATGGACCATGCCATTCACGGTGAAGGAGGTAATAGGCATGATAAAAATCCTTATGAGATCATTACAATTGAGATTTGAAAACTGGAAACATTGATTAAATTCATAGACTACAAGAAGATATTCAAATTCCAAATCAAAACCCTAAATGCCATAAGAGAGAACAATCTGTATCATTGTGAATCACTCTAAGGTTGCACCTATAGAACGATGAAGAAAACCTAATTGCATCTACAAGAGAATGGTGATTGAAGTGAGTAAGTCATACCGACTATGTTGGTCATGCCGATGGACACATATCGATGAGAGATATGAAATCGGTGAGAAAAAAGAAAGTCTTCTCGATGCTTCAAGTCACAATAATAAATATGATTAAAGTGCAACAAAAGATAGAATGAAGCATGATTATTGTGGAAAAGAATATTTTTTTCAATTTCACATTTTTACCGAGGCAGTTATATGGTCAATAATTATTTTACCTAGAGAAAGGCTATAACGCCCCACCATGCAACCCTAGGGGAAGTTGCAATTAATTACTCAAAAACAATAATTTTTTTTTTAAAGTAAAAATAACATGCAAATTCACTACCCATTGTAAATAACCCCTAAGGTTACGATACTAAGTTTACTTAAACCCACACAAGATACATGAATTAAAAGAATAACATTTAATTACTAAACAAATTAAATGCACATACATTCCATACATGATAAAATTACATCAAGGAATAAGAGATACCACATGTTTCCAATAATATAATTTATAATATGATTACAACACTCATTCCACGAATGAGGTAAATCCAATAAACAAGGTTACAATTTACATCTTCCACCTCGATACAAAGAGTGGTAATAAATTACAATAATAAATGAAAAGAATAAATTATGAGAAGAACTAGATCCCACGAGCTCTCCTATTGGAAATCTCATCCACACAAACAAAAGGACAACCCAACGGATTAAGGTGCATGTTCCACCCAACCATGTGAAACCCGAAGGCTCACCCCCCATGCTAGGAGATAGTAACAAGGATTCCTAGACAAGACCATCTACCTCTAGACATAGGCTACTCAAAAGTAGACTGAATTAAATAAAAGTACAACATCACATAACAAAAAGGTTACAATGCTTCCAGACTTAAAGAATGAATTACATCACTAATAAAAACATACTATTGACTTAACAGAAGTGTCATCACAATGTCACATGGGATATCCTGGTAAGTCTTCCTAGGTCCCGGCCCCTCATTCAAACCAATGTGGAATCGGTTATCTCTCGTAGAGATGAGACAATGATCTTTCCATTCCAGGTCTTCTTGTCTCATCCCATGTCTATACAAGCCCTTGTGTCCATGAGTGAGGCAAAATTAATCTTGTTAAGTGTTTGATGCAACCTAAGCCTCTAAAAGTTTATTACGTTATCACTGAATTAACTAACTTGCAAAGAGTTTCCCTGACACCACTTTGTGTGTTAGCCCTCATTGCAAGCCACTCCTCTAAGATAACACATGGAATAACTCCACAGCCATGGGTACACAAGTGTGATCTAAGGAGAATGACTCCCTATATATGACATAAATTCCACACATCCTATTCATGATAATCGGGTATCTAACTGGATCCAATAAGGTGCACTACCCTAGGAAAAACAAAGTTTGACTACAATTTACGACAACCCAAAAAATTAAAAGGAACCCCAATCTAGAAGACTTACATAACATTTAACTCTATTCACCCAACAACACGAAAGAGGGAGATTACATAAAGAAAGGGAAATTGTTGATTTAATCACCTACTTTAGGATTTCCTAAATCCAGGCCAAACAATGACATATTGCATGTAATCAAATACAAATAATTAAAGATTGATTTCAACTACTCAAGAGTGATTAAAATTTACATTTGCAATATTCAGGAATTTAAACAAATAATTTATCTCCCTATTTCTCCAATTACCCATGCTAATCCAAATCAGCTTTTCAAAAAAATCCATTTATTATAAAGTCAATTATATGTTTCTCTGTGATTATTGACTAATCATTTAAAATTCCATATATTTAAATATTTTTTAAAAAAATTATATATGTCTATAACGAAATATTATTTTTATATAAATATTACATCTAATAAAGAAAAACATCCCCTATTATTTAACATATATATTGTATATATTGAAATAATAAAATAAAAATATTTATTTAAATTAAAATATAATATATAATTATACATAATATATACATATTATATATATTATAATATATATAATATAAATTAATAAAAAAATGAAATTTAAAAAAAAAATTAGAAAAAGAACTCATTTATTGTTGGCCCCATGGACCCCAAAGGGGAGAGTGGACATAGCCACAAGCTGCGCCTAGCCTCACCTGTGGCTGCTGGTGCTGCTAGAGCAACGCCCCTCCATGGGGTAGCTATGTGTAGTCATGGCTGCATCCCCCGCCCCCCACAGTAACAGAAAAAAAATATTATTTTTAAAAAATCTATTTCTAAAATAAAAAAACCCTCCCTTGCATTTCTTTGAATAGGAAAATTTCATGTGTATAACTTTTTTAAAATAAAATTTTCCAAAATGAGCAAAAATAAATTTATTTATAATATATGTGTTGAATATATATATATCAAGGATATATATATATATATATCTTCAGATATATTATCAATATATATACCTAAATTTTCATTTATAGCCAAATTGTGCAACTCCATAACAGAATTGTTTTTGCAATAAAATTAATTTGTCAACACAATAACTGGGTTTAAATTTCAAATTGAAATGAAAATTTCTTTTGTGCAACTTTCAGTTTTCATTGTTTGAATATTTCTTTGTTTTCTTCGCCTTCCTTTCAAGAGAATGTTTTTGCAAGTTTTGAAATAAGATTTGACATGGGTTTTTCTTGTAAATCAAACATAATTTAAAACTTTTCCAATAGCATAATAAAATTTGCAAAACATTTCAAAATGAAAACAAAAATCATAGAAAGAAACCTGGATTTTTCTCCAAAGCTTGAAAGATTGTCAACGGAGTCCTGAATCCTTCTTCTAATTCCAACTCTTCCAAGGAATCCAAATTGTTTCTTCAAATCCAAAAGAAAAACCACATCCAATCTTTTCTCCATGAAATTGAAAGTTAAAAATAAAAATGAAATTCTATTTGCTCTCATAGAGTTTCCCCCAAATTTAGTCAAAACCCTAAAATATCTCATTCACCAAATTTATTGCAAATTTGTAGATATTTTCATTTAAAAATAAATAAATAAATAAACAAAATTTCTTTCAAAATGGACTTTTTTCATATATTTAGAAAAAAACTATTGTCAACAAAAAAGGTATTTAACTTTTTAAAAAGAAAATTCTTTTACACAATATTTTCAAAAAGTGCAATTTAAAACGTGATTTTCATTTTTTTAATTTAAATCTAAATATCCAATAATTCCAAAACAACTAACTTAAGTCAATTTATCACCATTAACTTAATTAATCAATAAACTAAATCTAATCATCATTTTAACTACACAAGCCATTTAATAACCTTTATAATTTGAAATTAAATAAATAACCAAAGTGAAAGGGACAACATTAAAAAAACTAAACCTGACTACAACCCGACAACACACTATGACTAGGGTGATGACTTGGCATGGAAAAACTAGCTACTATCTCCCAATTGATTACTGTTGGTCAATGGATGTGCTCAAATGTGTGAAATCAGGTGGAGTCGATGTCCTATACCTATGAACCTACAAACAAAGAGTATATCGAACATGCATATATATGATATAATAAAACACACTGTGAAGAGGAAATATCAGAATCATAGGGAACTCATAAACGAGTAATACAATATCATCCCCTTCACCAATACGAACTCTCTAACTGACACATCTAACATTACTAATATAATCAAAAGCATAACACATCATTAATTCAAATATATGTTAAGCTAATCCAAAGCATGTGATAATGATAACATTAGAATAAAATACCATCACATCAAAATATAACATTCACATTGCTTAACAATTAGCAGTCAAGAGTAACCAAGTACTATTGTCAAGGTGCTAATAGAAATAAAACATACATAGAAGAACATTGTTCGATCAAAAAGAGAAAAATGGAGGGGTACTACATCCTCCTCCCCTAGGGTCAGGCTTACTCCTGGAAGCCTAAAAACAAATAGGGATAGAGCTCGCTCATCCTAGCTGCATCCTCCCAAGTGGATGTTGTGTCACCCGTAGGATCCTAGTGGACCCTAACTTGATCAATATCTCACCCTCAAAGAGCGAACATTTTGTGCTCCAGTACGACCATAGGATCCAAAGCCAGCTACCTATCCTCTACCAATAATGCATTCTAATCAAGTACATGAGAAAAATTTTGATGGTATGATCGAAGAACTGAAACATGAAAAACATCATGAATACATGAGAGATTGGGTGGTAAAGAAATATGGTAAGCAACTGGACCAATCTTCTTGAGTATCTCGAAGGGTCTGACAAAGTGAGGTGCCAACTTAGAGCCCTTCCCATAATGGATGGGACTCTTTCGCAAATGCACATGCAAGAAGATTCTATCGCCCATAGAAAACTGATGATCCACTCTATGTGCATCTGCATACTTCTTCTACCTATCCTGTGCTGCCACCAAGTGCTATCTAATCATATCCACATATTCCATATCCTACAACATCTCAAGACAAGAATGATGAGGACTATGAGGTCCTTCAACCACTCTACAAACCTCAAATTTGAGATGGGGCAAGGCGAGTTGGTTTTCAGGTTTAACACTATGACTCAGAATCTCTTTGTCTAAGGACAAAAGCACAGTCCTTGGATGATAGCGCAACATGTTGGAGTATCTAAAATGAGCTAGTGTTTGTATGGCAAGACAACAACAAAAGCAAGGTCAAACCTAAGAAAATTACTAACGACCCAGCTAACTACCACTAAAGGGTCAAAATAATGTAACCAAATAAACTAAGTACTCCCTAATGTGATAAAGCAAAAATGAAAGAGTACAGGTGGTAAGAAGGATCTCACAAAGAAACGTGTTCACTAGCTAGCTCCTCGAAATCTCATTCACCTACACACACGAATGAGAGGAAAATTTTGGGTGGTTGTATGGGGGTCTACCTCAGTTATACCCTTGTTTAGGTGTTTCCACCACCATGGAAAACCAAGAAAGTGAGATAAAGAAAGTACTATAATGAACAGCACAAAAGAAACTACAAAACAGTAAGTGTGCTAACTCAACCAAGTAATAGTGGAGAGGAGAGGGAAGCTTACCACCTCCACAAAGAGCACTCAAGGCTTCATGGGGAAGAAAATGAGAGTACTCGAGCCTCTTCTGCAATGGTATGGTCCCAAAATTGCTCTATTGAAGTGATGGAGTAGAGCTTTTACTGCTATGGAGTGCTTGAAATACTACATGAAGTGTTGGATTGGATGCTTAGAGCTATAAAGAGTCAGCTCAATGCTTGGAAGAAGATGAAATGCTTGTTCAAGGAGTGAATTTGAAGAGATGAAGAAAAACAACCATATTTGGGTCAGTCAGCCAAAGGGAGCATTACAACTTGACTCCCAATGAGAAGTGTAATGCCTCTATAGGTTCAACCGTTGGAATTTTCCTAGGACGTAAGCATGTTGCATGGATGTTTGCATGTTGCGTGGGTGTCCTCAGAAAAAATGGTTCCACTAATGCTCAAAAAAGTGCCAATTGGGATTAAAGCAATGGGATTAAGTGTAATTAAGTCTCTGAACTTGGTTTTCTAAGGTGGATAAAGGAAAAAAAGGGGTTTGCACATGGGGTACATATTTACTCTTATACATTTTTCCCTCACTTTAGTGAGCACAAATACTGATGAATTCTCAGTAAAGTAGATCAAGAAAGGGGTAAAGTTAGTAATGCATACCTGAACCATTGAGGAAACAGACCACAATTTGGTGGACCTAAAGGTACAACAAAAGTGAAGGACTCCATAGCTACTCAGAACTATGGAGTTGAAGAAAGAAAGTATCTTATAGGCCCATGGACCTGCAAGAAGGTAACCCCTAATATCTCTCACATGAAGGAATCCCCATGAAGTACACACCTTATAGGCTTTCAGACCTACAAAGAAGGTGGCCCCAAAAAACTCTAGCATGGAGGAAACCCAAAGGAACCAGACTCTGCAAAGTTAGGAAGTGGCCACATAGGCAAGTAAGAGGATAGTCACATAGACCATTAATAATTTGGAAGTCTTTGAAAGGGGTCCCTTAGGAATCCTTCAAAAGAAGAGGAGGTCCACTCAAGGTACGCATTGTTTGAAAGGTGTGGTCTATTCAAGCTACCCCTGAGTTAGACATGAAGATGTGAAATAGGTCTAGTAAAGTTGTGCCCAAGCTAGACGTGAAAGGAGTTCAAGAGACTTTCAAAGGGGCTCCCTCAGGAACCTACCATGAAAAAAGGGGGATCCACTCAAGGGACACAAATTTTGAAAGAAAATGTTCTTTCTCTTAGAGTGATCCATCATCAAGGGATCTCTTAATAAAGGAAGAGAATTCCCCTAGGCAAGGGGAAGGTTGTAGCTATTCCACCTCGAGGGAAAAATTCTTAAGTTCCTTCAAAAGGATCCCTAATTTTGAATGTTATTGTGCCATTGAATAAAGTGCCTCTTGCTTGACATGGGAATAATTGATGATAAATTGGACTTAATGAGGCTTTCATTCAAGTTTTGTGAGGTATTTTATGCATCCATAGTAGATCTTGGATCCTTGCAAACTGAATAAAATGCTTTTACTGATGTCTTGTAAAGATGTTGTAAGGTCTTGTAATGGACTTTCACGCTTTTCTCGACTTAATGAAATAATTTTACCCTAATTCAACATTATCAAATGTGTTGAAATAAATCCTCACATTAATCTAGAAGGATTTTTAAATAGACTTAATGATAAACTAGTGTTGTAATGCTTCTTGCACATTCACATTGGTTATTGTGCCTTCCTAGGCTAAGTGGACCTCATTTTAGTGTTGTAAAGTGTATTTAATCACACTTTCACATTGAATTTTGTGTGTTAATCCCTAATTGACATTCACATCATCATTAATAGGCCCCTATTAACCCATATTGTGCATCCTGAGGCAATATTTGATAAAATACCTGACAAAGTTGCAATTATAACCTTATTTCCTTATCTCCTAGCATGCTAGCTATCAAAATGGCCCCTATGGGACCCATGAATCATCCATGGTGAATCATTCCCATCCAAGTGGGACCCATTCACCATGGGTGGTGAATGAGTCCCATTTGGCTCATTTTTTATCTTTGAGTGGGAAAAAGTGAAATATGAGTTTTTTATTTTCACATATCAGCCTTAGGGATCCAATTTTTGGGATAACAAGGTGAATTTCCCTTAAAATAACCTCTCTAAACCCTAAATCGTATTCATTCTTCATGATTCATTCACTAACCTTCCATCTCAAGCTAAGCAACTTACGGTTTCATCATTTCAAGCCACCAAGTTATCAATTTTTAGACCTTCAAGGGAAGATCCTTCATATCTTGCTATATAATTTCAAGATCAAACATCATGGAAAGGAAATAAATTCCTTTATTACATGTTTCATTACATTCTTTCATCATTTTGGTTTAATTACCTAAAAGGGGTTTGGCCAAGGCAAACCCCCATGCCCTAACATTCACCATTTCCCTCTCTTGTCTTGTGTGTTTGTAGATTTAGACATATTGGAAGCTTTGAAATCATTAAAACTAAAGTTTCAAATTTTTTTAGGTCTTCTCTTTATTTTCCAATTCAAAATATCAACAAAAAGTCATGTTTGGGTTTAAAAATTAGAGTTTCAGAAGTAGACACCTGTAGAAAGCCAAAGTACAAACTAGGAACTCCTATTTCCCCATTTGAATATTCAAAAATTTAAAAGTGTACTTATTCATCATTAGTGGAGTATGAGTCCCATTTCTAGGCCTGAGCAAGGTTTTTTGTATTTTTGGATACTCTTTTGTCTGAAATGAGTCCCAACTCAGTTTCACAGAACTTGGACTAATTCGCCCAGAATGGTGAATGGGTCCCAATAGGGTAAATTTCCAACATGAATAGCATTTCAAGTGTCTTTTCATGCCTCCTTCAAGATCCTAGGTGCACACTTTCAGTTTCATCCTTTTCTGTTCAGTTTTGCATTCATTTCTAGGTGTTTTTGCATTACTCAATGCATTTTCAAACAAGACACAATTCTTAGGTTTTGCATACTTAATCAATCTATTTCATTGCATAGTTACATTTAGATCATCTCATTTAGCCTTAACCACATCATACACAACTTAATTTGAATCAACCACCTTGACTTTTGAGTGGGGTTTATCCCTCTCCTTTTAGGTGAAACATCCTAAGAGTGCAAGAGTACTCTATAAATCCCTACCCAAAAATATAATGTTCAACTAATTTTGAATTTTAAGGATTTTTGAGAAAAGATTCATTGGAAATGAATGAATTTTTTGAAAATTTAAATTTTAAAGAAAAGGCATTGTCAAACATGAGAGGGACAACTCAAGAAAAGAAGAGAAAAAGATAAAGGTAAAGAAAAAGAGAGAAAAATGCAAATAAAGGACACATGGGGATCTAGTTTAGCACAGTCAGATCTTTCCAAGCTCATATAGATAATAGGTAATCATGGTGCAAGGAAAAATATCATCAATCCCCAACTATATCAAGAAGAATGCACGAAAGAAAAAGTAAAAATTAAAAATTGGGTCAACATGGAAGGAAAGCCTAAATTCCCCCAACGCTTTGCATTGTCCCCAATTTATCAAAAATCAAGCACAAACATTGAATAATGATGATACAACTAGAAGAAGGGTTATGACACAAAAACCATGCCTGTATCCAAGCACCAACAAGGATGACGAGGTTCATCGAGGCACACATAAGTGGAACATGGGGGAACACATCACAACAAAAACACACACACACAGAAAATCAAGAAGGGACCTCCACCTAACATTGATCAACCAAGAGGTCATCCACTTCACAATCTAGATCCTGATAAGGGGACGGAGGATGAGCCTGCAATGGTGGGATATTAAGAGGAGGAGCATCTGACCCTCCAGCAACAAGGGCTAAGGAGGAAGCCCTCACAAGGTCTTCTTCACCAAGCTCTTGTGGAGCTAAGTGCAATGATTTTGCAAAGATTATTGACAAGGCCGAGACTTCATCCATGAAGTTAAACATGCATCCTACAACAGTGTCATTTCTAACTTAATTGGATGGGGTAGGTTGTGCCTGAGATTCACTACTAGGCTCGTCGAATGACTCTAAAGCAGTGACAAACTCAAGGGAAGCTAGGACTGGTTCCGTCACCAAGATAGAACAAATCAATGCGGGGCTAACTTATGGAGAAGGGGCTCCTCTAACATCCTTCACTACTAGAAGGATCAGATTCCACCTTTTCCTTGGTTAGAGGAGATGAAGTCCCCATGAACGAGGCTAGCAGTGAAGAGGAAGAGGAGGAAAGAACCACAATGGATACATCCAAGGTATTAATCATATCCACTAGCTTTGAGAAAGGCTAGATACCTAGAATGAACATTATTAAAGGTGGCTCTACCGAAGGAGTGATGAAAACCTATACTCGCTTAGGGTTAGGTGCATTTGTACTCACTACAAAAGCCATAAGTAGTACATGACTAGACTAAAGAGAAGCAGAAGGAAGGGGGAAGAAGACACTACAAGAGGTCCTGAAGTGAGAGCGATCATTTCTTCCTCTTTCCTTTGTGAGGTGGCCCACTTAGCCAAGAGAGCCTTTCATTAGTGCTTGCGTTCAGGTGGAAGGTGGTTTCTTTGACTCTTGGAGTTGGAGACTAGAGGTTGTAAAGCAACATAAGGTTCCTGCTCCACCATGAGAATGTCTGCCATAGCCATTTCTAGGGGAGGGATAGGTTCCTACATAGGAGCATGAGGAACAAGCTAGGGAGTGGTAGGAGGACTCAAGAGCCTTGATAGGGGGCCTCTTCCTATTCATTTCCTTAGGAGGAGTGGTAGGAGGCCTTGAAGGTCAAGACAAAGAGGACTCTCCATGGAAGTCCTTCTTCCTATTATACCAAACAATTCTAGGCTTTGTCAATAGAAGATGAAGTTCAAAGGTAGGATACTTAGGCTTTCACTAAGTAGGAACTATATGATTCTCCTACAAATAAGGAACAAAATATGATGGCACTACAATAGAGTGAGAAGTTCCAGATTGACTAGCGGAAGAGGAAGGAGGAGGATCTTGGGACCACTTTTGTTCTTCCTTCCTTTGTGCCTTAGTGGCATAACTATTAGCTTTTAAGCAAGCCCTATGTGAAATGACATAAGGCGAGGTAGGGTATCTCACTTTTTTCCTCAAGTGCCCTTTCTTATAATTTTGATATGTTCGATGCAAAAGGTCTCTCCTAGGTGAAAGAGGACCAATGGGTGTAGGCTAGGAAGGGTCCAAGGAGTAGCTACCACAAGAAATTATGGTCTATAACCAGTGTCATGAATTACATGTACAAAACCCTTGTGGATAAATTTTACATATTTATACACAACTAAGGGAACCACGTTCATAGCCACCAACCAAGGGATACCCAACTTCACCCTAGAGAGTTTAGACCTAGGGATGATGTCAAATAGGAGTTTCATAGACTTAGGTCTAACCAAGACCGACAGGACAATACTACCCAAAGGGGGCATGAAAATCCTATCATGTGTGTGGATGGTGCTCACCAAAGCATCATACGCATCCTTATATAGGAAATTGATCAGCATAATCTCCTCAGTTATTGTGTTTACTTGTGATGTCAGATCAACAACAACACCTACTACAATGTTTCCATTGATTCGTGCAAGGATGTACAGAGGAGATGGTTCCTTGTTAAAACCCATCGGTAGGTCTTGTGAAGTGAAGGTTATACTAGTACCACTATCCATAGGATACACAGAGGAGATAGGTTGATGCAAGGAGGCCATTACACACATGAGATGATGCTTCCATAGAGTCCATAAAGGTTAAAGGATAAGACAATGACACAGTTAAGGTTTCATTATGCAATACCTTTGGAACCTTCCAACTACACCAACTAGGGATCGTAGGTTTAGTTGTAAGGTGACAACCTTAAAATACACTCACCTACAACACTCATAGAGTATGGGGAAAGGAACTATCAGGATGACAAAAAAGAAACCAAAATGGTTCATGTTGGGTTCACCAAAAATGTAAGAGAGGGGGACCACCATTTGCAAGGCCCTAGGTCAGGGAGGTCTAGGATGCAGAAGGTTTCCCTAACTTAACTCAGCTAAAGAGGTGTTAGGATATGAAGACGAGAATGATGAGGACTATGAGGCCCTTCAACCACTCTACAGACCTGAAAATGTGAGATGGGGCTAAGCAAGCTAGTTTTTAGGTTCAACACTATGCCTCAGGAAGCTCTCTATCCTAGGACAAAAGCACAGTCCTTGGACGATAGCAATGCACGCTAGCATCTCTAAAGCGCACCAGTGTCCATATGACTAGACAACAACAAAGGAAAGGTCAAACCTAAGAAAAGGACTAACAGCCCAACTAACTACCACTAAAGGGAAAAAATAATGTAACCAAATAAACTAAGTATGCCCTAATGTGATAAAGAAAAAATGCAATAGTAAAGGTGGCAAGAAAGATCTCATAAAGAAACTTGTTTGCTAGCTAGCTCCTCAAAAGCTCATTCACCTACACACACAAAGGAGAGGAAAAATTTGAGTGGCTATATAGGGTCCTACCTTAGTCAGACCCCCATTTAGGTGTTTCCACCTCCACAGACAACCAAGAAATCAAGATAAAGAAAGTACTATAATGAAGAGCACCAAAAACACTACAAAACAATAAGTGTGCTAACTCAACTAAGTGATAGAGGAGAGGATAGGTAAGCTTACCACCTCCACCAAGATAACTCAAGGCTATTGGGGAGAAAGTGAGAGTACTAAAGCCTCTATTGCAATGGTGCGATCCTAAACTTGCTCTACCGAAGTGATGGAGTGGAGATTTTTCTACTATGGATTACTTGAAATGATGCTTGAAGTGTTGGATTGGATGCTTGGAGCTATGAAGAGTGAGGTCAATGCTTTGAAGAAGATGAAATGCTTGTTCAAGGTGTGAATTTGAAGAATAGATGAAGAAAATGGCCATATTTAGGTCAGTCGAGTGAAGGGGGTGTTACAACTTGACTCCCAATGAGAAGTGTAACACCTCTATAGATTCAACCACAAGAATTTTCTAGGGATGTAAGCATGCCACATGGATGTCTACACACCCCATGGGTGTCCCCAATAGAAACACCTCTATCAACACTCAAAATAGGTGCCAAGTTGGATGAAAGCAGTGGGCTAAAGTGTAATTAAGTCTCCAAACTTGGTTTTCTAAGGTGGATAAAGGGATAAAGGGGATTTTCACATGGGGTGAAAATTTACTCCTATACAATATGTATATGTACATGCATGTATCATCGTCATTTTATGTTTTATTATCCATGTCCCTCTCACCATTTTCTCATTAGTTGTTGGTATTTTCCTTGTGGTTTTCTCATTTTCTAAAATGTGAGCCCTCATTTATTGTGTGTGGACTGAAGGGCATTCATCATTAGCGGGTTATGGTGTGATGTTTTAAATGTCTTGAGCAAAGTATTATTTGCATTGTTTTTTCATTTACTTAGATCCATGGTAGATTAGACATATCTAGAACAGATAGATAGTCTCCAATTTCTATGACAGATATGTTCCAATTGCATTGACCTAATTTTCATTGCCTTTTAATAAATTCAAGTGCAATTGCAATGCGATTCATGTGTTCACAAAATGTAAACAACAAAAAATGATAGACATTGAACCATAAAATACAAACGTTTAAAAAACTATAAAACAACACATACATAGATATGCATGTGTAGATATGTATATATAATGGTATGTATACATGTGCTTATATGTATGTGCATATGCATATGTATAACTCTACACACATACACTTACATATTTGTATCTATATACATATGTATATACGAAAGTATATACATACACATATGTTTACATTTTTTCCTTGTAGATGTTTATACATGTATATATGCATATGCATATATATATATATATTTGTGTCCTTTTAATATTTTTTTACATCTCTATTCTTCCCTAGAAGACTTAGCATGATAACTCATTAATTCCATCTTCTTTGCTGGGCATGATAAAGACATCTATAAAATGAAAATGAAAATTATCCCTAGGCAATTACAAAATGTCTAGATATAAAATCACTGGATCTATGTTTGTTCAAAGGATTTATGTCTATTGTATGGGGAGGGAAAGATAAAGCATTCATAACTTTGTATGTCTTTACAATGTTGTTCTATAGTTTTTTTACATTCTTTAATTTTATGGCTTAATGGGTATTATTTTTTGTTGTTTGTATTTTGTGTGTTAATGAGTATTCTTTGCTATATTTTTCTCTTTTCATGGCCTGGTGTTTGTGGTTGAGTCAAATAGTTAACAACTAAATTCATAAATCTTTCTAACTATGGTTAAGTATAAATCCTAGGTAAGTACAAAAGACAATGTGTAATGTTTTAACATGGACTTTACATTTCCTAGTCACTTATTTCCTCTCACTACCAGTGGATTGAAATGCAGTTGGCATTAATTGATTCCTCCACCAGTTTCTGTGATATTTTTGTTAGTGAACATGAGCAATGGAACTAATCTTTTCTCTGTCAAGCATGCATGCCAATCACAATTAAATCTAACAAATGGGAATAACTCCTAAGTACTTCTAAAATTTGTTGGTGTAAAATCTATGTCTATTGAGATGCTTCATAACTATTATAAAACAAGCATAGGTTTTATTGTTGGTAGTAGTTGTCATGTGTGGATGGAAATTTCAATGCATGATTGCATAGATTTTATTCACTGTTAATATTGATAGGCGCCTTGATTATAGAAGGAATACCTTACTGTTATAAGGAAATTGATAGATATGGAAAAGAAAGTCAAAAATCATTTAAAGTAAATGGGATTTTGATGCTTGTGGTTCTAGCTAGCTTTTCAAATAATAGTTTTGTCACCTTTGAAGAGGCAATACTAACATTGTTGTAATAACCATGATTACAATAGCAACGTTTGTGTGTATACAAGTATACCTATATATGTTTATATATACACTTACATATATATAAGTATATACAAGTGCATATACATACATATATTTGTATATGTATTAAGTTACATGTATATATATGTGTGTGTGTGTGTGTGTGAGTATATATATGTGCCCATCTATGCATATATTTTTTACATATATGTATTTGTTTATATATGTGCATGTGTATATAAATGTAGACATATATACCTATGCATGTATATATATCTATATCTTCATATATATCTATGTGCATATATATGTATTTCTACATATATACATACATACATACCTATATGTGTGTGTGTATAGACATGGAAATTTTTTTTTTACAGTTGACACTGATTTTGTAGGTATCTATGTCAATTGTTTATTGATTGCAAACCTACGTCATTTGTATAAACTGATTCACTATTGTAAGGAATGTGAAGAATCCTACTCTAAAGTGGTTTATGCATCCGCAGATGTTGTCAATAGCTATGTATAAAGAAAAAAATAGGTAAATTCCAATGTCATTTACTTTTTTGATGCTTAATAGTTGTAGTCAATACATTATAGTATATGTCTATATGACCCTTTTTTTGAACCTATTTTGAAGTTCTGCAAAGAAGAAGACAAACAAATTGGAATGGAATTTACATCTATGGAAATGCCAGTTGATCATGAAGTGGAGATAAAAATTGAGAAGTTTAACTACCATATGAGTAAGGTTTGAATTATTTGGTCTTGTATATTCACTTTTAAATATTCTCTAGATAGAGTGAAGTATGAGCATTAAAGTTACAATAGACAATGCGGGGTCTTTTTTTGTTTTTGCTTTTATTCTTTTCTTATGCTTTTTAGAAGATTATGGAAATTATCTCATAAATGCATAGTCTATTTGGTGAGACTTCATAGCTTTTCCAAATGCACAAATTTAGTAATAGATAATAATTTAGGTTTTTTTTCGATCAGACTATGTGGTTTGTTTATGTATCATATTTATTATGTATGATGGTCATGTGCTTATGATATGATGGGTATGTGGCTGATGACTTCTTTTTACCCAAAATTGATAAAACAAAAAGGGTTTTTAAAGGAGATTCTCAGCTTTCCACCAATATATAAATTATTCTTTACTTTGAATTTAATAAGTAATTATTATTCATTTTCTATTCAAATTACGACTAAAGTCCTGATTGATAGGTTGATTGAAAAACATCTATAGCTTTCAAATGATATCAATTTTTTTTAATCCAAAGCATGTGTCACATTCTATGCTTCACATACTATAGGATTAAAAAAATAAAAATTAAATTCCATGAATTTTTAAGCACGTTAAGGTGGTCAGACATACGAGTTTTTATATTTTTTAAAAAATTCATGAATTTGTAATAAAAAATTCATAATTAATTATTTACTTGGAAAAAAATTAAAAAAAATATGTATCACATTGGGACATGAGTCCTCTACTTATATCTAATATCTTCTAAAAAAATATTATCATTTTATTTTGGTTAGGGTGGTCAGACAAAAACCTACTTATTTTTTCCCTAAAATTTAAGTACTACTAAATTGAAATTTCAAATTTTCACCAAATAGACTTTTTTTTTTAAAACAAGCCTTATAGTTTAAAAACTACATTCAATTTTCTACAAATTCTATTCTTACATATTTTTGAAATAATATAGATAACTTATTCAAATTTTTACATCAAGTTGCCTAACTCTAATTTTTTTGAATTTTTTGCCACTTAAGGGCTTGTTTTTTCCATGATGATCTTGCACATACCCTTTAAAAACTTACAACTTCAAATCCAAGAACCATTTCAAATATGAGCTAGATTCTCATTTTCATCAAATAGATTGAATTATGGCTAGCCACTTCCATTATTAATTATGCCTTGCAAATAAATCGACATTATGTAGATGTGTATATAAATAATATATAGACATATACCTAATTAGGATTTTTTCTATGCAAGCCATTTTTTGTTTTTATTTATTTAATTAGAAAGGAAGGACATTGACCCATAAAATGCAAGTGTAAAAAAACTATAAAATGAAACTGTAAAAGACATGCAAATTTACAATTGTAAATCGTTTGAATAGATACATATTCAATGGTTTGGGTCGAATATCCAATTACTTAGAATTAATTTACATTCTCATTTAAAAAAAGCAAAGGCTATTGCAATGCATGTGCAAAGAGAATGCATACAACAAGAAACAATAGACATTAGCCGATAAAATATAGAGGAGTGGGAAAACTATGAAATAACACTGTAAAAGTCATGTGAAGTTATAAATACCTTGTTTTATAGTCACCCTAAAATAGAAATAGATTTAATTATTTTTACATTTTGACATTTTCCAATTACTTAGACCTAATTTTCATTTACATTTAATAAATTCAAGTGCAGTATAAATGCATGTGTGCAGGGGAAATATTATTTCCATTCTTGATCATGAACAATACATTATCATGTGAAGTCTTCATGAAGAAGAATGCATCCCAAGACACAAGTATATCAACAAAATCATCAAATATTTTCAATGGAAAAGATCACTAGAGTAATTATTATTATTGAAACAAATCAAGAGAATGAGAAAAGCAGGAGGAAAATACCATTGGCCAGAATGAAAATGAAGTCAAATGAACTTTGTATGAACAATTGTATTAATAAAGTGTTTGTATCAAACCCATAATAAATATGCTTGACTAAGTAGTGTGTATGAGAAATATTTTAACTAATAGATTGCAAAGTAGAATGTAATGTATAGTTTATTGGAATCCAAATAGTTTATGTGCATAGAATCAGTCAACTTGATGTATGTGGAAATGATAATTTCATTGTGGTTATAGGTGCATGAATATCAACTAGCACTAATTGAGCCTTCTTATGAAACTTTACTGATATAGGAAACTATATAGAGAGATTAAAAGTAGCAATTAGGTTACACAAGTAATAGTTGAAAGCATAAAACATGTAAATATTAGAAAGAGAAATTGTTTAATAGAGAAGAAAGCCAAAATGATTAAATTGTTACAAATTTAATTTTGAGTGCTTTTGAAGGGGCAGCAAGGATAGGAGCTTGATACCTAAATTCATTGATGGGAGTGTACTTGAGTCCATCAGATGCTTTGTTGGTTGTTGATAGCAAAGAAGCAAACATTGATGAATTATGGTGTTAAGTCTGCAGCTGAAGAGGGAAAAGAAAGGAAAAACTAGAGCACAACAATGTAAATGATGTTAAAACTTACAAATGACTTGTTCCTTGTTTTGAACATGATAGAGATAATCCCTAGTAAGAGACAGTTTTGATATTGATTAGTTCTACCGAGCAAACGAAAAAATAATGCTAAGAACAATACTTACAAATCACTCATTTTTGGATTTGAATATAATATGTATAAACATTCTCAATAGAAATCGATTATGTACATATATCAAATTATAATTAGATTTTTCTTTGTTTCGAAGGTGGAAGCCATAAATCCTGTCAACAAAAAAAGATGTCTGTCTCATCAAACAATCTAAACAAGCGAGTAAACAACACCCAAATGATAGTGCAACAATGTTTCCCCAAGTTTCCCTATCTGAGAGCCAGTGTAAGAAAATGAATAAACACTGCAAGTCATTGACAAGATTTTCATTTCATTCTATCGAATATTAAAAAGAATTCGCACACTATATATGCATAAGCCCATTATTAGAATGCTATGCATGCATAGAAAGAGCAAGTGCAAGAGGACAACCATATCAAATCCCTCTCAACAGACACAAAATTGATAATTTTACACATAGATATTTTCCAACTACTTGAACTTGTTTTCATTTCCATTTTGTAAATTGAAATGCAATTGTAATGCATAAAATATTTCTTCCATTCTTAATGATAAAATTTTCAAATCTTTCAAATATCTTTATTTAGTATTTTTAGTCCTTGCTTTTATAAGGCAGGGAGCTAATGTTATTGCCTCAATTTTTCATCTTAAAATTGTTCTTGGGGAATGACATCAAAAAAATAAATATGTGGTTTTGGTGATGTTCTAGGGAATATTTACAAAAAATGGTTTTTTTTTATTCTTGCTATTTTGTGATTGGGGGGTATAATTTTCCTTGTGCTTTTGGAATTTTTCTAAATTTTATTGAGAATAATAATCATTGTAGGGAGCTTTTCTAGTGGAAATATTTCATGATTTTGTTTGTATAGTTGTGTCTAGGCATGGACTCCTCTTGGGGATGTGTGGCATCTTGAGCAGTGCATTTTCTTTTACTATTTGCATCTTCTCATTTACTGTGAGCACACTGAAGTGCACCTATTATTACTAGGTTATGGTGTGAAGTTTTAAGTCCTTCAAAAAAAGTTGTATTTGTGTTGTTCATTTGGTGAGGTTGTTTGATGAGGCTAAAATATGTGTCTATTGGGAGGGTTTTCATCTACGGTGTTGGAAGCGATAAAGGTGGTACTTGTAAGTTACTCTCTCTTGATGCTTTAATTTTTTTGTTTGTCTATTTCCTAATATAGATGTGTGGAAAAGTACAAAATGACACTATAAAAGACATTTGAGCTTACAAATGCCTCGTCTTTCTATCTCAATATAATAGACATAGACCCCCTGAACAGATGAAGACTTAATCATTTTACACCAAGTAAGTTTCCAATTGGTTAGATCTAATTTTCATTTTAATCAACTAAATTCAAGTGCAGTTGCAGTGCATGCAAGCCAAGGAAATATTATTGATAGGCTATCATCAGGTCCTATCTCTTTAGTTGATAAATACATTAACATATCGACCAAGTAGTGTTCAAGAGCTATTTGCAATAGAAGGCATCTTGAATATATCTCTCAAATTTTATAAATGGTAGAATAACTAAAAGTAAACTCTAAACTAAGGGCTGCTAAACTAGAAAGAAGAAAAAATGTTTATCTAGAAAGCTTGAAACAACTTAAACTAGAAATCATGAAATTATGAACATACAAAGCATAACAACTAAACTAGAAAGTATGGAAATGATTAAGCTAAGAAGCATGTAAACTATTGAAGATGTAAAGCTTGTAAAGAAACTATGAAACATTTCATTAATAAAAAAAACAACAATCTTAACAACTAACTGAAAACCACTTAACAGTTCAACACTAGTAGAAAAGGTGGATGCTTCAAAACTTTAGACAAAGAAACTTTAAATACTATAGACTTAACTACAACCTTCAAGATTAGACTTGACAAAATCATATGCATAAAAATAAACTTTACTACTAATTATCATCTACCAAATGAAAATAATAGAATTGAATGTTAAGTACTTATCTATCTAATCTATGGTCCCTTGAGTGGCCAACTCTTAGGTGCTTCTACTTCTAGCTCAAATCACATGCAATGATAACTTCAAATTACCACATTCAATAGAACTCCATTCAAATTACTCAGTAATTCCAAAGATAATAAAAAAATACCATTTTATTCATAGTAAGAGTATGGCTCATGAAAATAAATTAACATAACGATATTCTTCTATTATCATTTTTATCAAAATTTTACATATTTATATAAAAGAAACTTAACAAAAATCCTACATTTCAGTAGGTAACAATTACCATTGACAAAGTCTTAAACTACTTCAACAAACTAACAGACTCTAAATTCCATGACATAAAACATTAAATTTCTCAAGACGAGCCATAAAGTATTTTTAAACTAAAATAACAAAGGCTACAAAAACTTGTTCCATCATGAATTCTCCTAAAATTTTGGCGTCTGAACTTCTATCACACATCTTCAACCGTTTTAAGGTTTGTGTGGAATTCCTTTGACTAAAATGATGACCGAACAGGGTAATTACCTATATAATCTTAAAAACTAAACCATTAAGTCAACAAAATGTTAGCTTATTTCAATCAATTCCAAGTAGTAAAGAGTACTCTTTTTCACAAAGAGAAAGCAACTATTTATCCTAAAGATAATTACTCGGTAGGGTAAGGATGGCTAAAGGAGGAGAGGTGAAGTATTTAGGCTATTATGTTGATGAGGTTATTTTTACCTCATCATTTCCTCCCCTTCCTAAGCTTGAGGAGGTATGATGGGGGAAAAACATGCTATTATTTTACCTATTATTGGCTTTAACCCTTGTCATTTTTCCTAGTGTTTCCTATCATTCTTACCACTTTTTGTTAATGAACTTAAGATATTTTATGAAATAGAAGGAAAGATAAAAACTAGTGAAACTACCGATTTCGTTGATTGTTGCTAACTAACATTGTGATTTTGGTAACAGGCAGTTTTTAAAGGTTGATAGTGAGCATGAAGGGCATTGGTTGAGGGATGACTAAGCTACTAAAGTTATTTGTCATTTTGGTTCTATTTTTCAAGATTAGCAATTTTGTTCTAACTTGTTATGTTGTTCTCAGAATACTGTCAAAGACTCTAAACTATTTTTTATTATCTTTTAATGGTTGTTGTTCGAAAGACACAAACAACCAAAATGCTTATTTGATTACATCTGAAGGACTATTAGAAGTATAGGTAGCTACAATTTGTATATATATATGTGTGTATACTGAAACTAGATATATATATATACATAATCGAAATCAAACTTTAGTGATTTTTAAAAAATCTATACTTTGTTAGTGTAATTTGGATTAATGAAAGCTATTTTAGAGTAATTTTTTGTTCGTGAGTTTCATCATTCAATAACTAGCAAAGGTAGGGCCCACTTCCTCAGTTGTTAGTGATCATTGCATTAGGATTGTGTGTGTGGTAATATGTATGTTTTTCTTTTATAAGTTATTCAATTAATCTCATCATTGTATTTTTTGTTCGATCCTTTATCTCCAAAATCCATTTCAACAAAAGTATTAATCAGTATTGATTTGTCTAATACTTGCTAGTGTAATCTATGTTGGTTTATTTAATATCTATCTACATATATATTTCATCAGTCACTTGTTACCAAGATTAAGGATAGTTAGATGTTTATTAATAAAATTATTATAAGCTAAGAAGTTGAATAATCAATTGGTGTCGAAAGTCTATTTGCACTCAATAACTCAACTTTGATTCTGTTCATGTTATTTTAAGATAGATTTTCATTCTACTACATATATTTTCACTTCTATTCTACTGTGTCCCAGTAATCTGTTTTCTATTGCAAATTTTTTTCTTCACAGGTTCCTGTCACACTTGTGATAGGAAATCTAACAATCAAAATTTTATTCAAATGCAGATTACATTAGTTTGCATCCATCAACCCTTGGTTTATTAATTGTATCCCTTTGGCATATTTCCACAACATGGTTCAAAAGCCTACATTCCTAGATTGACACTTTAGGATGAACTCAGGAGGCCATTTATAAAGATCAAATCAAATCAATTTCAAGAGTACTTTAAGTCCACAGTTTAATCCAATCATTTTGGCACTATTGCCGGGGAATGATGTTAAAGACCTACATTTTTGGTAAACTAAGTTAGGACCAGTGCATCTTGAAGAAATCCTGTACAATTGTTGACCTTGTTTAGGTGAGTACTCTTGATTTGTGTTGTTGTAAGTCATTTAGGTGCATGAATTGTAGTAGGGACATTAGAGGAAGATTCATTAGAAAAGAAAAGGGGAGTAGTTCACAACCCTAAAAACCCAAAAATTAAATAAAAAACATCCATTGAGGGTTTACAACCCAAAGAATCACAAGATAGGTCAAAATCACCCATTGAAGGAGGTAGCTCAACTTAAGAGAAATTAAAAGCTAAGTTGCAATCATTAGAGTTACCTGAACCTGATTTGAGAAGTGTGCTATTGAGACCACTATTGTTCAAACACCCACAAATACTCATCCAAGCTCTTCTGAGATATTATGCAAAAAGGTTGAATTTTTTTTCCAAGATTCTTATGGGGCTAAAGCTAGTATATTCTCAAAAGAAACCCATAAGCCATTTAGAACCTATTTTACTCCTTAGGCACTAGACATCATGGATCCCAGTAATAACAACAACAACAATGGTAATAGGGAATTGGCCAACAATAATCTGGTTACTTTTGAGTTTCCTCTCACATATTTGGAGCGAGATGCCCCTATGAAGAATATTCCACATTCAACTTTACCTATTTTTTGTGGCCTTTCTACTAAGGATCCTAATATGTGTTTTTTTTATTTTTATGTGTTGTGCAATAGTTATGATTATCAAAATGATCCATAGAAGCTCAAACTATTCCCAGCCATGTTGAAGGATGCAACCCTACATTGGTTCATGAACCTCAAGAACATCAGGACATGGAATATCATTAGGGATTTGTTCTTAGACAAGTACCAAGAATACTATAAAACCAAGGAGAACTAGAATGAACTCTTCCATATGACACAAAAGGAAGATGATTCCATGGAAGATTATCTTGAAAACTTTATGTTCATTCTTCAATGATCTCATCAACAAGGGCTAAATGATGATACTATTAAAATGTTGTTTCTTAGAGGCATAAGAGATGATGTCATGGAAGCATTAAATTTAATAGGTAAAGGGAATATCTATAAGATGGGCTTTGATGATATTTGTGATATTTGTAGGAACTATTATAGGTCATAGCCCTTGGGAAGGAACTATCTTGGAAAACTACATTCTGCCAGAGCTTCAATAGGTATCACGAAGTGTGAGATAGGTAATTTACTTGAAGACCTTAAAACTAATTTCTTGAGTCAATGTATGGGTAAATAGATAGATACATTGTATACCCATAGAAAGCAAGAGGAGGCAGAAAAGGCCTTAGCAATGTTTTGTCCTACATGTAGGAAAAAACATGGCAGTGAAGATTGCCCTTATAATAGGACAAACATCTCATCCTTAGAAGAAGTCATTAGAAGTTCTACCTTGAAGCCTCTTATTGTAGGGATGCCTGAAATGGAATATTCTAAGGAACCAATCTATTACATGGCCCCTAGGTGACCATTTCTTACCTAAGTAATGCACCCCAACATGATGAATGATTATCTTGCCTCTGGACCAAGTCAACCCACTTCTTATCAATCGGGATGGTATGGGGGTTGGAAACAATCCCTATATCGTTAATGGGTGCCACAATCTTAGTATATTTCATAATCATGGCAACAATCATGGAGGCCACAATCACCACAACCATCATCATATCCACAAAAACAATTTTCATCACAATCACAATTTCCACCTCCTCTTATGATCAACCCATACCAATAGGCAAACCAACTTCTTTTGGCCTTGCCATAATCGGCCGCTCAACCCATTAATCCCATAAACCATCCACCACAACCACCGAGACCTACATCAATGCTAGCCCAACCAAATCCAAATCCCAACAATAAAGGTAACCCAACCTGTGTATAACAATGAGGCAATAGGTTACCCCACCTATCACATAAATACACTAGAACTATATGGAGTTTAGTTAAGGTCAGGGAAGGCTCTTCAAGGGCCCACCATCAAAGAAATCAATGAGAGTCAGAAACAAATCCAGCTAAAAAACCTCCCTTTCCTAAACAATTTCATTCTAAACCAACACAAAGGGAGGACTCTCCATCTAAATTTGATTTTTTTAATGAGTTACACAATGTTAACATCAACATTCCTTTGTTACAAGCCATCAAGTACATTCCCGTCTATACAAAAACAATTTGTGATCTATGTACTCAGAAGTAGAAGAAGAAGTACGACCTAAATATAGTCTAAGTTATTGGACAATTAGTAGATCTTATGCTCAAGAATATATCCATTCCAAAGTACTTAGACCTAGGGAGTCCTGTCATTAAGGTATCTATCTATAAAGTAAGTATTCTTAATACCCTTGTGGATTTCGGTGATGCAATTAATGTTATGACAAATGAGACAAAGGAAAGACTGTCACTAGAAGGAGTTAGGCCTACTCCCATAGTTCCTCAAATGGCAGATCGATCTTTAGTAAATCTTGAAGGTGTGATTGAAGATGTAATCCTGTCTATTGATTTGTGGGAATACCCAACTAATTTTGTGATTTTGCAGCTGAAAATTAAGTGAGGGGGATACCTCCTAATTTTTGGATGACCTTGGTTGGCAACCACAAATGCATTTATTAATTTTCAATCAAGGAACATGGTCATTTCCAATGGCTAGCACAAGAAACAATTGACTCTATACCCACCAACACAACCTTTATTGGAAATAGAGAACCTAGTTTGGATTCATAGTGACTTAGATGAGTCATTGCCAATTTTGAAAATCGATAAAGCCTTAGATATGGAGGAACCTACTCAGGATTATGTTATTGTTAATTTTCTTCAGAATAGGTATACATTTAATGAAATTTTGGAAAGTATGGTCCTCCATTCAAGTATAAATACTCAATGTCCTTTTGGGAACTATTTCATTGGTAGGTAGTTCATTTTTTGTTCAACACTTTATCACATTGCATCAGTTGTTGCCACATAATTTCTTGTATGGTTCATTCTTATCTTTTACAAATTTGCATGATATGCTATCCACCTCCCATGTCTTAGCCATTAACTCACCTATACAATTAGAAGCTATGGAAATTTTTCCTAATCACACACATAACATTAATCCATAGTTAACCCTTGAAAAAATTTAACATCTTGTTCACTTGGGAATACCAAGACATGCATGGCATTCATCCTGACACCTGCACCCACTGTATTTACATTGAAGAAGGTATTCATCCAATTAGGTAACCACAATGTCGGCTCAACCCTACCTTGCATGAAATAGTTAAGGAGTTACAAAAATTGTTAAATGTTGGATTTATATATCCTATTTCAGATAGTCAGTGGGTCTCTCCTATAGTTGTGGTTCTTAACAAAAATTTTAAATGGAGAATTTGTGTTGATTATAGAGCATTAAATAAGTCTACTAAGAATCTTGATCATTTTCCATTACCATTTATTGATCAAGTATTGGACACTCTTGTAGGTAAGAAGTTTTTCTTTTTTCTAGATGGGTTTAGCGGTTACAACCAGATTCACATAGCACTAGAAGATCAGGACAAGCCCACTTTCACTTTCCCTTGGGGCACCTTTTCCTATAGTGTCTTTCCATTTGGTCTATGGAATGCCCTTGCCACTTTTCAAAGAGAAATTTTGAGCATTTTTGCGGATCTTGTCAATGATTGTGTTGAGGTTTATATGGATGATTTTACTGTCCATGGTAATACTTATGAAGAGGCTAAAAAAAAATTAGAAAAGGTACTTAGTTGTTGTATAGATACCGATTTTTCATTGAGTCATGAAAAGTGCCATATGCTTATGACTAAAGGGATAGTGCTTGGCCATTACATATCCTATAAAGGTATCCAAGTGGATCCTAAAAAAATCCAAATTATTCAAGACTTTCCTACACCTTCTAGCCAAAAATATGTTCGTAGTTTTCTCAGTCATCTAGGATATTACCAAAGATTTATCCAAAATTTTAGTAGGATTGCCTCTCCTTTGTTTTCCTTATTAGCTAAAGACGTTACATTCTCTTGGATACCTAAGTGTCAAGAAGCCTTTAAGACCATCAAGATAGAACTTGTAACCACATTGGTGCTTAGAGGTCCAAATTGGGAACTACCATTTCATATTCACATTGATGCCTCATATTGTTTGATGGGGGTTGTGGTTGGAAAAAAAGAGGATAATCTCTTCTATTCCATCTACTACATTAGCAAGAACTCCACGGGGGCCGAAGTAAATTACACAGTAGCTAAAAAAGAGTTTTTAGCTATTGTGTATGCAATTAATAAGTTTCATCATTATATTATTGGATATAAAGTATTTTTCCACATAGATCATTCGACAATTCAGTTTTTAATCAATAAACCTATTGTAACTGGTAGAGTTATTAGATGGTTGCTTTTACTCCAGGAATTTGATATAACTATACTTGATAAGCCTGGTCAAGAAAATGTGGTTGTAGACTTTTTATCTAGATTACAATAGCCAAACAATGAACCTACTCCAGTCGATGATGCATTTCCAAATGAACACCTCTTTGCTATATCAACAAAGAGCCCATGGTTTTCCGATATTGCAAACTATTTCGTTACATGCAAGTTTCCACCATGTTTTTCTTCAAGGAAATGATGAAAGCTGGTTGGACTCAATGGAATTTACACATTGATTAATGGATTGCTCTTATGCACTAGCATTGACAATATCATGTAGAATTTTGTACTAGAGGATGATGTTTTCAATATTCTTTGTGCTTTCCATACAAAACCATGCAAAGGACACTTTGCTGCTTAAAGGACTACCTAGAAGATTCTCACTGCAAGCTACTATTGGCCTACAATCCACAAGGATTGTAAACGCTATGTTCATCATTGTGAAAAATGTCAATGTATGGGCTGCCCTACATGCTTTGATGAGGGGTATGTGCAGGATCATCATGGAAAAAATAGGCCCTTAAGTGGAAAAATATTTTAAGAGATTAGAGTTAGGAAACTTGACATAAAAATTTGAATAAGTTATCTATATTATTTCAAAAATATGTAAGAATAGAATCTGTAGCAAATTGAATTTAGTTTCTAAACTACTAGGTTTATTTTAAAAAAATAAAAATCTATTTGGTGAAAATTTGAAATTTCAACACAGTAGTACTTAAACTTCAGGGTAAAAATAAGAAGTAGGTGTCTGTCTAACCACCCTAACCACAAAAAAATGATAATATTTTTTTATAAGATTTTAGATATAAGTAGAGGACTCATGTCCCAATGTGATATAATTTTTTGTAATTTTTTTTTGAGTAAATACTTAATTATGATTTTTTTATTACAAATTTTAAAAAATATAAAAACTTGTATGTCTGACCACTATAACTTTGTCAAAACTTCATAAAATTCATTTCTTTTTTTTTAATCCTATAGTTTATGAAGCATAGAATGTGACACATGTTTCTGATTCAAAAAATGTGATACTGTTTGAAATCTATAGATGTTTTTCAATCAGCCTATCAATCGAGACTTTAGTCATAATTCAAATAGAAAATGAATAATAATTATTTATTAAATTCTGTAATGCCCCATCATAATAACTTAAGGAATGTTGCAATTGTGTATAAAGGTGAAATAATTTTTTTTTAAAAGTATAATTATTAAGTTAATTAGTTGCATACATTTGTTAAGTTACACAACATTACACTACTTGAGTTTCCATAGACAACGTTAGTATTTCGCATTGCAGATATAATTAATTAACATAAACATTAAAGATAAACATTGCAAAACATTGAATTCCATCCAAGATAACATAAAGTACAAATACGTTTCAATACATTGCATTTGATAAGATAATACAATACTCGTTCATCTGATGAGGTAGATCAAATAATAATTACAATTACAATTACATTGTTCACCTCATATACAATTGAGGGATATTTTCAAATACAAGATTTACAAATTACAATGAGGAAGCACACATAAGTTTCTAAGTGCGAGATCTCCATCCATGAAGCTCTATATGCCATGATCAAACTAGGGACCCAACGGAGTAAGGTGCACGTTCCACCCAACCATGTGGTACCCGTAGGTCCACCCCCCATGCTAGGAGATAGTAATATAGTTACCTCTACATAATCTACTAACCCTAGACACTAGTACATAACTAATTGATGGTTACATTGCTTCCAGATCTAAGATAATTGAATGTACTACATACACAAGGTTAACTGTTACTTTAGGTGGAGTGTCATCACAATATTGCAAAGGTTACCCTGGTGTTTCTTCCTAGGTTTTGGCCTCCAACTTGGGTTACCCTGGTAAACTCTTACGAAACCTGGCCCCATTGAAAATCATTGCGGAATCGAATGTATTTTGAAGAAACAAGACACTGATTTTCCATTCCAGGCCTTCTCATCTTATACTCAAGACTGAACTAGCTCAAGAGTCAATAAGTGAGGCATAAACATCTTGTTAAGGGTTTTAATCTAACCGCTATGTTATTTAGTTATCACTGACTTACTAACTCTTTGCCAGTTACCCTGACACCACTTTGTGTGTCGGCCCTTACAAAAATCCACTCCCCTAAACATAAAAAAGGAATCTAAGTTCTCTAACTAAGGTTTACAAGGTGTACATATAACCAAAATTAGTATAAAAGACCAAACGTTTTATAACGGACATCAAAACATTGTTCATAAAATAGGTGTTAAATCACCATGCAAAACCATGTACACATCCTTAGTTAACTCAAGAATTTAACTTTAACAATCACAATCCCCTTTTAAAATTTGGTCTGGAAGACTTCTTTATTTGAGACTTTCCTAATTTTCCCAACAAAGAAACAAAATTTAAAGCAAATTGAAAGAAAGTAACGCATCTACTTTAGGATATACTAAATCCCATCAAGAAATAATTTGAAGTACCAGAATTATTCATATAAGATTTAATTCATCTTCCATGCAATACGAAAATCAGATCTACAATTTTCCCAATTTCATAACCATATATTATAATGAAAATTATATAACTCCAGAATAACAATCTTTTCTTAAAACAAATATCTAGATCATGATAATTAATTATTAAAATATCTAAATCTAGATATTTAATAAATTAATTCCTTTAAACATCCCATTTAAACATAATAATATTTTAATTTAATATATATATGTATATATATATACATATATACATATACATAAATATAATATATTAAATATATATTAATTTTGAAATTTGCATTATATATAAATCGAATTTAATAAATAATATCTAAAAATTTGCATTATATATAAAAATCAAATTTAATAAATGATACATAAAAATTTGCATTTTAAACTTTTTGTTAAATTACATATATTTTATGGTAAGGCTCCCGCGGGCCTCCCTGTGGGAGGACGCAGCCTTGTCAGGGCTGGGCCTAGTAGCCACTGGCTGCTATGCACAGCCATGGTGGCTACGCCCACCACAGCATAATGTGGTGAGGGTTTCGGCCCTCCCCTATGTATTTTAAAATTTTATTTCTTTTTAAATAAAATTCAAAACCTAAGGTTTATAGAACTTCGGTCGTGCAGATTTTAGTCTGCCATTTAAATTCTGCCATACAGATTACGACTTACTAAAATAAATTTCTTCAAAACAATTTAACAATTTGTCTATACAGTTTTTCAAAAAGAATTTCTTCACAACCCAATTTATATATGAGATCAAATATATCTATAAATATATATATATTATATATATATTTAACAAATTAATCAGGGTTTTTACAAAGAGAATATTTAAAAAAATTCTAGAGAAGTTCAACAGGGTTTCAAAGGGGAAATTGTAAAATTTTATTTTTTTTATTGGGTTTTTCAAAGAAACACAGTATTTTCATTCAAATCCTAAATTACCCCAGAGATTTCAATTTCCTTTTACAAAGAGAAAGCTACATATATTTTCTGAAAACAACAAATCCTCACAAAAGAAGGATACAATAAACAATTTTCCTGAAAAGTACAGAAATTTGATAACATGAAATATTCTTTTCTTAGACATTTTTTTTTAGAAAATAATAAATTTTAAACACCAGGAAAATACTTGTTTCCTTAGCTTCAGAAAATTTGTCTGGTGATGAGAATCCTCTATTGCCTCTGTTTCCTGTAACTTCCAAAGCCAAGCACTGATATTTTTCCCTTGAAGAGAAAATGAAATAGAATAGCCTCTGTGTTTTTCCTAGATCCACAATAAACTCTGTGAAGAAATTCCTCAACCAAACATAATAATTGCGCTGGCACACTTGTCGAGAAGTACAAATATCTTCTCAACAACTTCTTGGCAATTTTGCCTTTCAAATTTACATGCATTTATTTTATTTAATTTTTTGAAATTTCAATTTACAAATTTTGTTTAATAATTTAAAACACCACTTCCACAAAAATAATATTTAATTTAAATAAATCTATTCACACACCATTTAATAAATATTGATTTAATTAATTAATTTATTTAATTAAATAAATTTAATCTTTACGATCAACTTACTTAACTAAACAAACTAATTAATTTATTAAATAACATTTAAAACTAATTTCAACATTTAAAAATTAATTCAAATAATAATAAATTAAAGCACAATAAACTAACATTAAAATTAAGCAAATTTACCTTTCAAACAATTTATCTGAACAGGAAGAGACAAGATAATCTATGACTAAAAACTAAAACTGACTGTGTACATTGACCGGGTTAAAGACTAGACTAGGATGAACCTAACTACTACCTCCCAATCAACATTTCCATTGAGTCTTGACATGCTTAGACCTGAGTACCTAGGTGGAGTTGGTGTCATGTACCTACAATCCTTCAACCAAGAAAATAACATGCATATATATATAAACCATTGTATAGGCACACCGTGCAGAGAAAATCACATATATCACAGGGCACTCGCAAGCAAGTGATGCAATTCCGTTCTCCACACCAATACACATCACATCAAACTGATGAATTAAATAATAGTTAGTCCATGATAAACATATACATAACAAGAATCATCTGAAAGTAAACATCTACACTATCTCAAAGCATGTCTAAAATCAGTAATCACCAAACAATGTATCATCATGTCACAGAATAAATCCACTGTCGCTCAAAACCAACGATCAAAATATCCAAACAAAATATCATAGTCTAACAGTGTGAAAACATATAAGCATAAATGGAGGGGTACTACATCCTCCCCCCTAGGATCAGGCTTGCTCCTGAAAGCCTGCGAACAGATAGGGATAAAGTTCCCTCATGCGTGTTGCATCCCCCCAAGTAGTATAAGCCTCATGGCTAGGATCCCATTGGACCCTCACCTAATCAACGTCTCAACCTCTGAGACCGAGCATCCGATGCTGTAGAATGGCCATGGGCTCCAAAGCCAGCTGCTTGTCCTCTACCTGTAACACATTCCAATCAAGTACATGAGATATGTCAGGATGATATGGTCTAAGAACTGATACATGAAAAACATCATGAATGCAAGACAAACTAGGTGGTAAGGTGAGTCGATATGCCATGGGACCAATTCTCTCAAAGATCTCAAATGGCCCAATGAAACAAGGCACAAGCTTAGAGCCTTTTCCATAAGGGATTGGGCTCTTTCATGGTCGCACTCAAAGAAACACTCTATCACAAACAGCAAACTGTCAGTCTATCCTATGCGCATCGGCATATTTCTTTTTCCTATCCTGAGCTGCTATCAAATGTTCTCTAATACGGTCAACCTATTGCTCCATGTCTCGAAGCATCTTAGCTCCAAGTAATACTCTATCCTCTAGTCAATCCCAACTTAGTGGAGTTCGACAAGGACAACCGTATAATGCCTGAAATGGTGGCATACCTATGGAACTCTGATATTCGTTATTGTAAGAAAATTCTACTAAATACAGATAATCCTCCCAACGTGATTGTTGGTCCATTATGTACATCCTAAGAATATCCTCTAATATTTGGTTAACTCTCTCCGTTTGTCCATTAGTTTGAGGATGATACGCTAAACTAAAGTTCAACTGTGTACCTAGAGCATGTTGTAATGAAGTCCATAGGGCTGAAGTAAATACAGGCTCTCTATCAGAAATAATCCTATGAGGAATCCCATGTAATCTAATGTTGTCCTCCATGAATATCATAGCTATGGATGAAGCATTGTAAGATGATCGTACAGGTGAGAAATGAGCTACCTTAGTCAATCGGTCAACAGTTACCATAATGGCATCATGTTGACGTGATGACGTAGGTAACCCAATAATAAAGTCAACGGATATAGTATCCCATTTCCATTCAGGAATGAGATGTGGCTACAATAATCCAACGAGATGTTGATGCTCAGCTTTGACTCGCTGGCATTCAGGACATCTCGACACATAATCAGCAATATCATGTTTCATACTAGGCCAAAAATACAATTGCCGAAGATCGGCATTCATCTTCTTAACTCCTGGATGAGTTGAATACAGAGCTCAATGAGCTTCAGTCATAATTAATGTATGAAGTCCTTCAAAATGAGGTACATAAATATGACCTAAATGCTGTAATATACCATCCGGTTCTAGGACATACCCTGCAAATCGACCTTCTAAAGGTCTACCTGATCCAATTTTTGTCCTCACTTCCTAATACAATCTATCATTAGGAAGTGCTGCTACTATTTGACCTCTCAAATCTACTTCAAGAGTAGTAGCAAAAATCTCATGTCGATGACGACTAAGAGCGTCAACCACTACATTCTCTTTTCCTTGAACATATCTCACTTCAAAATTGTACTCACACAAGAACTCCATCCACCATTTCTGCCTAGCATTCAAGTTAGGTTGCATGAAAATGTATTGTAGACTACGGTGATCTGTATGAAGTTCAAAATGATGACCTAATAAGAAATGCCTCCATCAAACTAATGCATTCACTACTGCAGCTAGTTCTAGGTCATGAGTGGGATATTTTAATTCATGATCCTTGAGTTTGTGAGACTTATAAGCAATCACACGCCCATCTTGCATCAGAACTGCTCCCAAACCCTCTAAGGATGCATCTGTGCATACTACAAAATCCTTAGTAGGATCAGGAACAATCAGTAGAGGTGCATTAGTTAACTTTTCTTTACGTGTCTGAAAAGCCAACTGACACTACTCTGTCCAAACAAACTTCTTCCCTTTTATTTGAAGAGAAGTAATAGGATGACTGATTCTAGAAAATCCCTCTACAAATCACCTATAGTAACCAGCTAGACCCATAAAACTACGCACTTCACCTACATTAGTAGGTGCGGACCAATCTACAATTGCTTGAATCTTTGAAGGATCCAAAACAATACCTTTTCCAGATATCACATGTCCAAGATATTTAATCTCAATTTGAAAGAAATCACATTTCTTTAGGTTCGCATACAATTGATTTTCCCTTAAACATTGCAATACCTGTCTTAAGTGTTCTTCATGTTCCTTCATGTTTCTCAAATAGACTAAAATATCATCAAGAAATACCAAGACAAAGTGATCAAGATATGTACGAAAAACACCATTCATTAAACTCATGAATACTGATGGTGTGTTCGTTAACCCAAACGGTACTACTGTGAATTCGTAGTGCCCATAACGAGTTCAAAAAGTAGTTTTATGAATGTCTGCTTCAACTATTCATAATTGATGATACCTATATTTCAAATGGATTTTAGAGAACACATTAGCTCCCTTAATTTGATCGAAAAGATCATTGATTCTAGGCAAAGGATAACGATTCTTAATCGTAACCTTATTCAATTGATGATAGTCAATGCACAGCCTAAGAGATCCATCCTTCTTCTTTATGAAGATGACAGGTGCTCCCCAAGGGGAAACACTTGGATGAATGAATCCATTTTCTAATAGTTCCTCTAACTGGATACGAAGTTCCTCTAACTCCTGAGTCATCATTCTATATGGAGCTCTAGATATAGGCTTCGCTCTAGGAACTAGGTCAACTCTAAAGTCAATATCCCTCTTCGGTGGCATTCCAGGAATGTCATTGGGAAACAAATCTATGAATTCACTAAGAATAGGATGATCATCAAGAGATACCTCTTGACTCTCACCTTCTTCCAAATCAATAACTGTTGTTGCAAACAATTGACATCCCTGATGAAGACATCTCTTTAATTGCATAGTAGATATCATCTGCAAAGAGATAGGTCTTCTAATACCTACAATTTCCACTTTCGCACCCAGATCATTAATGCAACTAACTGTCTTAGGTCAACAGTCAATCACAGCATGATAAGATGCTAGCCAATCCATACCTAAAACTATGTCATACGATCCTAAAGGTGTAACATATAAATCTACTAAGGTAGTTAACGTACCAATTTTAAGTTCACAATTATGTACTAAGTTTTCTACTGCTACTTTCACCTTAGAGGAGAATTCAACCTGCCACTTACCACCTTGCTTTGCCACCACAAGACCACAACGGTCTATGATGGTCGGTGAAATAAAGGAGTCAGTAGCTCCGGAATCAAAAAGCATGGAAACACTAGCACCATGTAACTTACTTGAAGTCTCAACCACTATGTTCTGGTGATCAGCTTGGTGGTCATTAACCACAACATATATTGTATGTGATTGTCCCGCATCACCCATTATAGGCTCTGAAACTGTAGGTCGAGGACCAAAACCAGTAGAACCTCTCATCGGACACTGCCTATCTATGTGTCCCTGCTGCCCACATGAGTAACAACCTGTGCCTATGCCTCTACCGAATCCTCTGCCACCTGAAGGTGCATTGGATTGCTAGAAACTACCCCTACTGATAGTAGACTGAGCACTCTGCGCAGGTTGATCCTACCTATTGCGCTTGTTGCGCCACCAGTTGCGACCCTTTCCTGTTTGAGGACTATTACCTTGTTGTGGTTGTGGATTATTGTTCTTTTGAGGTGTTCGTTGTTGTTGTTATTGCCCGCCCTTTATGGGTGTCTATTGGTTCCTAGAGGAACCACTTGTCTATGTTTGTCCACCCCATGGACTAAAACCTGCTACAGGAGCACTGCCAATCTGCACTCCTATGTGCCCACCTAATGCCATAACAAGTTTCTCCTCCACTATTCGAGCCTTTTCCACCGCAACTTCCATAGTCTTTGGCTCAAAGACTTGGACACCACCACTAATGCGGGCGTTTAAACCCCTAATGAAGTGTTGTACTAGCATAGGCTCATCATCACCAATACCAACATATTGCTTGAGTTCATAGAATCTACATTCATATTTCTCAATAGAAAGAGCCAACTGTCGTAGATCATGGAACTCGTCAGCCCGTTTCTGCCTCTAGTGTTCTGATAGGAACCATGCTCTAAACCTCTCGAGAAACATCTCCCAAGATACTGACCCAATATCTAAGTGGAGCTTTTGCTCCTCCAGGTGCCACCAAGTAGAGGCAAATCCTCTCAGATGCATAATAGCACATCTCGCATGGGTATTGCTACCGTATGGGTGCATGACGAAGCATCTACCCAAGTCCAGTAGCCAGGTCTCTGCCTCTAATCCACCTCCTATACCATCAAAGGTAGGAGGGTGTGCTCTCAGTAAATCCCTCATGTGTCTAGCCGTAATAGCATCCTGATGTGCTAAGTCATCTACTCTCCTAGGAGATCTATCTCTCTCTCTAACAACCTCCTACTTAACCTCCTGTCTTGGTCCAAGTCAAGCTAGGACCTCCTCTAATAAAGGACGTATCTATAAACCCTCTACTCCTAACTATTTGGGATTCTATCCCTCATTCCTCTAATCCAACTGTTCTACCTGATCACTATGATGAGGACTTAGAGGGGGAGTAACCTGAGGGATTGGCCCTCGGCCTCCACCTCGACCTCTACCATGACCTCTTCCTCCTCACCTAGGCATGTTCCTACACATAACAATAACGAGTCTTAGATACTATTCAACCAAGGCTAATCAATTTGCGACACTACATACTAGGTCAACCTAATCGGCTCGCAATTACCTAGAGCATCCAGTGTTTGTAACCTAGCTCTGATACCAATCTGTAATGCCCCGTCATAATAACCTAAGGAATGTTGCAATTGTGTATAAAGGTGAAATATTTTTTTCTAAAAGTATAATTATTAAGTTAATTAGTTGCATACATTCGTCAAGTTACGCGACGTTACACTACTTGATTTTCCATAGATGAATTTAGTATTTCGTATTGCAGATATAATTAATTAACATAAACATTAAAGATAAACATTGCATAACATTGAATTCCATCCAAGATAACATAAAGTACAAATATGTTTCCATACATTGCATTGGATAATATAATAAAATACTCATTCATCTAATGAGGTAGATAAAATAATAATTACAATTACAATTACATTGTTCACCTCATATACAATTGAGGGATATTTTAAAATACAAGATTTACAAATTACAATGAGGAAGTACACATAGGTTTCTAAGTGCGAGCTCTCCATCCATGAAGCTCTTGATGCCATGATCAAACTAGGGACCCAACAGAGTAAGGTGCATGTTCCACCCAACCATGTGGTACCCATAGGTCCACCCCCCGTGCTAGGAGATAGTAATATGGCTACCTAGACATAATCTGCTAACCCTAGACAATAGTACATAACTAATTGATGGTTACATTACTTCCAGATTTAAGATAATTGAATGTACTACATACACAAGGTTAACCGTTACTTTAGGTGGAGTGTCATCACAATATTGTGAAGGTTACCCTAGTGTTTCTTCCTAGGTTCCGGCCCCCAACTTGGTTTACGCTGGCAACCTCTTACGAAACCCGGCCCCATTGCAAATCATTGTGGAATCAAATGTCTTTTGAAGAAACAAGACACCGATTTGCCATTCCAGGCCTTCTCATCTTATACTCAAGATTGAACTAGCTCAAGAGTTAATAAGTGAGGCATAATCATCTTGTTAAGGGATTTAATCTAACTACTGTGTTATTTAGTTATCACTGACTTACTAACTCTTTGCAAGTTACCCTGACACCACTTTGTGTGTCAGCCCTTACAAAAAGCCACTCCCCTAAACATAAAAAAGGAATCTAAGTTCTCTGACTAAGGTTTACAAGGTGTACATATAACCAAAATTAATATAAAAGACCAAACATTTTATAATGGACATCAAATCATTGTTCATAAAATAGGTGTCAAATCACCATGTAAAACCATGTACACATCCTTAGTTAACTCAAGAATTTAACTTTAACAATCACAATCCCCTTTTAACATTTGGTCTGGAAGACTTCTTCATTTGAGACTTTCCCAATTTGCCCAACAAAGAAACAAAATTTAGAGCAAATTGAAAGAAAATAACACATCTACTTTAGGATATACTAAATCCCATCAAGAAATAATTTGAAGTACTAGAATTATTCATCTAAGATTTAATTCATCTTCCATGCAATACGAAAATTAGATCTACAATTTGCCCAATTTCATAACCATATATTATAATGAAAATTATATAACTCCAGAATAAAAATCTATTCTTAAAACAAATATCTAGATCATGATAATTAATTATTAAAATATCTAAATCTAGATATTTAATAAATTAATTCTTTTAAACAACCCATTTAAACATAATAATATTTTAATTTAATATATATATATATATGTATATATATATATACATATATACATATACATAAATATAATATATTAAATATATATTAATTTTGAAATTCGCATTATATATAAATCGAATTTAATAAAAATGATACATAAAAATTTGCAGTTTAAACTTTTTGTTAAATTACATATATTTTATGGTAAGGCTCCCGCGGGCCTCCCTATGGGAGGACGCAGCCTTGCCAAGGCTGCGCCCAGCAGCCATTGGCTACTCTACGTAGCCATGGTGGCTACGCCCACCACAGTATAATGAGGGGATGGTTTCGGTCCTCCCCTATGTATTTTAAAATTTTATTTCTTTTTAACTAACATTCGAAACCTAAGGTTTATAGAACTTCGGCCCTGTGGATTTTAGTCTGCCATTTAAATTCCACCGTATGGATTACGGCTTACTAAAATAAATTTCTTCAAAAAAAATTAACAATTTGTTTGTACAATTTTTCAAAAAGAATTTCTTCACAACCCAATTTATATATGAGATCAAATATATGTATAAATATATATATATATATTATATATATATATTTATAAAAATTAATCAGGGTTCTTACACAAAGAATATTTAAAAAATTTCTATAAAAGCTCAACGGGGTTTCAAAGGGGAAATAGTAAAATTTTATCTTTTTTATCGGGGTTTTCAAAGAATCACACAGTATTTTCATTTAAATCCTAAATTACCCTAGAGATTTCAATTTCCTTTTACAAAGAGAAAGCTACAGAGATTTTCTGAAAACAACAAATCCTCACAAAAGAAGGATACAGTAAAAATTTCCCAGAAAAGTACATAAATTTGATAACATGAAATATTCTTTTCTCATAATTTTTTTTCAGAAAACAATAAATTTTAAACACCAGGAAAATACATGTTTCCTTAGCTTCAAAAAATTTGTCTGGTGATGAGAATCCTCTGTTGCCTCTATTGCTTGTAGCTTCCAAAGCCAAGCACTGATATTTTTCTCGTGAAGAGAAAATGAAATAGAATAGCCTCTGTGTTTTTCCCAGATCCACAATAAACTCCATGAAAAAATTCCTCAACCAAACATAATAATTGCACTGGCACACTTGTCGAGAAGTACAAATATCTTCTCAACAACTTCTTGGAAAATTTTCCTTTCAAATTTACATGCATTTATTTTATTTTATTTTTTGAAATTTCAATTTACAAATTTTGTTTAATAATTTAAGACACCACTTCCGCAAAAATAATATTTAATTTAAATAAATCTATTCACACACCATTTAATAAATATTGATTTAATTAATTAATTAATTTAATTAAATAAATTTAATCTTTACGATCAACTTACTTAACTAAACAAACTAATTAATTTATTAAATAACATTTAAAACTAATTTCAACATTTAAAAATTAATTTAAATAATAATAAATTAAAGCACAATAAACTAACATTAAAATTAACCAAATTTACCTTTGAAACAATTTATCCAAACAGGAAGAGACAAGACAATCTATGGCTAAAAACTAAAACTGACTATGTACAGTGACTGTGTTAAAGACTAGACTAGGATGAACCTAACTAATACCTCCTAATCAACATTTCCATTGAGTCTTGACATGCTCAGACCTGAGTACCCAGGTGGAGTCGATGTCGTGTACCGGAAATCCCTAAACCAAGCAAATAACATGCATATATATATAAACCATTGTACAGGAACACTGTGCGGAGAAAATCACGGATATCACAGGGCACTCGCAAGTGAGTGATGTGATTCCGTTCTCCACACCAATACACTTCACATCAGACTGACAAATTAAATAACAGTTAGTCCATCATAAACATATACATAACAAGAATCATCTGAAAGTAAACATCTACACTATCTCAAAGCATGTCTAAAATCAGTAATCACCAAACAATGTATCATCATGTCACAGAATAAATCCATTGTCGCTCAAAACCAGCGATCAAAATATTCAAACAAAATATCATATTCTAACAATGTGAAAACATATAAGTAGAAAACATAAGCATAAATGGAGGGGTACTACAAATTCAAAGTAAGGCATAATTTATATTGGTGGAAAGCTAAGAATCTACTTTAAAAACCCTTTTTCATTTCATCAAGGTTGGGTAAGAAAAAAGTCATCAACCACACACCCTCCAAATACCCTTCATATCACCACTTTTTGGCCCATCATGATCCGACACACACCCTAAGATTCCCTTACACCCATAGTTGTCATTAGAGCCATTTAAGAAGTGGGGCCTTGATTTTGTCTGCCCAATCAATCCTCCATCAAGGAACAAGGAATCCATCCTTTTATGCATTGATTATGTCACCAAGTGGGTAGAAGTGGTAGCGCTAAAGCATGCTAAAGATATAAAAGTAGCATATTTCTTGTACTTTGATATTTTCACAAGATTTGGTGTACCACAAGAGATAACCATATATCAAGGACCACAATTCATGTTAGAGCTCATTTTTTCCTTAGTTCACGAGTATGAAATTCACCATCTCAATTCTACACCCTATCACCCTCAAGCCAATGGGTAGGTAGAAGTCACCAATAGAGAGATTGAGAATATTCTTAATAAGACAGTTTCTCTTCATAAGCATGATTGGGCTACACAGCTCCCTAAATCTGTGTGAGCCTATTGGAGAATGTGGAAGACCACCACTAATCTGACCCGTTATGAACTCGTCTATGGTAAGAAGGTAGTGCTTCCCATTGAGTTTGAGATAAAAACTCTTCACACTACACTATAATTGGGTATGAGTCTTTCTGATGCACAAAAGGCACCCATTGATCAACTACATTCCTTAGATGAATTGCACCAGGAAGCACTCTTTTACTTTGAGGTTGTTCAAAAACAACATACTATATGGCATGACTATCGTATCTAGAAACAATCATTCCAACCTATAGATTGGGCACTCTTATATGACTCCTACTTTCAAAAATTCAAGGGAATGTTTTGCACGCGAAGGCTAGGACCCTATGAGATCCGGCATGTGTATGCTATGGTGTTGTTCATCTCTGTACAATGGATTCTAAAAGCACTCTCCTTTTCAATGGTCACCGCCTCAAATTATACAAGAAGCTTTCTTTTTAGAGGTGGCGTAGGAACTTACTGTTGTCCCTTTTGGCCTCCTTCGAGATTCATCCATAATAAATAAAAAAAATGCAATAAGAGATCCAACAATGAAAACCATTTTTTGGTGTTATTGGTCGATTAATGTTCAAAACTTAGTTTTTGATGAGCATTACCTATTGAATAAATTTATAGGAAAAAACTAATTTTTGGCACCACTAGGAACTCATAGATTGAAAATCGAGCAACTGACGATCTACTATCAATAAAAAGAAAAAAAGCCACACACACTTTTCATGCATTCAGACCTTACCTTCTTGTCATTTTTCTGCCAAGAGATCTATTACTTTGTGTTACAGGTGCTTGGGTCCCTTATTCCATTCATTCGAGGTCATACTTCAACCTCCTGTGTAGATCTATGGCCTATCCTTTCATGTATCCCAGTGATATGCCTTGATATTGTTCCTGTCATCTTCTTGTCACAAACCTCTATTTCAGTGTCTTTGTTGGTTGGTGCTTTCACGTGTTCTTGGCTGGGCTTTACACTCCTTGATTCTTACTTCTTCCATTTATGTCACAATGGTTGTTAGTGGCTTTCAACCAACAACCATTGCTCTGGCTGATTCTACATTCATGTCTCCCTTGTGATAGGAACTATTATGATTTTCTCCTAGTTGAATTTTCAGTCTTTCTTTTCCAAACACTTTTTGCCTCACGGTTGCTTCCATGATCTATTACCAGTGCTCTAGCTAGTTGTATGTCACCTTGACAACCATCATAATTTTTGAGTGTGGTTCTCTCCTACTTTCTTCTACATGTGGGCATCTCCAGCTAGATGATTAATTTTGATTGTAGCTCTATCATGACCATACCTCCTACGCTACTCTCTTACCACCCTATCATTATTGTGAGTTGGTGTATACATCAACATCAGGATCACCACACGTGTTGCCATGTTGGCACTTTTTTCCATCAATGGTCATTGGTATTGGTATTTCATGTAATTATTTCTTTTCTTTTTATTGTATTTAATATCAGTCATTCATTTATTGATGGTGACATCACATGCAGATGAGTAACTTGCTAAGCTAGGGAGAAAGTGTCACATCTGCTATTGTGTCTTATCTTTTCCATAAAAACCTTGTCTCATTGTATCTATATCCTTTGATTTCCAACATGATCTATCATAAATTTCATTATCTGGTAACTCCTTAATACTACCAATAATAATAATTATTTTCCCGTAATAATGAATTAAAAACCACCATTTCCTACTCGCTTACCATAAGCCATTTCTTACCACCTAAAAATCACTATTAGTCAAGTTTGTCCTATTCCTACTAATAGTCATTTCTGAAAGACTAGTTTTGATTCATACACTTTATTGGGCTCAAACTGTAAACTATTCAGATTGTACCTCCTGGTAAGGATATGGTAGGAGACCATAGGTACTATTATGATCCAATGAAAATGAATGATTTAAGAGCTCCAGAGATGTCTGAAGCATATAAGATATTCAAGCAAGTAAGATTGGATGCATACTTTAAGAGGCTAAGGGGATATGATGAGAAGTTGGGTCACAAGTTTGCAGCACTTGCAACAATAAAAGGGCATGAGTTTGTGGCCTGGAGATTCCTGTTTCAGTTGCAAACATAGCGGATGTCATAGGATTTCCATTAATAGGGGAAAGTTATTTTCTTGATAATTATATGTGAGAAAAAGAGCTTAAAACCATTTGTGAAAAGTTCTTGAAGCATGGGGAGTTAGTCAAAATAATTTCTGGTCAAGGCACAAAGTTAGTTTTGCTTCTAGCTCCCTAGAATGATGTGGTGAAGTTTTTCATTCAATACTTAACCTGCAAAGGTAGGTATGTATATGTTTATGCCAAGTACTTTTGATTCATGATACATCTGAGATGGGGTGCGTTTGTAAATGTTCCTTTCTTTCTTTACTCTTCTAACATGTAAATGCGGAAAGAAGTTCAAAAGGGTAGTGAAAATTCATTAGCCCATCATGGGCTTATAAAAATATTAATTGTAAAAGAATTGAAAAATATTTCACCTCCTAGGGATTGGGACTCATTTGTTGTAGATAAAACCCCTAAAAATTCTATTGAGAGTGCCCTCCCTAATACTTCAGAACACTCTGTTGAAGGAGATTCTCACAATGTAGAAAACTTTGTTGAAAATTTAGAGGAAGAGGGTAATGAAAAAATTGAGGGTTCCAAGTTGGAAGCTCCTCCTAATAGTTCTAAAAAAGGAAAATCACAAACCCTAGGGTCAAGTAGCAAAAGGTTAAGGGTTCTAGTGCTAAACGACTTAAACTCAAAGATACTAAAATCTCTACACTTGGCTAGGGTTGAAAAGAAATGGCATAGTGGGTCTACCTCGGTTGCTATTTTAGAAGAAAAAAAAATCACCTGATTTCACAGATAAGTTAGAAAATTTGGCTAATGTAGTGAGTGGCTTAAGTCCTGAGAAAACTAAGCACATTGGTGAATTGACAATAGTGGAAATAGTCTCTTGAAAGACTAAAAGAACAGTAGTTGCTGCTAGAGAATTGAGAAGAAGAGGAAGAAGTGAAAAATGATAGACCTTGAAGATTCCCCACAACACCAAGAGGAACCCTAGAAAAACCTTGAGGTACCACTAGGTAGCATCTCCTATCCCAGAAAAGATACCGAGCATTTAAGAAGAAATTCTTGACAAGGATATTGTATAGACTGAATCTACACTAGCCAAAAGTGATAATGACCTTGACAATCCTAAAGACCAAAGCCCACATGACACTACCGAGGAAGAAGAGCATCAATTAGAAGAGAGAGAAGGGAATGAAGTGAATGTGGAGATTCAGGAAAATGAAAATATTGTAAACTTTCATCAAGAACAAAAAGACAAATAGGAGTCAAAGGTAGAAGAAGAGTATGAAGAAGAACATCCCCTGCTCACTAATCATGAAATTCGCAGCATGCAGAGTTTGGTGACAAAGATGACTGAAGAAAATGAGAGCTTATAGAAAAAAATTCAAATTATAGAATCACTCAATTCATTACAAGCAACCGAAATCAATCAGTTGAAGACAACACTTGAGCAAGCAAAGGTTACTGAGACATATGTGGTAACAATTCAAGAAAATGAAAAATAGTTGCAGGAATTTTATCAGTTGTGTGTCACAGAGGTCACTAGTACTTTGTAAAAACTTTCCCCTTCTCCTTTCAGTTTGTATTCTATACTTTCTTTGCATGATGACATGCAAAGTCTTTAGCTAGGGGGAAATGATGGAGGAAAAATATGCTATTATTTTACCTATTATTTGCTTTAACCCTTGTCACTTTTCCTAGTGTTTCCTATCATTCCAGTCACTTTTTTTAATGAACTAAAGGTATTTTATGAAATAGAAGGTAAAAACTAGTCAAAATGTTGATTTCATTGACTGTTGCTAATTATCTTTGTGATTTTGGTAATAAGCAGTGTTTAATAGTTGACAACAAGCGTGAAGGGTGTCAGTGGAGGGATGAGTAAGCTATTGAAGCCATTTTGTCATTTTGGTTCTAGTCATCAAGATTAGCAATTTTGTTATTAGTTGTTATGTTGTTCTCAGAATACTGTCAAAGACTCTAAACTATTTTTTATTATCTTTTAATGGTTGTTGGCTGAAAGCGACAAACAACCAAAATTATTATTCAATTACATCTGAAGGACTATTAGAAGTATACATAGCTACAATATGTATATATATATATATATATGTGTGTGTGTGTGTGTGTGTACGCTAAAATTGGATATATATATACATAATCAAAACCAAACTTTAGTGATTTTTTTAAAATCTATACTCTATTAGTGTAATTCGGATGAATGAAAGCTATCGTGGAGAAATTTTGTGCTCATGAGTTTCATCATTCAATAACTGATGAAGGTAGGGCCCATTTCCTCAGTTGTTGGTGATCATTGCATTAGGGTTGTGTATGTGGTAATGTATGTTATGATTGTATAAGTTTTTCAATTAATTTAGTCACTATATTTTTTGTTCAATCCTTTATTTGCATGATCCATTTCTGCAAAAGTATTAATCAATCACTTGTTACCAGGATTAAGGATATTTAGATGTCAATTAATAAATTATTATGAGCTAAGAAGTTGAATAATCAATTGTGTCGAAAGTCTATTTGCACTCAATAGTTCAACTTTGATTATGTTCATGCTATTTTAAGATAGATTTTTGTTCTGCTACATAGATTTTCACTTTTGTTCTACCGTGTACTAGTAATCTATTTTTTGTTGTAGAATTATTTCTTCACGGGTTCCTTTCACACTTGTGACAAGAATTCTACCAATCAATTTTTTTTTCAAATACAAATTACATTAGTTTGCATCCATCAACCCTTGGTTTATTAATTGCAACCCTTTGACATATTGCCACAACATAGTTCAAAAGCCTACATTCCCAAATTGACACTTTAGAATGAACTGAGGAGGCCATTTCTAAAGATCAAATCAAACCGATTTCAAGAGTAATTTAAGTCCATAGTTTATTCCAATCAAGGTCCTCTTGCTCTCTATTGTACTTGCTATCCTTGATTTCCCTTGTTTTTGTTCATCTCTTCATATTTTACACTAAGGTCATATTTATTATCTTCTTTTGTATCAAAATCCTCTGGATCTTTGAAAAATCACTGGTGAGAAGTAACTCCATCTACCCATCTCTAAAATTTGTCATTACTCTGACCCAAGTTGGTATATTCTGGAGGAGGTGGTGAAAGAAGCAAGGGAGGTATTTACCTCATACCAATCCAATTGGTTTGTAACTCTTCAAGGATATCAATCAAGGCCACTACCCTTGTGTAGGACCATCTAATATTTAGAGGTGAGATTACCTCTCTTTTCTTGAGATACATAAGAAGAGGAGTGTATCTCTCTTCACATGCATGCTAGGATTTCCCTATTAATTTGGGTCCTTCTCCTTGAAAATGATTAGAACACAGCCTAAGGTTATTGCCATATTTAGTTTGTATAATCTCATTAATTTTAATACTTAGGAATTGTGTTTTAAAAATGATAGGGCTTCCTATGGGGGTATCTCATATGTAATCCCACATTTCTCTCTTCCTATCTTTATTCTCTTGAATGATCCTTCCATTGAGTTTGATTTCCCATGGAAGATAGGAGTGACCTTAGCTAAACTTCTCCCTCAAATAAATTAACATAAAAATCTATATAATCCTCAAAAATCAAATTGTGGACAAATAATTCACAAAGTAAATCCTATTGATTAGGAGTAGATTCTACAAAATTCTTGACAAACTCCTTGTCATTAGGATTATATGGTTGATCATTATTAATTCTTAGCAATTTCCATTGTAGGTCTTTTCCATTAAGGAAGATGTAATAAAACCTAGATGGTCTTCTACAAGCCAACAATGATTCCCCTATCTAACAAGCATCCTATTTAGCCCTATATGCTTTGTGAAATGACTCTTTCAGTAGTACCAACTCCTTTTTCAACCTATCATTTTAAAACTTTACATTTTAAAAAACGTAGCACCTTTCCATCCATTTCATCAATAATGGAGCAATATATACCTAAAACCACTCTACAATAGTCAATTTAGTCTGTGTACCCTTAGACTCCATTATCGGCTTGGTAGCACTTTCCTTAATGTCTTCTTCTAACTCCACAATTTTACTTACAAAAGAATTAAATTCAACTTCTTTCTTATCCTGTTCTTCTTCAAAGGCTTTAAACATCTGCATAAAATTAGTTTCCAATTCTTGAATATGTTTATTTTTCTCAACCAAATAAATTTTATGCTACTTATCTTCTTGATTCCAATGTTGTTTATGAAATTATAGTTGTTCAATTACCCTATCCTTTTGTTCTAGCTAACTCCTCAATTATGTAATTTCTTGATCCTTTTCATTTATCATTACAACTTGTGCCCTTATTTTCTCCTACTACTAAGTGATTTTTGCTTTATTACCCTATAACTGTAGTTTCAATTCAGTAATTTATGCTTTCAATTTTTCCAACTCTTCACTTTGTTGACCGGATTCTTCTTCTCATGTGTGAATAGAAGGAGGTGGATTAGAAAATTCCACATCCACATGAAATATATTTTCCTTAAAGTTAGGTAACATTTCAACATTAACTTCAATCGACTCAATAACCCTATTAAGAAAATGGGAAAAATTTCCCTGAGGTTCATCTTCAATATTTATAGAATGCAGGGACTAAACTTTCTCCTCTTCCCATCTTTCTAGAGATGGTGTTCTTTCCTTTTCAACTTTAGGATATTGTTCAATCCATCTCTCTATTTCACTGATTTCTTCATCACCAGGATACTTTTCAGTTTCTAGTACTCTTGTCTGAGTCCTAGGCTTCTTCTTGGTGATGCTTCTTGTATCAAAAGTTGTAGTTCCACTAGACTTGATAGATAATCTCCTACTTTTCCATAGAGGCGGGGTTGTTTGAAAAGTAAAATTATACCACCTCTTCTTCTTTGGATGAGGTTCTTCTTCATCTCCTGATTATACAATTTCCACATCCCTTGACTATCCTGGGGTTTCTAACACTTCCGAAAAAAAATTGGCGCTTCATCGCATGGAGCCATTGAGGTTTGTTGGGTTTCAAAGGCACCCAAGGATTTTGAGGATGGTTCTGATAGTGATTTCTCTACTTTCTTGGATGACTCTTCTACCTCAAGGGACCTTGCAAGATCTATCTTTTCAAATTTATGTAGAAATTTCTTACACTTCTCTAGCTTTTAGCAAAAATAATACTTGCATAGATAAATTGCACTAGACCATGGTGTTTAAGAGGTCTTGATCCAAGTTTATATTTTTCCATCATAGAAGTAACTGAATGACTCAAGAATGCTGGTAAATTAATTCTATAGGAAGGGTCTTGAGTGCCATGGCACAAATGAATGAGTAGATAAAAATTGGGGGTATGTGCAGGATCATCATGGAAAAAATAGGCCCTTAAGTGGCAAAAAATTCAGAAAAATCAAAGTTAGGAAACTTGACGTAAAAATTTGAATAATTTATCTATATTATTTCAAAAATATGTAAGAATAGAAACTATAGAAAATTGAATATAGTTTCTAAACTACTAGGTTTATTTTAAAGAAAGAAAAATCTATTTTCTGAAAATTTGAAATTTCAATGCAGTAGTACTTAAATTTTAGGAAAAAAATAAGAAGTAGGTGTTTGTCTGACCACCCTAACCACAATAAAATGATAATATTTTCATATAATATTTTAGACATAATTAGAGGACTCGTGTTCGTGTGTGATGCATAGTTTTTTGTAATTTTTTTCCAAGTAAATAATTAATTATGACTTTTTATTACAACTTTAAAAAAAATATAAAAACTTGTATGTCTGACCACCTTAACTTCGTCAAAACTTCATGAAATTCATTTTTTCTTTTTTTAATCCTATAGTATGTGAAGCCTGGAATGTGATGCATGTTTTGGATTCCAAAAATGTGATACCATTTGAAAGCTATAGATGTTTTTATATCAGCCTATCAATGAGGACTTTAGTCATAATTCAAATAGAAAATGAATAATAATTATTAATTAAATTCAAAGTAAATAATAATTTATATTGGTGGAAAGTTGAGAATGTTCTTTAAAAACCCTTTTCATTTCATCAATTTTGGGTTAAAATAAAGTCATCAGCCACATACCCTACAAATACCCATCATATTGCCACTTTTTGACCCATCATGATCGTGCACATACTTGTGGGTCCTACTACTATGGTTATTTGGCCTTCACAATTGAAATATTTAATTATCCATGTTACAACAATTCTCTAGGGTTTTGGAATGGACATTCTATGCAACCCTTTATTCTGACCCCTAGTGCTTGTGGTAATTGTAAGTCGAGGTTCACCTTCCCTATGAAATAATTCTATCATTTTCTAGTAGGTGATATTGGTAGTTTCTTTTAAATGAATTCCCCTATTTTTTAGACCAGAGAGACGAGTAATGACTTTCAGACTTACCAAAAATTGTTTGCCGCACACCGCAATTTGTCCATCTACAAAATTTTCTATGAATTCCTTTACAAACTTCTCATTATATCCCTCAAAATTTTGCATAAATTCCAGCCACCCAACTCTTTGAAAAAAATTTGAAATATTTCCCAGTGCCAACAATTTAGCCACCGAAGTTGGCTCAAACTTTTTCTTGGCTCCACCCATTCTTTCTTTACTACGCTACTAGTTTCTGCAGAAATTTTGTGGTACTTCAACTTGTTCAAACAATTGAATTGTAGGTTAAAAGGCACACAATTCAATATAACCAATGGAGGAGTAATTAACCACCTTACTGAATAATCATGATGATTTTGCATGGGAAAATGAGAAAATGTTTTTGTACCCCAAGCAATTAGATCATGGTAGAAGTTTCAAAATTGAAAAGGGAATGGTTTGTGCCAATTAATTACCCTTTATTCCAAATAATTACTAACTTAAAGCAAGAAAATATAATGCACCTGACATCTTTTCATTAAATTGAACATCACTTACCTTTGCTGATGTAATTATATTATTACATGATTTGGTTAGGGTGGTGGAAAATAATTTTGATGTGGATGGGATAGTTATGACAAAAAAGCTTGTCATAATAATTTCATTTATTGTGAAAAGATTTTATATGATATGGTAAAATTATAATGAAGGCACAAAGAGCAAGGTTATGGTTTGGTGAAATGACAATGAAGGAAAAGAGCATGAGGTAATAAAAAAACTTAAATGAGCATGTGCAGAACTTTGGAAAAATCCAAACTAGAAAAGAGAAGATTTTACAAAAATCCAGAGCATTGTCGAGAAATGTGACCAAGGTGGAAGATGAAAAGTTTTGGAACATTGTTGAAGGATTTCATCAGAATGTGGGAACTACAATTTAAATTTCTAAAGCATCGTTGAAAGATGTGGCCTAAGCAGCAACTAGAAATTTCCAAAGCAGCGTCGAAAGATGTAGCTGAAGTAGCAATAAAAACTTCTAGAGCATCACTAAAATATACAAGAAGGACAACAACAAAAAAATTTGGAGCATCATCAGAATATACCACTGAGACAACAACCAAACAATTTCTAGAGCATTTTCAGAAGATGTCACCAGAAGGAAGGAACAAAAAAATTTCATACCATTGCTAAAAGATGCAGCCAAAATGCAATGAAAAGATTTCTGGAGCATTGAGGAAAGATGCACCCAGAAAAGGAGGAAAATCATGGAATGTTGGTCTTTTTTCTTTCTAAAGCATCATTGAGTGAAGTATCAGAATGAAGGATCAAAATGTGAGATGCACAAGTTAGTTGTACAAGTTATGAAGCATCGTGGCAACCGAGTCAACAAGTTCTGGAGAATTACAACAATCGAGCTAACAAGTTTTGGAGCACCATGCCAAGATGCACCAAAATTTTTTTTGCTAGAAAATGAATTCCTACAAAATATAGGAAAAATTTAGCCAAATCCATAGGATTAATAATTTGAAAATAGAGTTCTAAAATGAAATAAATTCATACACATGATGCCTTTTCTTTTTTCTTATCCATTTTTTTCAAAGTTTATTTATATACATCATTTATTCATCAAGGAAAAAGCTATATTAACCTTGCCATAGTAGAGTCAATGCACTAGATTTATCCCAACATTTCTACCATTTTCATAAATTTTTCCTTTTTAATAGGTTTCTAGCAAATACATAATTGGTGCCCATTAACTAGGAGGGTTCAAGTGTCACCATCAATGGGTTTTATCTAAATCGATCCATTTGCAAATACCTCAAAAATTTCATATGGTCCTAGCCAATGAGTTCTGAGTTTTTCTTGGTGATTCTTGTATCTAGAATCAAATAATAATGCCCAATCGCCTTTGTGGAATTCCCTTTCCTTCATATGTTTGTCATGCTAGACCTTGTACTACTGTTTCACTAGTTCAGTTTGATGGATGACATCCAAATGGAGTTTATCCAGTTCACTGAGCTATAAAACTCTTTCTATCTTGGCTCGTTTAAGGTATATACCTAACTCCATGGTTGTCCTGAGAGTTTGAAGTTTAAAGTAAGAGAGGTTTCTCCCCAAAATATAACTCATATGGACTATATCTAGTAGTTGATTTCCATGTGTTCTTGTAATCCCAAACAACTTCAGGTAGTTTTCGAGCCCAATCCTTCCTTGCTAAGGAAACTGTTTTGGTCAAAATGTTTTCCAATTCCCTGTTAGTGACTTTGAATTGTCCATTCACCTGTGGATGATAGGGTGAAGAATTTTTATGGCTCACCTAGAAATGATCAGCTAGGGGTAACATGACTTAGGACATGAATTGGGGACCCTGATCTGTGACAATTCTCCTAGGGGCTCCAAATCTAAGGAAGATTTTGTTATAAAGAAAATTGGCTACTTGTTCCTCCCTAGCAACTCACAAAGCTTGTAATTTTACCCAATTAGTCAAATAGTCGGTACAAACCAAAATGTACTATTTTCCCTATGATAGAGGGTCTATAGAGCTGATAAATCCAATCCCCAATTTTCAAATGGTTCAAGGACTACCTGAGGTTGTAAGGGAATTTTGTTAGATGCAGTTGGTCTTCCTACCCTTTGGCATTCATCACATCTATGTACATAATTCTTGATATCCTTATGCATAGAAGGCCAATAGTATCCTGCTCTTAAAATTTTGTGTCATTCCTTTAGTAGAATAATGCCCTCCAAAAGGGTCATCATGGTAGGCTCTAAGGATACTGCAAGTCTCATATTCCTTAACACAATGTTGGAGAATCATATGAGGCCCACATCAAAATAAAATTTTGTTAATCCATTTGAAAGGGGTGCTTTCCTTAACAAGGTATTTCTTCTATTTTGATGTAAAGTGAGGTGGTACTTCTGTAGTAGCCAATTAGTTGGTGATGTTGGAAAACCAAGGGGTTTTAGTTGAAATAGAAAACATATTTTCATCTGGGAACTCATCCTATACCAGAGCACAATCACTATCATCATTTTTAATTTGGGATAAGAAATCGGTGATGACATTAAACTTCCTTGGTTTTCCAACAATTGTTACATTAAATTCTTGGAGAAGAAGCAACCACCTAATTATTCTCCCATTTACTATAGGTTTATTCATAAGGTATTTGATGGCTGAGTGGTCTGTGTATACCATGACTTTGTATCATGTGATATAATGTCAAAATTTCTTAATTGCATGGACTACAAGCAAGAACTCCTTCTTTGTTGTGGTATAATTACTTTCTATTGTGGTCAATTTTTTGTTAATAAAGTATATGGTATGCTTAACAAATATTTAATCATTGCACTAACCCTAACTTTTTAAAGTACAATAACACTACTTCAAAAAATCAAAGCTTGCATACGCCTTCCAACTCAAACACAATTAAGTTAATTAATTTTCACATGTTTTATAATACTAAAATATTATTATTTATTCAACTTGATAAGAATAAATATTATTCAAGGAATTTCGATTCCTAATAGTTACATTTGTATAAACGCTTTAACTTTCAAATGAAATAAAAATTACACCTAAATTGACCAATTTAAAAACAACGATATTAATTAACACAACGCAGAATGAACTCCTCGGAAGCATTTCAAATAATTCAATAACCTATCGTTAGGATATTCTAAATCCAAACAAGCAAGGGCATAGTGCCAGTAATTAATTTGAATAATTAATAATAATTGCCCATAATCAAAGTCCATGAAATTTCATTAATGTTTCATTTTCTCAATTTAATTCTGATGATCAAGCAAACTTTAAATAATCAATTTAAATTCTAAAATCCATTGCACTCATTAAAAGAAACATAAAATCTCCAAGCTGAAATATCTTATATTTTAAAAATAAAATACTTAAATCTTTCCATTAATTTTCCAACAATATTTTATTTAATTTTAGATTATTTAACAATATACATAATGTATATACATATACATATAATATTTAATATATGTACATATATAATATTATATATATAAATTAAATAATAAAAAAATTAACATTAAAAAGCAAATTAAATTCAATATATATAAATTATACATATTATAATATTTATATATTATAATATATATAATATATATGTTATATTAACATAATATATAAAAAAATAAAAAAAATGAAAATTAGGGCACACTAGACGCACGTCGACCTCCACAGAGGAGGGATGTGGCCCTGGCCATGCCGACGTCCCCTGTTGGGGCAGCGCTGCCGGTGGCAGGGCCTTCCCCATGGCTATGGGGATGGCGCTGCCATAGGCAGCAGCTCCCCATGGGGGTGGTCGCGACAGCCATGGTTGCCGCCCTCCCCAAAGCCCTAAAACAGATTTCATATTTATATTTTTTTATTTTTCTCAAAAAAAAAATGCGAATTCAAAAAAAAAGAACATGCCCCTGCTCCTGTGTTTCTCCATTTCTTTCTTTCTTTCTTTCTTTTTAAAAACCATAATGCTTTTAAAATGAACATATCAATATATATACACCCACAACATATATATACATATATATACAAGTAGAAATTAATTCCAAAACCAGAATAAATAGAGGAAATTTATTTTATAGAATACAAATAAGACAAGAAAAGTTTAATCACAGTTTTGCACAAATTCTTGATGGAGATTTTCAATTTCAAATTGATTTTTTTTTCAAGATCTTCATGTGTTCTTGTTTGATTCCTATTGTTAATTTTTTCACACTTGTTTTCTAATCTTTCCATGATTTCAAAAGGTTTTAGATTGGATTTCCTACCCTTCCATTCAAATTGAAACAAAGATTTCAAAGCTTCAACAAAACTAGAATAAAACCTGTATTAAGAATTTGAAGAATAAGTTGAGGAGGGATCTTTTGATGCTTTCAATCCTTTCCAATCTCCTCCCAAGATCTTCATCCTTCAACCAAGAATCCATCCCAAAAAAATCCCCCAAAAATCCCTCTTTTTGCAACCAATATTTCCATAAGAGAGATTGAAAGAAAACCCTAAATGAAAATATATCCTTTTTCCAAACTTCCCCAAATTCCATTTCACATTCAACTTCTAATTCAAATTCAAATACAAATTCCAATTTCAAATTCTAATTCTAATTAAATTCAAATACAAATGCAAACTCACTTTCAAATTCAACTTTTCACAAATATCTTTCCCCAAAATAGTCAACTATTTCTGAAATATTTTTTCTACCCGAAAGTCCTTGCATTGAAAACATTTGAATTTTTGATAACTTAAAACAATTTCCAATTCCAAATTGAATTCAATATATTTTAACCTTTTCTTTTCAACAAAAGAATTTAAAACTTTTAACACTTTTAATTCAAGGAGTAACTTAATCAATTCTACACAATTAATTTAATTAATTGATAAAATAAATCTAATCCAGGATTAGATTATTTTATTAATTAAATTAAATTAATCAATAAAGTAAATAACATTCCTAACATTACAATCAAATGCATTAAATCACTAGTTAACAATGCAAGCCATTAAAACTTGAATCTAAATAAAGACCAAAGTAACATGGGCAACAAAACAACCAACCCGATTACAACCCGACGACACACTGAGACTAGGGTAGTGGTTTGACACAGAGAAACCTAGCTACAATCTCCCAATCAAATTTCGTAGGACAAGGTACATGCTCAGACCTGTGGAACCAGGTAGAGTCAATGTCTTGTACCTGCATACTGCAACCACACGAGTGTCGAACATGCATATAACATAGTTAAAACATACCGTGAAGGGAAAATCGTGGAATCACAGGGCGCTTTCCTGCAAGCGATGTGATCCCGTCCCCTTCACCAATACAATAATACTGAATGATGAAGCTAACATCATTAACATAATCAAAGCATAAAGCATCATTAATTCACATGTTAACATGATTGAAGCATAACATAGAAAAACATTGCCTAATTAACAGAGCACAAAAAAGGAGGGGTGTTACATCCTCCCCCCTAGGGTCAGGCTTACTCCTAGAAGCCTACAAATTCCCCTATAAAAAACTCCATAAGATCATTCATAAATCAATATCATTACAAGGTAACTCAAGACAAGGTATGCAACATTATCGCTTCCACATTCATTTATCATTTTGCATTTTGAATCTAGGTACAATAATCTAAGATCAACATGATTTCTTAAAACTTAACAATAAATTTGGGGACTACAGGCCTCACCAACAAGATGCACCTATTACGTAATTATCATTAACATGTAATGGTTTCACTAATCCTTTCTTTCTCTAAACTTTTACTTACCGCAAAGTGATTCCCTATTCAGATTATACATTTTCCATGATTATGAATGCAACTTGGGGACTTAGGTCCTTTACCCAAGGTTTGATCTAGGAAACAAACCTTCATGAATACATAAACATTTTCTCATAAGATACCACATACTATGGGTTTTCAATACTCCACAAACTCAAGGACAGGCATATTTGTTAAACCAATGAAAAGAGAGGGAAGGAGAGAGAATAATTTACAAGTCTAACATAAGCACTATTGCAAACATGGTCTCATCATCATACAATCACTTTCACACACGTGCATTGATCAAAAGAGAGCCTGCACAAAATCTATGAAATAACAACATGATCAATCATTTTCATTACCATATTTATAATCTCAATAAAATATACATGCAAAAGAAACTTCAAAACCACATAGGGGTCAATCTAGCAATCAATTGCACAAAGAGTTAAAGCACAAGAAAACATGCATCAGATACTTGCATGGAGAAAGAAAACAACTAGATTCCAAAAGAGAATGCAGACAAAAGGAACTTCTTGGCACCTTCAAGGTCACCCAAACTTTCCAAGAACACGAACAAAGAAACCAAGCAAGGGAAATTTTAGGCGACACATGTCACCTGCAACCCACCAACAAACACACTACAACCACACTCAAGAATCACTCAAGGGTCACAACCCTTTACACAACAAAAAAGCCAAGCAACAAGAAGGAAGCCAAACAAAACACACCTCTTGGTAGGCTTGCGAGCCTAACCCTCACAAAAGCATTCAACAAAAGACATGCAAGGGTGGAAACAACAACAAAACTGATTGCCGTCCACCACACACATCACATCAAAATCACACACTACACAATCGTCCATAATGCATTCTTCCAATAGAAAGGATATCGGTGCATTGCACACTACACTAAGGGTCCTATCCTTCCCACTGGTTTCCTGCACCATTGGACCTATACCACTTAATGACAACTTCTGGGCAAACAAGAGAAATCAACCCAAAAGGAAAACAACACAAAAGAGAAAAACAACTAGGTCAATACAATAGGCTCACAGTGCCCAGAGTATAAACCTACACAACATATAATAGAATGGGTCCAACATAATCCCAGAGTTCCTAGTGTTTAAACCCGGGCTCTGATACCATGTGTAATGCCTCACCACATAACCCTAGAGGAAGTTGCAATTCATTACTTAAATGTACCAATTTTTTTTTTTGTTTAAGTATAAATAACATGTAAAATGAAAACAACCTCTAAGGCCACAAGACAAAGATTACTTAAAAACCCAAACAACAATTAACATCAATTGAAACCAAAACATTAATCACTTACAAAACTAAGATTACATACATCCCATGCAAGATAAATTACAACAAGGATAATAAATACCTCAAGATTCCAATTAACATTTAAACAATAAGATTACAACACTCATTCCCTGAATGAGGTAAGTCCAATAAACCTGATTACAATTTACAAATTCCACCTCGATAACAAATGAGGGGTAATAAAATAAAGATCAAATGAAAAAAATGAAGCCAAAAAAGCAACAACATCCAACGAGCTCTCCAACTAGAAATCACAACCACACGAACAAGAAGAAGAGCCAACAGAAAAGAATGCATGCCACCCGACCATGTGGAACCCAAAGGCCCCACTCCCTCCATGCTAGGAGATAGTAACAAGGATTTCCTAGACAAGACCGTCTACCACTAGACACAGGCTAACACAAAAACTAAACTGCCAACAAGAACATATACCACATCACTTAATGACAAGCTTACAATGCTTCCAGAGTACAAAAATGAGTATAATCACTATACAAAATAAACCAACAGTACAACACCATACCGATTGCTGTCATAGGAGGAGTGTCATCACAAAGGCTGCATGGGATCTCTTGGAAAGTCTTCCTAGGTCCCGGCCCCCCTCTAGGGATATCCTGGAAACCTCAACCAACTCCCGGCCCCACATGCACACCAGAGCGAAATCGAATATCTCTCGTAAAGACGAGATAATGATTTTTCCATTTGAGGCCTTCCTGACTCATCTCAAGTCTCGTACAAGCCCTTGAGCCAATGAGGGAGGCTAAACTATCTTGTTAATGTTCAAGCTACTCTATCCCTAGTAAGTTATTTTAATTTTCACTTAATTAACTGACTCTCACACGAGTTATCTTGGAACGACTTTGGGCCCGGTGCTCGTTTGAAAGCCACTCCCCTATCGACAACACATAACACAACCACTTGCCAAAGGTAAATAATGCACTAACACTTATCACAAATAGTCCAAACACCCCCAAAGGGTAACGCATCACTACAGATGCCCAAAACTGAAGTCAAGCGTGCACTACCCAAGGCTAACACAAGGTTGACTAACATAATGGTAACCCACATAACGAACTGATACACAACTCGACCTTTAATAATGAGGTCACACAACCTGTACAAAGAACTAGGTTTCCACTAAAGCTTAACTCACACACAATCCAAGATAGAGAAATCAAATCACAAGACATAACATCAACTCAAGAAAACACAACTAGAAGACTTACATGATCAACAAGACCAACACGAACTCACAATGAAAACAAAGAGTCCCTAGCCTCAAGGAATAAAATCTAGTTCAGCCAAAGCATGCTCACGAATATAACAATAATTGCCCAAATCATACCAACAAGAAATCACTTAACTCAACAATCATAGACACACACGTTCTTTAAATAACTCAAGATCAATTTGGGCAAACAATCTTTTCTCATCAAACAGAAACCAAAGTACATATGTACATCATAAATTTAATCTATTAACGATACATAGAAGTTCTAAACAGTATAACTGCCATGACCCTTATCTATTCCTTGTAATCTAAAAACATCATTCCCTATTCACCATATAAGGCAATAGAATAAAAGATCTTTTGAATATCATTCTACCCATTCTAAACCATCGTAATAAGTTAACCCCTTTTTCCTTACATAAATTGAGTATAATCAAATTTTGCTCTAATGTCAATCCGTAAATCTTATCTATGAACATAATCTTGACATTCAACAAATCATTTACAAGAACCTCAAGATTTCATCAAATCAAAAAGAAGTCATAAACACATTACCCATATTTATTTCGATTACAACTCTGCCCCTTAACAAATATTTAATCATTGCACTAACCCTAACTTTTTAAAGTACAATAACACTACTTCAAAAAATCAAAGCTTGCATACACCTTCCAACTCAAACATAATTAAGTTAATTAATTTTCACATATTTTATAATACTAACATATTATTATTTATTCAACTTGATAAGAATAAATATTATTCAAGGAATTTTGATTCTTAATAGTTACATTTGTATACATGCTTTAGCTTTCAAATGAAATACAAATTACACCTAAATTGACCAATTTAAAAACAACGATATTAATTAACACAACGCAAAATGAACTCCTCGGAAGAATTTCAGATAATTCAATAACCTATCGTTAGGATATTCTAAATCCAAACAAGCAAGGGCATAACGCCAGTAATTAATTTGAATAATTAATAACAATTTCCCATAATCAAAGTCCATCAAATTTCATTAATGTTTCATTTTCTCAATTTAATTCTGATGATCAAGCAAACTTTAAATAATCAATTTAAATTCTAAAATCCATTGCACTCATTAAAAGAAACATAAAATCTCCAAGCTAAAATTCCTTATATTTTAAAAATAAAATACTTAAATCTTTCCATTAATTTTCCAACAATATTTTATTTAATTTCAGATTATTTAACAATATACATAATGTATATACATATACATATAATATTTAATATATGTATATATATATAAATTAAATAATAAAAAAAAATTAACATTAAAAAGAAAATTAAATTCAATATATATATTATACATATTATAATATTTATATATTATAATATATATAATATATATATTATATTAACATAATATATAAAATATAAAAAAACAAAATGAAAATTAGGGCACGCTGGACGCGGGCCCCCTCCCCTGTTAGTGGGGGTTTCCCCACCTGTATGCCAATCATGGGGTGGCCATGGCAGCCATGGCCGCCGCCCTCCCCAAAGCCCTAAAACAGATTTTATTTTTTTTTATTTTTATTTTTCTCAAAACAAAAACGCGAATTCAAAAGAAAGAACGCGTCTCTCTCACGCTCCATTTCTTTCTTTCTTTCTTTTTAAAACCGCATCGCTTTTAAATGAATATATCATATATATATATATATATATATATATATATATATATATATATATATATATATATATATATATATATATATATATATATATATATATATATATATATATATATATATATATATATATATATATATATATATACACCCACAACATATATATACATATATATACAAGCAGAAATTAATTCCAAAACCAGAATAAATAGAGGAAATTTATTTTACAGAATACAAATAAGACAAGAAAATTTTAATCACAGTTTTGCACAAATTCTTGATGGAGATTTTGAATTTCAAATTGATTTTTTTTTCAAGATCTTCATGTGTTCTTGTTTGATTCCTATTGTTACATTTTTCACACTTGTTTTCTAATCTTTCCATGATTTCAAAAGGTTTCAGATTGGATTTCCTACCCTTCCATTCAAATTGAAACAAAGATTTCAAAGCTTCAACAAAACTAGAATAAAACCTATCTTAAGAATTTGAAGAATAAGTTGAGGAGGGATCTTTTGATGCTTTCAATCCTTTCCAATCTCCTCCCAAGATCTTCATCCTTCAACCAAGAATCCATCCCAAAAAAATCCCCCAAAAAGCCCTCTTTTTGCAACCAATATTTCCATAAGAGAGATTGAAAGAAAACCCTAAATGAAAATATATCCTTTTTCCAAACTTCCCCAAATTTCATTTCACATTCCACTTCTAATTCAAATTCAAATACAAATTCCAATTTCAAATTCTAATTCTAATTAAATTCAAATACAAATGCAAACTCACTTTCAAATTCAACTTTTCACAAATATCTTTCCCCAAAATAGTCAACTATTTCTGAAATATCTTTTCTACCCGAAAGTCCTTGCATTGAAAACATTTGAATTTTTGATAACTTAAAACAATTTCCAATTCCAAATTAAATTCAATATATTTTAACCTTTTCTTTTCAACAAAAGAATTTAAAACTTTTAACACTTTTAATTCAAGGAGTAACTTAATCAATTCCATACAATTAATTTAATTAATTGATAAAATAAATCTAATCCAGGATTAGATTATTTTATTAATTAAATTAAATTAATCAATAAAGTAAATAACATTCCTAACATTACAATCAAATGCATTAAATCACTAGTTAACAATGCAAGCCATTAAAACTTGAATCTAAATAAAGACCAAAGTAACATGGGCAACGAAACAACCAACCCGATTACAACCCGACGACACACTGAGACTAGGGTAGTGGTTTGACACAGAAAAACCTAGCTACTATCTCCCAATCGAATTACATAGGACAAGGGACATGCTCAGACCTGTGGAACCAGGTAGATTCAATGTCTTGTACCTGCATACTACAACCACATGAGTGTCGAACATGAATAGAACATAGTTAAAACATACCGTGAAGGGAAAATCGCGGAATCACAGGGCGCTTGCCTGCAAGCAATGTGATCCCGTCCCCTTCACCAATACAATAATACTGACTGATGAAGCTAACATCATTAACATAATCAAAGCATAAAGCATCATTAATTCACATGTTAACATGATCGAAGCATAACATAGAAAAACATTGCCTAATTAATAGAGCACAAAAAATGAGGGTTGTTACAGTAGCTATGTTTGGAACAAAATTAAATTTTTATCCTTATGCAGTTGTTTTTGGTTAATGTTGTGTATCCTAGGCTATAATTTTTCATTCTTGACAAGGTGTTATTGAGAATTTTTTGAATTCTTGTTAAGATGCTCTTGGGAAAGGACTATGCTAGCTTGGGTTATATTTTTGCATTGGTTTGTTATTGTCCATTTTCTTGTGCTTTGTGCAATAAACAATGGGTTGATGTTATACAGTTTATGTTTGTTTCCATTATACATTGTTAATTACTATTATGTGGCTTAGTCTATTTTATTTTATTTTTGGTAGGGTCCTATTGAAGAGGCTATATTATTTCAATTTTTCATTGTGTGTTATTGAAAAGGCTAGATTCTCTCAATTTTTGATAAGGTTCCATTTAGGAAAGAGTATATTTTAATATTAATATATATGTATATATAAACATAAATATATATCTATATATATAATTATATTTATGTATATGTAAATTTCTTGTTGGTTGCTCTTTATGGCTTGTGTTTTGTGGCTATGTTGGCAACATAATAAAATTGTTTGCATAATGCAGTTTTTGTCAATTGTTGTTCTCTAGCTCAGGCTATATTGTCTCATTTTCGATAAGGTTATGTTGAAAAGGATATATTGTTTCAATTTTTGATAAGGTTTTATTGAGAAAAGACTATATTTTTTTGAAAGAAATATTTTTTTCGTTTATGGTTGCATTATGTGGCTATTGTTTTGCATAGGCTTTGTGGGTTTTTTGGGTTTGTCCAACTGGATTGTTGTTGAAACAAATGTTGCTTAATTTATGGCTTTTTTTGTGGTTATGATTGGAACATAATAGAATAGTTAATGTTTTACACTTTATGTTTCATTACATTGGGTATTATTGATTATTGTTCTTTGTCTTAGGCTATATTGTTTGATTTCTAATATGGTCTTATTGAAAAGGCTATATTGTTCCCTTCGGCTATGCCTCTTCCTGTTTGCTTTCTCTATGCTATGTACTTTCTCCACCACCTACAAAGAAATGGGAAAAAAATTATCTCACCGAAGACTTTATTATTTCTTTTGTAGCCATCGAGCCATACAAAAAAAAAAAAATTAACTTGTAACCACCTTCACAAAAATTCCATAGTCAATGATTGCACTTACACCTTTACAGAAGCTTTCCCTCTCTGCTCACAGCTATTATATATATGTGTATGTGTGTGTGTACGTGTATACCTATATCTATATGTATATATATGGATGTATGTATGTATGTTTACATATGTATATGTATATATGTACATCTGTATGTATTTATGGCTTTTGTTTTGTGGTAATGGTTGGTATGGAATAAAATTGTTAATGTTATACACTTTATGTTTGGTTACATTAGGTATTGTTGATTATTATTTTTTTTCTTATGCTATATTGTTACACTTTGGAAAAGATGTTCTTGAAAAGGCTATATTGTTTCAATTTACAATAGGCTTCTCTTTAGGAAGGATTCTATTTTTGGATGGTTTTGTTACTGCTAATTCTAAAGGAGGTGTTGTTAGGAATGCTATATTGTTTCATTTTTTCATAAGTTTTTGTTGAGAAATGAGTATATTTTTTATTTGGTTTGTTACTATGAATCTTTGTGGGTTTCTCTTTATGGCTTTCATTTTGGGGCTATGTTTGAAATGCAATAAGATTGTTAACATTATGTAGTTTTTGTTGGTTGTCATTGTCTATCTTGCGCTATATTGTTTCATCATCCAAAAAGGTGTTGTTGAGAAGTGTTCCAATTCTATTTAAGGCATTATAGTTTCTGTGATTGTTCATGCCTAGTTTGGCTTTTATTTTTCCATTGGTTTGCTATTGTAGATTTTTTTGTGCTTTGTGCAATCAAAAATGTGTATTTATGTAGATCTAAATCTAGGTATACAAAAGCACCTTAAAAAAAAGGGAACATATCCTGTTAAAGATTGAATTAATTTAGTGTCTTTAGCAACACCTTTCTAAAATAGAATGATATAGCCTAAGCGAGATTTCAATTCTTAATAAGGTGTTGTTGAGAAGGCTAGATTCTTTCAAATTTTTATAAGGTTCTATATAGGAAAGAGTATATTTTTTGCATGGGTTTGTTACTATGCTTTTTTGTAGGCTTCTTTTAATGGATTTTGTTTTTTGCTTATGTTTCCAACATAATAAAATTTTAAAGATGATGTAGGTTTTGTTGATTGTTGTTGGGTGGCTTGGGTTATATTTCTCCATTGGTTTGTTCCTCTGCATTTTTCCTAGCTTTGTGTAATGAATAGTGCATGTATATGTGCATCTAACTTCAGATATCTATGTGTATATATATATATATATATATATATATATATATATATATATATATATATATATATATATATATATATGTATATATATGTATATCTATATATGTGTGTGTGTGTGTATTTATAGATATGTATATTTATGTATATGTATATATATGTATATACATGCATATATATACATATATCTATATATATATATATATATATATATATATATATATATATATATATATATATATGTGTGTGTGTGTGTGTGTATGTATGTATATGTATATGTATATATAATTTCCATAACATTGACTATTTTGTTGTGTTGCAAGGTTATTAATGTTAAATGGAAACTACAAATGAAACAATATAGCCTAAGGTGGACATCAATAGCTCACAATTCTTTATCTAAAAGAACATGAACTACATAACATTAACTATTTTATTCCATTGCAACCATTTCCATAAAACACTAAAAATCATGGTTATAGTCCTATGCAAAACCATTGTCGCAAAAGGCTAGTCCATAAACATTGGCTATTTTGTTGAGTTGGAACCATTGATGATAAATGGAAGCCATAGATGAAAAAATATAGCCTAAGGTGGAAATCAATAGGCAACAATGCCTTATGAAAAACAACACGAACTACATGGAATTAACTATTTTATTCCGTTACAATCATTTCCACAGAACGTTGAAAATCACAATTACAGGTCTATCCAAAACCTTTTCCACAAAGGCTAGCCCATATACAACTTATGTTTATACATATATATGTATATATATATGTATGTATATATGTGTGTGTATATATATATATGTATATGTATATGTACCTATATATGTACATATGTATATATATATGTATATGTGTATATACATTGCAGCCATCTTAGTCAGAATTTCCATCAGCCTCCCTATTTTATAGACTTCTGGGGGTCGGGGAAAAGGTGGTAGATGGGTTATAACTTTGGTTATAATTTTTTGTCATTAGGCTCCTATTTTTTAAACCTTTTGATGGATGTAGAGAAGGTGGCAAAGGCAGTTGTTGGTTGTCTTTGGAGTAGGGTGGCATATTTCTCACCCTATGGGTAGAGAAGGCTGCCAAAATTAAATGTTGGTTTATATCAACATCAATTGTTGTATGCTTTTCATGTAATGGTGATGGTTGTAATAACACATTTTGTTTAATGAGTCGGGGAACAAAATGAATGTCTATATCTATATATTCATATATATATACATATATATATATATATATATATATATAGATGTTCATATATGTATGTATATATATATGTATGTATATGTATATGTATATATAATGTCCATAACATTGGCTATTTTGTTGAGTTGTAACAATTGACGGTAAATGGAAGCCATAGATAAAAAAATATAGCCTAAGGTGGAAATCATAATTACAGGCCTATACAAAACCTTTTACGAAAAAGTCAGCCCATACACAACTTATGTTTATACATATATATGTATATATATATGTATGTGTATATGTGTATATGTATATGTATGTATATATGTTTATATGTATATGTATGTATATGTGTACATATGTATATATATAAATATATATGTATATATGTATATACATTGCAGCCATCTTGGTCATAATTTCCATCAGCCTCCCTATTTTATAGACTTTCGGTGGTCAAGGAAAAGGTGGTAGATGGGTTATAACTTTAGTCAAAAAATTTGTCATTAGGCTCCCAATTTTTAACCCTTTTGATGGATGTGGAGAAGGTGGAAAAGGCATTTGTTGGCTTCCTTGGGAGTAGGGTGGCATATTTCTCACCCTATGGATAAAGAAGGCTGCCAAAATTAAATGTTGGTTTGCATCAACATCAATTGTTGTATGCTTTGCATGTAATGGTGATGGTTGTAATAAAACCTATTGTTTAATGCCACATGGAACAAAATGAATGTCTAGGAAATTTTCAATAAGGAATTGTTGTGGTAATATTACTTTGAGATATTGTTTATAGCTTCTAGTGTTGTCATTTATGGCAACTAGAGTCGTTAGCATGGTCCGCAGTTTAGAAGTAGCTCATACTAGAAAAAAAGTAGAAAATAGAATACTACCTATAAAAAGCATGAATAACAAGGTATCTGGTTGATAAGTTAGTCTATATACCTCACCATATCATTATTTTATGTTTTGGATGCCCACCAAGGCTTGCTAAGCTTTTATGTTACCTTATTGATAAATTTTGTGATGTTGTAGCAATCGATGTATGAGTGAAGAGATTCAGTAGAATGATTTATTGTTTATTTTCTCGTTATGGCCAACCTGGTGTATATAGCATGTCACGGATGTATAAGTAGTAGTTGTTTTAGTATTTCTTGTGTTGGGAATTTTGATTTGGGTCCCACCTATAGTCTATCCAACTTGTGTAGGTGTGCATTAATTTTAATTTGTGATTTGAGCCAACTGTTGGAGAATATTTCATGTTTTCTTGAAGTTGACTTAAGTGATTAAAATATTTTCTAGCGGATAGATATATGAGATTAGTAATTCAATTTTGTAAGTGTTTGCATGATCTTTTAAGAAGGTGTGTGTGTGAAAAAGTTCAAAGTAGTTGTATGACCATACATCAGAAGATATGTTTAGTGATTGTTTGATTGTGCAACAAAAGGGTTGTTGTAGCATAGTAGAGTAGAAGTGCAAATTGGACAGAAGGTCTAGAATCTATTTTATAAGCATCACCAGAATTGAATCTAGGAATTGTAGATGTTATCTTGTCAGTTCATTTTTGTTGTAATCACAAAAATTTTGTAAGGTAGTGAGCCTTTCTTATTTTTAGCAGTGAGCTCTAGGTAGTGTGCCTAAATGCAAGTGCATTCGCTTTGTCTATACTTTTTTAACAAGGTATAATATTTTGGACTAACCTTGACCATGGTTCTTCCCCTAATAGGGTTTCCACACAAAAGTATTGGTGTTATGGTGTCTTGATCATCTTGTTTATGCACTTGCATCTTTGTTTCTACTCATGTGCTAAAAATGATTTAAGAAGAATTAATTGAAAGTCAAAATTGTTGAACACTAATTCATCCCCCCTCTCAATGTTCCATGAGTCGAACAATCAGTATCAGAGCATGTTCCTCTTTAGAAGTTTAACAAATTTAGGAGGATCTTGGATTACAATGGACTCTAGTGGTCTTCAACAGTAGATTATGGTGGCACTTGATGATCTTGATCAGTCTAAAGTAGAAGTCATGCAATTAAGAGAAAATCTTGTGGATACTGAGAAATTCATTTAATCAATGAAGGATAAAATCAATGATTCAAGAGAAAAGAGGAAGGAAATTTGTCATTAGTTGAAGTAGAAAGAAAATTAAAACTTGGAAGAATTTCACCTGAATCAGACTCTAAAAGAAAAAACTAAAGAATGTGAAAAAATTGCTAGAAATAATTCTATTCTAAAGCTTGAGACGAAATTTGTGGCAATGAAGTTAACTAAAGAGATTGAATAAAGAAACAAGAATGAGGAGAATCTAGGTTACTCCTTGAAATAAAACTCTGAATAATGCAGTAGAGTTAATAGTGAATTCATTTAGCTAGAGATTGAACTGCAATAATCTAGAAAAAATGAACAAGAGCTTGAGAGACAGATAGTTATTCTCGAAGATGATGAGCTTGCTACTACAAATGAGTTTATAGAGAAGTTCAAGATCAGTGTTGTTAAGCTCTATGAGATGACTAAATGAAAAAATGATGCAAATGATAAGTGAGGTATTGGCTATGTGAAAGATGAGAGCTCCACATTTGAACAAAATGACTCTAAAAAGAAAACTCAGAAGAACAAAGGTAGAAGATATCTGGTAAGGAAACCCAATGCTCAAAAATTTAATGGTTACTGCTTTGTTTATAATAAATTTGGACATATGGATTCTTAGTGTAGAAGTAAGATAAATTCTAGTAGTCAATCATTTCCTAGTCAGTGCTATAGTTGTAATAGGTTTGGTCACAAGTCAACTGAATGTAGAAGTATGTCTATTAGTGCAAGGAATGTTAAATGCTACACTTGTGGAAGGCTTGGGCATGTTTCTAATCACTATAGATCAAAGGGAAACCTATGGAATGAATGGCCCAAACAAAGAAATCTAATATGCTACAACTGTAACAAATTTTGTCACATTGCAAGATTATGCATGAACATAAACATGGACAGAAGAGGTTTGGTATATCAAGGAAGAAATTTATAAAAAGATGAAAAAGGAAAAGGAAAAGCATCTATGGAAGAGAAAAGAGATTAGATGAAGAAAACATGGGTAAAGAAAAGTGGATCTAATGAAGCTAATAAGGTTGTACTGGAAGCTCTCTCTGATAATCCATCTAATAATTGATTTCAAGCAATTTTCCTAGGGGGAGTTTTCAAGTAAATCTTTTGTCCCCTTGTATGTAGTTAGCACCAGAATGTAGGAAATTTTTAGTAGTTGTGTTACTCATATTCAAATGTATTAGTGATAATTTCTTTAGTAGGATGAAATTTGGAAGGTAAGCAGATCGATTCTTCTCTTGTTATCTAAAACCGTAGAGTAAATAGAACTCCTAGGGAAAAGCATTTAATGCAAAAAAAAGGTTAGGTGTACAAAGATATAAAAGGGTATTTGTAACCAGGAGCCCATTTATCACCTTGCATCGAAGAAGATCAGAAGGAGATATTTTGTAGAAAAATCTAAAAGAATTCAAGTAAATTCAATGATGAATTCATCAGGTACTCCATTCATTTGAAAAATTTGTAATTGTGCTCCATATAAAAACCTTGCTTGGTATAGAAAATGAAGCAAAACAAAGGAATAGTGACTTTGGATGAATATAGTAGTCATAAGGTCGAGGATGTAAGAAATTTGTTGCCATCTAGTGAATTGAAGTGGCTTGAAGGTGCAAAACATAACAATTTGGACATCTGGAATGAGTTTCCTTATTTCACCAATGCAAAAGTGGTCAGGTTTATCTTTAATAGATTGGATGATGATACCCTTAATCTAGATAAACCCCATAAAATTTGAAAGTGTAACATCCCACTACACAATCCGCAAAGGGTAAGAGCCAATAAAGGACAAGATAATTCTTTTTTTAAAACATAAAGAATAATTTACACATAAAATAATTTCCAATATAATATATTCACAACAAACATGGCCAAGCATTGCCATACACAACCCAAAGGAGAGGACTAATCCACCCTCTAGAGAAAATACAAATAGGAGCAAATAAGATAGCTCCAAAAAAATTTCTCTGGAACCCCCTGCTCTAGAACTTTTTGCTTCGGAACCTCTTGCTATGGAACTTCTTGCTCTGAAACTTCCTCCTACTCTAGAACCTCTTCTTTGAAACCTACTGCTCCAGAACTTCTAGCCACAGAACTTCCTGCTCCCAAACTTCCTACTACTTTGGAACTTCCTACTTTGAAACCTGTTGCTCTAGAACCTGCTACTCTAGAACTTCCAACTACAGAACTTCCTGCTCTGGAACTTTCTACTTCAGAACCTACTACTCCAGAATTGCCAACTCTAGAACTTCTAGCTACGGAACATTTTTCTCTAAAACTTCTTGCTCCAAAACTTCCTACTCTAGAACCTGCTGCTCTGGAACTTCTTGCTCTAGAACCTTCTACTTCAGAACTTTGCAACAGAGACACAAAATAACAAATAGAAAGCGTCGATGAGCCAAAAAATTTGTAGACTAAAACATGAAGGAAAAATACAACAAAGATCTAATTATTTCGCATGAAAAATATTGAAGAAAAATCTATTATTGTCATCATAATACAAGTGAGTCTAATACCAACATAAGAACTCGTAAACCAAATATAAACATGACAATTCTTCTCATAAATCTATATGATTACATTTTCACTCTCAAGCAAGTACAATATACATAAATAAAAAGGCATAGCCATGAATAAAAACATCATTTGATAAAGCATGTAAAGAGAGAACACCTCTAACTGATGCTCCAAAAACCCATACACAGGTCCCCAATGGTGGTGGCAATGCCTCCCTACCATGTGGACTCAAAAGAGGTCACCCCACCATTCTTAGAGGTAGTCACAAGGCCCAACTAGAAAAATAAAGGCCAAGAAAACATAAGGCCAAAACTCACATCAAGCATGGATAAAACATGGAATACAATGCATTAAATCCAATATCACAACACAAATATGCTCAAACAATAATATGTTGGGTACTACTCATGACTACTAAGGCATAAGGCACAAGAGTATAGACTAGATGGAATGTCATCGTGTGTGCTCAAAGGGATGGCACCACATGGAACTAGGTACACCTCTCATACAAATAAGGAGACTCATTCATGCCCATATCAACACCCTGTAGATGGATAACTCAATGCCCTATAGACAGATAGACTATCTCAAGTGCATCCTTAGCCTTTACAAGCGCTCAAGGCCATGCACGAGGACACATTATCTTATAACGGTTTTACTCCATCTCATTTAACCAAATGAGGAATCCAAGAAACATGAAACAAGAGAAAAATCCACAAATTTTAGTCATAGAAACCATTTAAAATAGCCAAGCTAATATTGTTGTAACAAGACACATTTAACAACTGAAATTCAACATGAAAAAGAAGCATAAAATTACATAAATCAAAGTGCTTGGATTAAAATTCTAAGCCAGACCTAGTTTATATTTTGGCATTTTAAGTTAGAATCCACCTTCAATTTTCAATTTTACTACCCATAATAAGATGTTGTGCTGAAAAATGTCATTTAATGCATGGCTGGGAAAAAGACATGGAAAATGAAAGTGCCCGGATTAAAAATAATACAAAGACCCAATTCATATTTCATTGTTTCCACATGGAATCCAATTTCATTTTACATTTTTAATAGGTGGCAAAAGAGCAGCAATGAAAAACATCATTTTACAAGGAGGTACAAATGTGGGCAAAATTGAAATTGTCTAGAATAAAAATATGCCAAAGACCCACTTGAGATCTTGGAATTTATACATGAAATACACTCTTTAAATTCATTTTTAGCAAGGGGATAATGAGCAGAAAAGAAAAAACACATTTTTACAAATTGGGAAAAAATGAAGAATATGAAAGAACCATAAATCAAATTTTGTTCAACAACCCATTTCATATTTGTTGTAAATGAAAAAAAATCTACCATACAAAATACTACAAGATAGAAAATTGAATTTAAAACATCCATCATTCAAACCCTCAAGCATTACAAAATGAAATAGAGGAGTTCCTCCAATTTTCATACAATAAAAATAACCCAAATTAGAACAATCCCAGCCATACAAGATTGAAGGATAATGGAATAATACCTCAATTTTCTCCAAAAAAAAAAAATGGAGGAATGCTCTAATTGTAAAGCATGATTAGAATCCAAACTAGGACAGTAAGGAGGAAATCACATGCTAAAATCAACAATCAGATGCCCATAAAATAATCTCAGCAAAAACTCCACATTTCTCCCCAACTTTGTCATCCAATTCATGGGGTTTTCCTTCTCCTTTCAAAACAAAAAAATTCTTCCTCCCCAAAAATCTAACTCTCCCAAAACAAAAATGGATATATATCCATCAAAGACAATGTTTCCCCCTTCTTTTTTTTACTTTAACTCAACCCCTCCCCACAATAGGATGAAATAAAACATTTTATTAAGAAAGTTATTAATGCTCTCAAAAGAAATTTATTAAAATCACTAAATATCCAATATTCCCTCTTCCATATAAAAATAATAATAATAGTTTAAATCCAAACATTAAATACACACAAACTCGCCATGGAGATTTAAATAAAACTATGAAGGCTCACAAAATGGATTAATAAAATTATTTAAAATAACATATTTAAAACCTCATGGAAAAGAAACCATTCAAATCTCCCGTCAATAAAATACTATAAAATGCCATATATGAAATCACGAAAAGACATCAAAGGAACTACATCAAGGCACCAACAACCAAAATAAATATATATAACCACATAAAAGATTAATGAAACTAAGAAAAGGTACCTCAAGAGACATACTAGTAAACCACATACAACTGAAAAGGTGCACTGAAACATATGGTTGAAAGGTGCTCATGACATCAGCATTAGGTAACTGGATGATAAGACATTAACAAGGAGAACACTACCCTAATAGGGTACAGTGGGCTAGGATAGGGGACATTTGGCTTGTGACTACCTCTAGTAACCACCATTAGGGAATAGGAGTAGGCTCAGGCTTGTGGATCTAGGTAGAATCGATACTCAGTACTTGCATCACTTCCAATTACACGTCAAAGTACATGTGCATATAACAATTATCATATATTCAAAGTAACATCAATCATCAAGAAGGGAGTCATGATATTGTAAGCCTCTCAAATATGAGTGTTACAACATCATCCCTTTCCTACCAATAATCATACAAAGCAATGACAACAGTATATAAACATATAAGCTTGTAATCCAAAATAATAACTAACCATGATATACTTTTCCATAATCATCAATATCTAATCTCATTATGATAACATTTAATAGTTAAAATACCAAATCAAAATCAAATGCTATCTTATCAGCCTCAGTTTAGAGAGGTGTTACACAAAGGATGTAATAAAAAATCTGATAGGATTATGCAATATTGGAGATGTCCCAAAAAAGAAGTCAATTTGGAACATTGAAGTCAAAGCCCTAACCAGTGTAAAAGGAGATCAGAGGGCTCTAGTAATTACAACGATCAAAGATCCATTGACAAGGTACATTGCATATGGAATTTTATAGAAAATTTTCTTCAAAAAAAGGGAATTAGAAATCTCTACAGGCGCAGTCTACATTGTGCACAAAATGAAAATGGAAGAAGAAGACTTTGATGTGTGTGGTTTGTTGAAGGAGCAATTGATGGAAAATGTGCAATTGACAAAGTATATAGATTACTCTTTCAAGTTTGGTACCCTATTATATGCATCATGGTGTATTTTTTGAATTTCTTACCTCAGAATGATAATGTGGTATGGAAGGAAAATATACCAGTTTGTAAGAAATTTTTTAAGGATTTCAACACTCTTGAAAATGGTGAACAAGTTTATGAAAAATTCTTTAGAAAGTTGTTAGGAAAGTTTGAAGTAGGCGGTGTTCCACTCCCAATCAAAGCTATTGAAGTTGGATATTCTTCTCGTAACGTGGAGAAAAAATAGAAAACAGCAAGAGGTTAGCTAATAACACTCCTTTGACACCTAATTCAACAAAAGTTGAGGGAAAAGGTAAAGAGCATATGGTTTTGGATATAAATGATGAAGATTCTAATGAATACACACCAAGAGATGAACTGAAACCAGTTGAACCAAATGTGATAATAATAGAAGAAAGTGATGAATAATTTTCTTTATTCAAAGAAAAAATATTGTAGATTGTTCAGGAAGAAGATGGGATGAAAATGATAGGTGACATATGGATAAATGGACAATCATATGAATAGGATTTCATTGAGGACACTCTAGGAGGATACTTTGTGGAAAATAACATTAAATTGGAGAGTTTGTAGAATGTACTTCTAGAAGAATTAATTGAATGTATTAGGGAGGCTATGGCCTTTGTTCCTCAAGACAAGAAAGAAGAAGAAATAATCTTACATTTGAAGGAGCAATTTAGGTTATCTCTCGCCAAACTAAAAAAGAAAATGAATGTGTTAAGATAATACATTGACTAAGCAAATAAGATCTACAATTATTATCTTAGGTGGCCTCATGTGGTTGGTAAATACAAGGATAATTTGGAGCAAATTGAGAATGTGTTCATCATAATTGGTGAGGATTACAATATGTGTCAAGACCAGAATGGAGCAGTTGAGAAGAAAATTCATGAGTTACAGGTTGAACATGTAAAGGTTCACTTTTCCAAAAACACTCTTATGGATACTTTTTGGAAAGTGAAGGATCAAACCAAATGCAAACTAGAGAAAATTATTCAATTTTTTAAGAAAGGAGAAAGGTTGGAAGAAGCCATTACCATTCCTCAATCCCTTGCATAGGTTATCAATAGGACATAAGAAAATAACAGTTTGACAATAATGATTGGGGTTGTAGTAGATGCTTAGAATAAATTTCTTTCGGGGATGAAAGATAAGTATAAAATAATTTTTTGATTTGAGTGGCAGTTGCAATTCTTCAAATTTTGATCAATTTTTGCATCAATAAAGGGGGGGAGAGTGCAGTAGAAGGGAGAGTAAAAAAAGTTGTCATTGATGTCAAAGAAAGAGAGACTGTAGTGATAAATTCCTTGGCATCCAAAGGGGGAGCAAAGTTTTCCTGAGTTTTGAAGTTTTGAGTTTTGGTTTTGACACTTAGTCATTTTTCACTAAGTGTTGCCATCAATTCCAAAGGGGGAGATTGTTGGGATATGGCTTTGAGAGATTTTTTAATGGTTTCTAGTGTTGTCATTGTTGGCAACTACAGTCATTAGCGTGGTATGTAGTTTAGAAGTAGCTCATACCAGTAAGCAAAGTAGAAAATAGAATACTACTAGCAGAAAGCATGAAGAACAAGGTATCCAGTTGAAAAGTTAGTCTGTATACTTCACCATATCACTATTTTATGTTTTGGATCTCCAAAAAAGCTTGCTAAGCTTGTATGTTACCTTATTGATAAATTTTGTGATGTTGTAGCAATCAGTGTATGAGTTAAGAGATTCGATAGAATGATTTATTCTTTATTTTCTCATTATGGCCGACCTGGTGTATGTAGCATGTCATGGATGTATAAGGAGTATTTTTTTTAATATTTCTTAGGTTGGGAACTTTTATTTGGGTCCCAGTTATAGTCAGGCTGATTTATGTGGGTGCACGTTAATTTTAATTGGTGATTTGAGCTGACTATTGGAGAATATTTCATGTTTTGTTGAAGCTGACTTAAGTGATTAAAATATTTGCTAGAAGATATATATATGAGATCAGTAATTCACTTTTGTAAGTGTGTGCATGATGTTGTAAGAAGGTGTGTGTGCAAAAAAGTTCAAAGTAGTTGTATGAGTGTACATCAAAAAAAATTTGAGTGACTTTTTTCTTGTACAATAGAAGGGTTGTTGTAGCAGAGAAGAGCAGAGCAAAATGTGAATTGGATAGAAGGTCTAGAATCTATTTTATGAGCTTCACCAGAACTAAATCCAAGCATTTGTAGATGCTATCTTCTTAGTTAATTTTCGTTGTAATCACAAACATTTTGTAGGGTAGTGATCCTTTCTTATTTTGAGTAGTGAGGTCTAGGAAGTGTGCCTGAATGAAAGTGCATTCCCTTTGTCTATACTTTTAATAGGGTATAATATTGTGGACTAACCTCCACCATATTTTTTTCCCTAATAGGGTTTCCACATAAAAATATTGGTATTATGGTGTCTTTATCATCTTGTTTATGTGCTTGCATCTTTGTTTCTATTCATGTGCTAAAAATGATTTAAGAACTAATTGAAAGTCAAACTTATTGAACACTGATTCACCCCCCCTCTCAGTGTTCCCTAAGTCCAACAATTGTTTCATGGCATTTTATTGCTATACTTGATATTAGAGTCATGAGCAAGGAGGGTAAGATTTTGTGAGGGTGTAAGTTTGATCAGGCTTTGTGCAACTCCTACAAAGGTGGGTGGATGTTATTTTGTGTTTATTGCATGGGACAATGGTTGTAAAAGATAAAGAAAATTTCCTCCTATGATAATATTTTTCCCATATTTGTGCAAGAAAGCTAGCTGGAAGCTCAGTGTGTTTGAAGCATGTGGGAAGAGATGCATTTCAAAAAAACCCTTAGTAATATTGTTTACTTTATGGCTCATAGACAAATTTTTTATTCCAGCAACGATTGTCAATTGTTGTTGCCTTCCTTTATTTGCATTATTTCATTTTTGAAAGAGTGTTGTTTAGAAGGCTATATTGTTTCAAGTTTCAATAAGGTGGTGTTGAGAAAATAGATTTTTTCTGCATGGATTTTTAACTTTGAAACTAGGATTGTTTGATTTATGGTTTTCATTTAGTCGTTATGATTCCAATGCAATGAAACAGTCATTGTTATACAATCTATGTTGAATTTTGTTCCCTATATTGTTAGCTGATGGGATGTTTGTCTGTACTTTGGTCAAAATTCCTATTAGTCTTCTTGGTTATTTTAGCTTTCTGGAAGATGTGGAAAAGGTGGTAGATGGTTTATTGTTTAAAAAAACTTTAGCTATAATTTTTGTCGACCTCTCAATTTTTAGCCTTTTCATGGTGATGGGAATGATGGTGGAGGTGGTTGTTGGATACCTTGGGGATAGGGCATCATATTTCCCACCACATGGCTAGAGAAGGCCACCAAAATTAAACATTGGCTCACACCAACATTGATTGTTGTATGCCTTGTGTCCTAGCAATGGTTGTGATAGCACCTACCATTTTACTTGTTGATTCCATTTAGTGGTGATGGTTGAAACATGGCCAAATAGTTAATCCTTTGTAGCTTATGTTGCTTTCCATAAGGCATTGTCATGGTCCTTTATCTAGCGTTGGCTAGGTTGTTTCCTTTTTATTTGCACAACCCTAGAAAAGTATTTGAATTTTCCCTTTAATAGCTTCAAAAGAATGTTGAGCACATTTATGTGGCAGCCAGTATTCTTTACTATGTTTAATATAAAACCTATTCTTATAATAATTCCTTTTCAAGAATGAAAGAAATAACAATTTTGTTTTGAAATCAATATGTTCTCAAAACAATAAATTTGAATTTTTGTTTACCTTTTTAAATAATGTTCTATTTAATATATAATTCTTATTAAATTGAGTTGCAAACGTGCTTCATATGGTCCTTATTTAGGATAGAAAGGTGTTGATATGGAAAGACATTCCCTTCAAACCTTAGTTTAAACACCTTAAGGGTCAATAAAGAGCACACACATATAGTTGGATATATATGTGTGTGTGTGTGTTTGTGTGTTTCTGTGTGTGTCTCTGTGTGTGTACACATGTAAATATCTATTTATCTAGAGATTGCTATATCTAAATAGATGTGTATACCATATTTTTTGCCTTACTATGAAACTAGCTCGTTCATAATTATAGAGATATGAAACATCTAGATTGAATTTTCCCTTATTTGTGAGAACAAGAAGGATATGAATTCAAATCTTGTGTTTCCTATAATATATTACCTAGGGTTTCAAAGCCCTCTAAAGACAAATTGATGCATTACAAGAACAAATGAGAAGAGGGTTAAACTTGAGAAGTAGAGAAGAAAGAGAGGATGAAGAAGAGGTGGGAGATTTAGATGTAGAAGAGGAAGAAGAAGCAATTGAACAAGATGAAATGTAGCTGATTAGGGCCATTTCAAAGATTGGAAAAAGACCTAGAATACAAGTTCTTAGTTATTATTGAAATTTGGATCCAAAAGAGTTGATCAACTGGACCAATGAGCTAGAGGAGTATTTCGAGTATGAAGAAATAGAGGACACATATCGGGTTAATTTTTCAAAAATGAAGATGAAGGGGCATGCAAATATTTGGAGGAAAGAGGTCCAGTTGGAGAGAAATTGAAGAGCAAAGAGAAAGATTAGTAGTTGGGATCGCATGGTGGAGAAACTAAAGAAGCAGTTCATACCAATGGACTATGAGTTAGATCTAGGATATGTGCAAGAGAATGATGGGCCAAAAAAGTGGCAATATGTAAGTGATATGATGGCCCATGTGGCTGACGACTTTTTTTTACCCAAAATTGATGAAATGAAAAGGATTTTTAAAGGAGATTCTCAACATTCCACGAATATAAATTATGCTTTACTTTGAATTTTATAAATAATTATTATTCATTTTCTATTTCAATTACTACCAAAGTCTTGAGTAATAGGTTGATTGAAAAACATATATAGCTTTCAAAATGGTATCACATTTTTTGAATCTAAAACATATGTCATATTCTATTCTTCACATAGTATAGTATTAAAAAAAATTGAATTTCATGAATTTTTGACCAAGTTAAGCTAGTCAGACATATGAGTTTTTATATTTTTAAAATTTGTATTAAAAAATTCATAATTGATTATTTATTTGGAAAAAAATTACAAAAAAATATGCATCACATCATGGCATGAGTCCTCTACTTATATATAAAATATTATTAAAAATAATTATCATTTTATTGTGGTTAGGGTGATCATATAGACACCTACTTATTTTTTCCCTAAAATTTAAGTACTACTATATTGAAATTTCAAATATTCACCAAATAGATTTAAAAATTAAAAAATAAACCTAGTAATTTAGAAACTACATTCAATTTGATACAAATTTTATTCTTACATATTTTTGAAATAATATAGATAACATATTCAAATTTTTACATCAAGTTGCCTAACTCTAATTTTGTTGAATTTTTTGCCACTTAAGGGCTTGTTTTTTCCAATGATGATCCTACACATACCCTCTACTGAAGAAATTACAAGGGTTGAAGAAAGGAAACAAATCTGTGAAAGAAGATATAGAAGAATTTCACAAGATGATCATCAAAATGAGACATGCAGAGGCCAACAAGGAGAAGGTATCCTTTTATCTTAATGGGTTGCAATTGAGCATTCAAGAGGAGTTAAGCCTAGTTAGAATGACCACCATTGACGATAGGTGCCAGTTCACTCTGAAAGTTGAAGAGAAGCTGAAAAAAAATTTGACAACAAGAAAAAAGGACAAGGAGGTTAGAGCGGAAGGGGTAGTGGAAGATCTTCTGGATGTCGAAATGAGGATAAGGAGAAAAATGGAGATATGGGTACCAGCCAGGGATTGAAGAATGATAATTTCTACCTCCCTCGTGATCAAAATAGTGTTGATCAAAGAGGTAGAGGATGAGGAAGATCTAGACAGGGATTCGAAAGAGGTGGTTTTAGAAGAACTTGTTTCTAGTGTGGTGAAGAAGGGCATGAAGCCTATGAATGCCCACAACATCAAGGAAGGGTAGATAGAAGGCTAGAAGGTCATGGAAGGGTTGTGCATGCAAATGAGGAGGCTCAATCTAAGCATTCAAATGAAGCTAAAAGGGGAGAAGCCCTAGTGGTTAGAAGAGCACTTTTGACCAAAGAGAAGGAGCCAGAATAGAGGAAGAATATGTTTTTCACAAGGTGCAAATGTGAAGGAAAATGTTATGATGTCATTGTGATAGGGGAATATAATCATTCAAAGATGAGCAACAAACTAAAGAGAGTGCAAATAACAACTAAAAACACCCTAAACTTCAAGATTGGGAAAATTATGAACTTAACAACATAAAAATGGAACCTTTTACCTTATAGAGTTTTTCTTTGGTTGGCCCTTTGATTGTAGATGAGATGTATGCTTCTTGATGGAATTTAGATGTAATATGTGAAGTGTGAGATAAAAGATAGTTGGACAAAATGGATGCAAATGGTTAAGTGTAGAATGAGAACAAAATTGCAAGAGTTTGGCTAGCAAAATGATCTCCCCCAAAATGAGAGAAAAGAGGGGGTATTTATAGGAATTTTGAGAATTCCAAGAAGAAATGGACGGTTGAGATTGATCCCAACATGGCCAAGATGTAGGGCTATGGTGAGTTGAAAACTCACAAGCCCTCACATCTTGACATGTGGCAAGGGGAGAGGCTTAAGAAAGATGAGGTGGGCATGAGGTGTAAGAGAAGTATATGACATGGATGTACTTCAAAGGACCATAGGGATTTGGTAAGGATATCCTCATAAAGGATGTCCTTGTCCCATGTGGGTGATAGGACATGTGAGGAATTAAAAATTCTTCAAATATCCTTACGGGGAGAGGGGAAAGAATAAAGAATAAAGAGAGGACATGTGGGAAGAAGTGAAGGAATTAAAAATTCCTTTTGAGTGCATTGGGGGATTAAAAAGTGAGTTAAAAAATCACATGGGGAAGTGGAGTGCCTTGTCCAAAAGGGGAAGGCATTTAATAAGGTTGACCAAGGACACATGTCATAAAGGACATGGAGAAGAGAAAAGGAATTTAATATTCCTTGAAAGATGAGAGTGGAATTAAAAATTCCTCAAAGGACTTTGGGAAGACAAAAGGAATTAAAAATTCCTTGGGGGATAGGAAGAGTTGACTAAAGGGGGTGATTAGACAAGTTGATGAGGGGTTAGAGGAAGGTTAGGTGGCTAACAAAGATTAGAGGCCAACTTGCAAAAGTTGGAGGATGTGACACCTCCTAATCAAGGATTAGGCATGTGCACATCCTAATGATGAGATTAGAAGAAGGATTAAGATTAGATAATAAAATATGGAGGATGTGACATGTGAGGAATTAAATAAATGTAATATTTTATTAATTCATTTGATGAAAGGAGGATTAAAGAGATAAGGTATTATTGATTAAATACCTTAGGGATTTGGCAGAATTAAAGTTGTTAATTAAATAATAGTATTACTTAATTAACAAAAATAAGATGAAAGGGGATGAATTTGGATAAATTAAGTGTCCAAATTTAGATGTCTACATTTTGCCCCTCTTTGAGATGGTGCTACGAAGTAGCATCATTTCAAAGATCATTAAAAAATAGAACCTAGAAGAAGATGGCTAGATTGGGAAAGATGCCCCAGTCATTCCTTTGAATGATTAGGAAGGGAAGAAGATGATGAAAATTAGGGATGAAGGATGCCCCTTCGAGAGGACATGTGGGCTCTCAAAATGGAGATGATGCAAGGGGAATAAGGATGATGATGCAAGGGGAGAGTGATGAAGGAGATGAGGAAGATGATGCAAAATGAAGATGATGAAGAAAAATGGATGACAAAAGGTGATGTTGCCCCAGTTAAGGTACAAGCCAAAAGGGGGTTGATGAGGGATGGAGTGTTGTCAATGAGGGATCTCGAAACAACATGAGGACAGGGAAGGATACATCCCATTGAGTGGTATTGATGAGGGAAGGATACATCCCCCAAAACACCACTAAAGGATTGGGAAGGCTACCTTCTAATGATGATGAAAATTTTGTTGATGAGAGAAGGATACATCCCAAAATAACACCAAAGGGCTAGGGAAGGATAATGATGGATGATGAGGATAATGATGATGGTTCAAGGTTGGTAACAAGATTGGGGACAAGACCAAGGATTTTATTAGAGTATTTGTGTGAGATATGAGTTGATGATGATAGGATGGAGATGTGAGAGATGATGGAGAATGATGAAGGATGAAGGGATGGGGGGATTTGGATAGATGAGTGGATGGGGGAAAACATGCAAGATGATGTAATGAAAAGATGAGATGCAATTTGCCATCGTTAGGAGCACTAATTTTTGATATAGCAAAAGACACAATACACCAAAGTATAAAGGACCAAGGCAGATTAGTTTCTAATGCATGAAACAAATAGATCAAACAAGAAGGCTATCCCAACACCCCAAAGTCGCAATGACCTTGGTCGGGCCAGGTGTTGGGATAACCACAAGCACAAAAGGATGCCCCAGCATAACACAAGACCCTAGGGATCTTGGTGGGTACTACATGGGACAACCAAGAAGACAACAACAAATAAAAGATCAATATACACCCCTATGTTGACTAGTCAAAGTACACCATGATATGATGGATCAAGGTGACCATGAAAAGTGATGATAGGGAGCTCAAATGATAAACAAAAGCCAAAAGCATCAAAAGAACACAATCAATTGCAAATTTCCTTTGCCATAGGATCCAAGGGATGGATGGGATTGATGAGGTCTGTTAGGAAGGATGCATCCTATTGAGACCGATGATGGATACTAAGCTAAGAGACCAATATGACACAGGATATTTAGAACCAATTGGATATGATGATACAAGTGGATCTTGTTTGTTAAGAACTAGCTAGATGAGGGAATAGTTTGACGACACAACACAAGAGACATGAAACACGATAGGAGACTAACACATCCTAGCAACCTAGGGGCTTAGGGGCCGATCAAAGATTAGCCCTGCCTACGTGAAAGCACAGAGCCCTCATAGTTCGACAAAAGGCTGATGATTGACCATGAATAAAAGTGGAAAGAGGATGATGAAGACCGATGGTGGATGAAAAAGACTAGGTAGACAAAAGCAGAAAGGTCGATGATAGATGATAGAGGAACAGGCAGATAAAGCCCCAGGGGCAGATCAAATAATCAACCTTTCCTACATGAAAGTGTAGGGGCAACGTAGTTCAACCAAAGGCCAAAGATAAATGATGGAAAAAGGATGACCAATAAAGAAAATGATGGGACCGATAGGATGACATGAGATAGACCTATTAGATTGGATCGAAGGATGATGGTGATCATGAAGCTCAATGATGGGATAGTTATCCAAGTCATCAAAAGAGTAATTGGGAGGATGATAGGATCGATAGATGAATGATGAGATGATGAATGATGAGATAGTAGGCTATAGCTAGATACCAATGACAAGGGATTAAAAGATGGGGTGAGGAGAAGGAGATGAGGATGGGAAGATGAAAAGGATGGGGGAGATAGGTAGGGATGGAATAGGTAGACAGGGATGTGATGGTGTATGGATATGAAGATAGGGATGGGGGGGTAGAAGAGATTGGATGAATAGAAGAGGTTGGCTAGGTAGATGGATAGATGCTAGGATGGATGGAGAATGATAAGGAGGTTAAAAGGAAGGTTTGGATGTATAAGAAGATGAGGACAGGAAGACACAAGGGATTGGTAGGAAGAAAAAGATGGGGATATGAAAGGGAGTGTTTTGATGGATGGACAAGAGGATGAGGATGGGGATGGGGATATAATGATAAGGAAATGAGGATAGGGGAATGGAAGGTAGTGATTTGATAGGATTAATAATGTCTCCAAGGACTATAGCACAAAGGAAGATAGATACCCCCACACTAGATAGGTCATGTGCGAGGAGGCATGAAGGATGCAAAACAAAAGGATAGGAAAATAAAGGAGCGAAATGGATGGAGATAGGATGGATGGTTAAGAAAGGGAGATGGAGGGTAGTGTGATGGGTGGATTAGGAAGGTAGGTTGAGGGTAGCATGACAGGTGGATTAGGAAGGTAGGTTGAGGGTAGTGTGATGGGTGGATTAGGAAGGTAGGTTGAGGGGAATGTGATGGGTGGATTAGGAAGGTAGGTTGAGGGGAATGTGTGCTAAGAGGTATCCAAAGCATGTTTATATGTTTTCCCTGATTGTTACCAAGATCACAAGGAGGATGGAAGAATGGGGATAAGTGAGATATGCCAAGCAAGATGTGTAAGATAGGCAGGATGGAGGGGATGAATGAAGAGGGCGTATAGCAAGAAGACGGGTGCATAGTTGGAAGCATAGCAAGAAGCATAGTTGACAGAGGGAATGCATAGCAGGAAACTGCCCCCAAGTGCAGATGGGGATTTATGCATGAAGCCTGTTTGCTAGGTTTTCATCATGGTACTTATCTAAGGTGATTTTTTTCCAAGTTTTCATCATTGGATGGATTATTTCTCTTTACTATTTTACTTTTTTTATTTTTTTGACTTTTTTGGATTTTTTGACTTTTTTGGATTTTTTGACTATTCTGGATTTTTGGATAACATGCAAAAAGAGATGGATAAAGATAGGGAGTTGAATAAGTGATTTTAGAAGACATGAAATAAGGATATGGGTGAAGGACTCAAGCATCAAGTTCTATATCAGGTATTAAGAGCCCATGTTTGAACCAACTATTGTTTTTGGTACAATCTTATGAGGATAAATGGGTTATGAAAGAGGATGAATTAGAGGGATTTGATGGGGGAGATACGTGGGATAATGGGTGGGATGTTGGAAAGTGTATGTATGGAATGATGGGGTGGATATGTGATGGGGAGATGTGTTTAGGACCAACATTGGCACATGTGGTGGTGGATGTGAAAAGATAAAAGGATTAATGGATGGAGAATGTGGGGATAATGGAGGAGACGAAATAGTGTATTTTGGGACATCGGGACCCAAAATAGATGTAGGAGAGGGTGGATGAATAGGATTAGATTTTGGATGAGCAACTTTGGATGTTCTTATAGATTTTTCATTTAATGACATTGCATCTTTTTTGTTTGGGATCTATATAGTTTTGATCTTTTCTTTGGTGGCTCTTTGCGAGCTATATATTTGATTTTGATTTTGGATTTTGTTTTTCTTTTCTTTACCATGTCTTTTAGAGGGGACATGGGAAGCTTTAGATTCATGTGGGTGTTTAGATTGATGCATTTTTCCTCTGGAATCCAAAGTGCTCGTACTAGCAATGGGATGGGTGTGAGAAGATGGATGATGTGGAGTGATGGAGGTAGGATTATGAGGATTATGTGTAGATGGAGAATGTGTAGGTATGTGTCGTTGTTGATCCTGATTAGGATGTTTATGATGGATGACATGGATAGGCATTGGATGGATAAAAGGATGAGATGAAGGAGGTGATTTTGGGATATATTGACCCAAAGTAAATGGAGTGGGTGGAGGGACATAAGAACCCAAGATGGATGGAGTAGATGAAGGATGGGATATGGTGGATGGAGCGATGTAAGGACCCAAGATGGATGGAGCAAATGAAGGAGGAATATGGATGGTTGTTTTGAGGTGATACGATAGAGGAGGAGGGATTGTAGCATATGATTTGGTGGAGTGATGGGAAGAGCTGACATTTCCTTTGGAAAAGGCTGGTTGAGGACATCTAGAGGTTGTACCAATGTGTTTAGATTGTGAGTCTTGTGGAATAGATCCAAGACCTTGCATGCAGATTTGTTCTTTGATTTGGATGGGCTCTAAAATACCTTACTTGTGAAGGGCTAGACCTTTTCCTTGATAGTTCATGTTCTTGAGCATTCGATCCATAATAGGATTTTTGTTATTCTGAAAACATGATGCGAGTCCACTATTAGGTGGGGGATGATAGGTGGTATATACATTGTGTTTTTCTTTTGCAAGGAGTCCAACATAGAAGAATGTGAGAGTACCAAGGGGATATGCAAGTGGTGTGGGGATAGCATTTTTAGGTGATGATGGGGGATCCTGAGAAGGAGATGATGGGATAGCAACATTTGGATGGGTGGTATCTAGAGAGGGATTATGGGATATGATAGGATCTGATTTTGTGGTAACAAGCTCATGCAATGGAGATGGAGATGGAGCAGTAGAATCTTGAATGTCAAGAGGATCATGGGATGGAATGGATGGGGGACTGTGATCTTGCGGTAGACTAGATGGGATGGTAGGATCTTGATCTGGAGGAGGGGATATGTTGGCATGCTTTGGATCAGGCTCTTGGCATGACTCATCGTGTCAGGAGGCATGATAATGGAGTCATGGGGAGACTCTTCAAGTGGGGAAGATGGAAGGATGGAGGATTCAAAATATTCTTGGGAATGGATACTAGGAGTGGAATAAGTGGATTTGATTGGGGTGTCGTCGATAGGTTCGCAGCTCTCAGAAGTAGGTTGGAGTGTTCAATGGATTTGGTAGATGTGGGGTGATCCCATAATAGTGGTTTACAATTTTTGGCCAAACTGGACACTGAAATTATTATTTTTAACTAAATATTCACATTCAGGCACTTATAGCAGCTAAACTGTGAGGAATTTGAAGATGATGCAAACTAAAGTCTCATCAAATTTTGTCTGTAGATTCTAAAAATATTTTTTCAAAATTTTTGGAATCAAATTCACTTATTTTTCTATCTCCCACGAAAATTGATTTTTTTTAGAAAACAACATTTTTAAAAAGTGGCGCACAGTATAATGCATAACTTTTTTTCCATGAAGGATAAAATTCTAATTCTTTCAAATTTAGATTTTTAACTCGATATCTAGTGTTTCCACTTGGTTAGATAGGTTTTATTTAATATTGTTTCCTTAATCAAGTTTCAAAGTCAAATGAATTACAATTAGGACAATGACATTATAACATGTAACTTTTTTGTATATGTCAAAATTTAATTTAATTTTTTTGTTGGATCAGGACTTCAATATCTGGTGCACTCATATTTTTTTAAATTTTTTTTGATAATCTTCTATTTTTCCACATGTGAAGAACAAAAAATTCGATGAAAAACCTATGTTTAATAAAACTTAAAAAACAAATACATAACAAAACCAAAACATATTAAAATTATATTCATTGGATAGCTTGTTCTTAGGAATACCATAATCATTCAAAATAAATTTTAAATGAATTCATTTGATCCCCAAAAGCTAAATCAAAAGTGATTTTTATCAACATTTTGATAGGTGTAAAGGAGACGCATTTATAGGTATGGTTTAAAACTAGCGAGGTTCTATCCAAGGGGTTTTGATCTAAGGTGATTTGATCAAACCCTCTTCAATTGGAATCCTTAAAATGAAACTTTTTAAGGCTTAAATCATTATATTTTCTAAAAATATGTGATTTCAGCTAAAATTCGTTCCTCTCAGGAATTGTAAACCACTATTATGACAGCACCCTGTGGTGGTAGGAGATGGGGACTCAGTGGATTCAGAGGATGTGATGGTAGGAGATGGGGACTCAGTGGATTCAAAGGATGTGATGGTTTTGATGGTTTGAGTGATGCTAGGGGTGGTATCATCAATGATAGGTTTTGGGTGGAGAAGGGTTTCGTCACTAATGATTGTGGATAATGGGTTGGGATGGCATGATTCCACAATTTCAAGGTGTTAAGTGGGAGATGTCTTCTTTGTTATAAGTCCTTGGAGAAATTTTGAAATGAGAGACTTGCATACTCTAGGATGAGATGGTGTGGTAGGAGTGGATGAGGGATTATGGATTAGTGGGGGATTAGGACTATGGATTGGTGGATTAGGATTAGATGGGGGAATGGGATTGGATGCAAACGTGGGAATAGATGGGGGATTAAGATTAGATGAAGGGTTAATATAGGGATATTGGGATGGTGAATTAGGACACGAGGATGTGGGTGGTGGGTTGCAGTAAGGGTATGTGGATGGTGAATTATGATGAGAAGATTGAGGTGGCAGATTGAGATAGGTGGGTGTGGATGTTGGATTAGGGTTAGGATAGGTTGGTGTGAATATAGGATTACGGTGAGAAAATTGGTATGGAGGATTAGGGTAGTGGTTATATGCGGATGAAGGGTTGAGATAGGAGGATGTGGACCGAGGGTTAGGAGAGGAGTATTGTGATGGTAGACTAGGATAAGAGGATGCGGGTGTTGGATAAGAGGATGATGTAGATGAAGAATATGATGGATATGATGGATATCCCTTGTCACAGGCGGCATAGGGGGCCTTGATTAGGCATGAATGAAGACATAATAGGATAACTCAAAGGGGTGATTAGATTTTGGAAAGCGGGTGGAGAAAACTTACTAGCAATGATAGTGTCAAGGGGATCTACGTCACATTCTTCTTGATCGACAAGACTTTTGTTATCGTCATTGATGTAATTAGGGTTTCCCTTGACCACTATTGATAGAGGATATGGATTCATGATGATGAAAGGATAAAGAGGATGGATCAAAAATAATGGATGGAAATGGAATAAAGCTCAAATTAGGATTTAGGACAAGCTCATATCGAGATTGGATTAAAGCTCATATTAGGATGATTGGATGATGTGATGGGATTGATTCTGACAATTGGATTTGATTATCAAAGGATGATTACGACACTGAATCTGCTTCGAGATGGAAGTAGATTGATTGGGTTGAAGGTGATTGGATAAGGATGTGATTGGATTGGATAAGCCCAATCGATGATCAAATGATGGATTGGATAGGATGATGGAAGGGATTATAAAACCCATTCAGAGATTATCCTAGGTGACTTAGGATGCTGATTGATCGGATTAAAGGATAAATGTATGATTACGGCACCGAATCCACTTTGAGATTGAAAATGGATAGATTGGGCCGATGAGGATGTTTGACTTAGGATGGATGACAATCGTAAGAGGGTGTTGATGATGACGATCAAATCAGATACTTAGGTCAATTTGGATAATAACCTGAGATGAAGTTTAGGGGATTTGGATGGGGAAAATGATGATTTGATTAGAGAAATGGATGATTGAATACTTCAAAAGAGTAAACATCTACTCACAATAGATGAATGATTCTCGAAATGAGAAGATGAAGGTTCAAAATGGTCGAAAGATTACTCAGAATGATTAAAATGATTGATTGGGATTGTTGAATGAGAGTTCAAAATGATGAAAGGATGTGATAAATGGATGAACGTTTAATCAGAACGAGTAAACAAATGATCAGAATGATAGAATGAGAGTTCAGAATGATGAAAGGATGTGTTAAATGGATGAATATTTACTCAAAATGATAGAACGAGAGTTTAGAATGATGAAAGGATGTGTTGAATGGATGAATGTTTACTTAGAATGAGTAAACGAAGAGAATGGTAGGGTATGCCCCCCCTCAAGGAGGTGGATGGGGAAGAAAAGGGTGCCCCAACCAACTTCTCAAAAGTAGGGAGTGGTATATGTCATCGGAAAGAGCACGAAAAAATGAGAACTATTTTTAAACAAAGTCTTGAAATTGGATAAATGGTGTGGAAATGGCAGCCATGGGAAGAAAGAGCAGAAGGTTAGGTCTGCCATAGCATGAGGTCAGGTCCACCACAACCTGAGGTCAGGTCCACCACAGCATGAGGTCAGATCTACCACAACATGTGGTCAGGTCTACCATAGCATGATGTTAGGTCCGCCACAGCATGAGGTCAGCATGTGGTCAGGTCCACCAAAGAATGGGGTCAGGTCCACCAAAGGATAAGGTCAGGTCCGCCAAAGCATGTGGTCAGGTCCGCCAAAGCATGAGGTCGGGTCTGCCACATCATGAGGTCAGGTCTGCCACATCATGAGGTCAGGTCTGCCAAAGGATGGGGAAGAAAAAGCTGCCTCGGCCAACTTCTCAAAAGTAAGAAGTGGTATATGTCGTTGGAAAGAGCACAAAAAAATGAGAAAAACTATCTTTGAATAGAGTCAATCAGATAAACGATGTGGAAATGGCAGCCCCAAGAAGAAAGAGTAGAAGGTCAGGTCCGCCACAACATGAGGTCAAGTCTTCCATAGCATGTGGCCAGGTTCACCACAACATGAGGTCAGGTCCGCAACAGGATGGGGTCAGGTCCACCACAGCATGAGGTCAAGTCCGCCAAAGGATGGGGAAGAAAAATGTGCCCCGATCAACTTCTCAAAAGTATGAAGAGGTATATGTCATTGGAAAGAGCACGAGAAAATGAGAAGAATTGTTTTTGAATGGAGTCAATCAGATAAACGGTGTGGAAATGGTGGCCCTGGGAAGAAAAAGCAGAAGGTTAGGTCTGCCACAGCATGAGGTCAGGTTCGCCACAGCATGAGGTCAGGTCTGCCACAGCATGAGGTTAGGTCTGCCATAGGATGGGATCAGGTCCACCAAAGGATAAGGTCAGGTCCACCAAAGGATAAGTTTAAGCTTGATTTTTTGATGGATGAGTAAGGCAAAGGACCCAAAATATAGCAAACATTGATAAAAAGATTTGGCTAAACTGAAAATGACTAGCTTTGCATGAGAAAGACAATTCAAACAACACAACTCTCAGATTAGTAGAAACGGGTATGGCCAACAAAGTCTTCTACTCTAGGATGAACATGGTTGCTAAGGATTCCTCAATATACACCCGGTACGTGAGGCCCAAACCATGAACACCAACCCATTACAAGCGTGAGTCGGGAACCTTAGCAAGATACTAAAGGCTCAGACCAACTCTTCACGTCGTCTCGATGCTTCATCAATTACAACATGGTTGGATTGATGTACAACTTTCGGTCTCCCCCCTTTATATACCCCATCGGTACGCATGGTTGGATTCATCCCTAGGGGTGATGAAATCCCCAAGCAAGTCCCACTAAGAAAATGGAAATACGGTGACTCAAAGGACTTGGAAAGATATGATTTCTCATCACCCAAGATCGCCAAATGGTGCAAGGGGATTGGATACGTCAAATAGCCTTCCACAAGCATGCCAAACAAGGTTTGTTGACCCCTCTAATTAAACTATGTGCCTAATTTACCAAAGAACAATTGGTAAAAACTTGAAATTTCACCTTTGGGAGATCAGGTCCGCCACCAAAGAGGTTAGGTCCACCATCGGAGGTTAGGTCTGCCACCAGAGAGGCCAGGTCCGCCACCAGAGAGGTCAAGTCCACCACCGAAGAGGTCAGGTTTGCCACCAGAGGTCAGGTCTGCCACCAGAGAGGTCAAGTCCACCACCGGAGAGGTCAGGTCCACCACCGGAGGTCAGGTCTACCACTGGAGAGGTCAGATCCACCACCGGAGGTCAAGTCTACCACCAGAAAGGTCAGGTCCACCACTGGAGAGGTCAGGTCTGCCAATCTATAACCTGAACCTGCGAAAATGCCAAAAATAGGAAACGTGAAAGAAAAAAACCCATTTGTGGGTCCCGTCAGGCATGCCAGAAATGTGATAGGGGAATATTATCTTTAAAAGATAAGCAACAAACCAAAGAGAGTGCAAATAACAACTAAAAACACCCTACGCTTCAAGATTGAGCAAATGATGAACTTAACAACATAAAAATGGAACCTTTTACCTTGAAGAGTTGTTCTTTGGTTGGCCCTTTGATTGTAGATAAGATGTATGCTCCTTGATGGCAAGTAGATGCAAGATGTGAAGTGTACGATGCAAGATAGTTGGACAAAATGGATGCAAATGGCTAAGTGTAGATTGAGAAACAAAATTGCAAGAGTTTGGCTAGCAAAATGATCTACCCCCAAATGAGAGAAAAAAGGGGGTATTTATAGGAATTTTGAGAATTCCAAGAAGAAATGGATAGTTGAGATTGATCTCAACATGGCCAAGATGTAGGGCTATGGTGAGTTGAGAACTCACAAGCCCTCACATCTTGACATGTGGCAAGGGGAGAGGCTTAAGAGAGATGAGGTGGACATGAGGTGTAAGAGAAGTACATGACATGGATGTACTTCAAAGGACCATAGGGATTTGGTAAGGATATCCTCATAAAGGATGTCTTTGTCCCATGTGGGTGAGAGGACATGTGAGGAATTAAAAATTCCTCAAATATCCTTATGGGGAGAGGGGAAAGAATAAAGAATAAAGAGAGGACATGTGGGAAGAAGTGAAGGAATTAAAAATTTCTTTTGAGTGCATTGGGGGATTAAAAAGTGAATTAAAAATTCACATGGGGAAGTGGAGTGCCTTGTCCAAAAGGGGAAGGCTTTTAATATGGTTGACCAAGGACACATGTCATAAAGGACACGAGAGAAAAGGAATTTAATATTCCTTGAAAGATGAGAGTGGAATTAAAAATTCCTTGGGGGATGGGAAGAGTTGACTAAAGGGGTGATTAGACAAGTTGATGAGGTTAGAGGAAGGTTAGGTGGCTAACAAAGATTAGAGGCCAACTTGAAAAAGTTGGAGGATGTGACACCTCCTAATCAAGGATTAGGCATGTGCACATCCGATGAGATTAGAAGAAGGATTAAGATTAGATAATAAAAGATGGAGGATGTGACATGTGAGGAATTAAATAAATGTCATATTTTATTAATTCATTTGATGAAAGGAGGATTAAAGAGATAAGGTATTATTGATTAAATACCTTAGGGATTTGGCAGAATTAAAGTTATTAATTAAATAATAGCAGTATTACTTAATTAACGAAAATAAGACAAAAGGGTATGAATTTGGATAAATTAAGTGTCCAAATTTAGATGTCTACAGTCATTATTAATAGTGAGAGCACCAATAATTCGGTGTCAAAAGAGATGGTTGCGAAGCTAAAGCTAAAGAGGGAAATGCATCCACATCTATATCGAATTTTTTTGTTATAGAAAGACCAAAAAATTTCGGTCAATGAGCAATGACTTGTGAAGTTCAAAATTGGGAGCTATCATGATGAGGTACTATATTATATCATCCCCATGGATGCATGTCACATGTTGTTGGAGAGGTCATGGTAGTTCGACAAGTGAGCTATACATGATGGTCATGCAAACACCTATTCCCTAACAAAGGATGGATTCCAGCATAAGTTGAAGACCCTAAAGGAGGATGAAGAAAAGGTATGCATTAGTGCTAGGGTTTGTTATGTTGATGGAAGAAATTTTTTTGAAGGCACAAAGCATGAGCATATGTGTTATGCATTGATTCCTAGAATGGAGAAGGAGGATAGTGAGAATGTGCCAATAGAAGTTTCTGGGTTGTTGAATGATTTTTTAGGATTTTTTTTTATAATGTACCTAAGGGTTTACAACCAGTGAGGAAGATTAGTCATCAGATTGACTTGATCCCTAGAGCTAGATTGCCAAATAAGGAATCTCATAAAATGACTCCTACAGAAAATGAGGAGTTGAATACACAATTTTAGGAGTTGTAGAGAGATGGTTTGATTGGAAAGAGTCTAAGCCCATGTGCAGTACTTGCAGTACTAGCACCGAATAAGGATAGGGAGTGGAGGATATGCATAGAATCTCGAGCCATATAGAAGATAACAATCAAGTATAGATTTCCCCTACCAAGGATGGATGACTTGATGGACTATTTGAGTGGAGCTCAGTACTTCACAAATATTTATCTGAAGAGTGGATATTACCAGATCTGGATTCATGAGGGAGATGAATGGAAGACCACTTTCAAGACCAAAGAGGGCATGTATGAGTGGTTATTCATGCCCTTTGGACTAACCAATGTACTAAGCACATTCATGGGCTCATGAACAAGGTATTGAAAGAGTTTTTGGGGAGTTTTTTTATTGTGTATTTAGATGATATTTTGATATTCAATAAGTGCATGCATGATCATTTAATGTGTATTCATAGAGTCTTTGAAAAGTTGAGAGAAGATAAATTGTTGATTAATCTGAAGAAGTGTAGTTTTGTGAAGGAGATAGTGTACTTGGGATTTGTTGTCTTAGTAGAAGGTGTCAAGATGGACCCAGAGAAGGTGAAGGCTATTCTGGAATGGCCTACCCCAAGAATTGCTACTAAGGTGAGATATTTCCATGATTTTGCCAATTTTTATAGAAATCTCATTAGGAACTTTAGTAGTATTTGTGCATCCCTAACTGAAACAATGAGAGGGGTTAGAAAGGAGTTTGAGTGGAGTATAGGAGCGGCGAACATTTTTGATTTGTTGAAGCAAAAGGTGACAAAACATCCTATTCTAGCCTTCCCATATTTCAATAAGTTGTTCTAGGTGGATTGTGATGCAATGGTTGTGCCATTCAAGTAGTGTTGAGCTAAGAAGGTAAGCCAATTGCCTACATTAGTGGAAAGTTAAATGATGCAAAGAGAAAGTACTTTGTATATGATTAGAAATTTTATGCAATAGTTCAAGAATTAAAAAAATGGAGAGATTATTTGCTATTGAATGATTTTTTTTTGTTTACTGATCATCGAGCATTCTAGTACCTGAATAGTCAGGGAAAATTAAATTAGAGGCATATGAAATGGGTAGAATTTTTGTAGAGCTATACCTTTTTTTTAAAGCATAGGAGTGGGAGGTTAAATAGGGTTTCAAATATCTTAAGCAAGAGAATTTTTTTTGACAGAGATGTAGATTGAAGTGGTTGGGTGCAATGAACTGAAGACATTGTACCCTGAAGATCCTAATTTTGTAGAGGCTTGGAAAGCTTACAGGGAGCCTATTACAGTTGACAGGATGAAGTGGATAGATTTCATAATCTAGGATGGCATGTTGTTTAAGGGAAGTCAATTGTCTATTCTGAGGAGTTCCATGAGGAAGAACTTGATAAAGGAGAAGCATAGTGGAGGAATGGTAGGAAATTTTGGTCAGGATAAGACCAATTCCATTATTAGTGAGCATTATTATTGGCCTCTATTATCATAGGATTTGAAGAAGTTTTTGCTAAGTTGCAAGGTGTGTTAGATGGCTAAAGCAGTGAGCCAGAATATAGGGTTGTATCAACCCTTGTACCAGAGAGGTTGTGGGAGGATATAAGTATGGAATTTGTTCTTTGTTAGCCAAGGACATAAAGAGGGAATGATTCAGTGTTTGTGATAGTTGATAGATTTTTAAAGATGGTGCATTTCATTCCATGTAGGAAAACCCATGATGCAGTCCACATTACTGACTTGTTATTTAGAGAGGTGGTGAGGCTACATGGTCTGCCAAAGAGTATAGTCTTAGATCGTGATACCGAGTTTGTGGGATACTTTTGGAGGACCTTGTGGAAAAATTTGAAGACAGAGTTGAAGTTTAGTTTTGCACACCATCCACAACCTGATGGGAAAATTGAGGTTGTGAACAAAAGTTTGGGTAACCTATTGAGATGTTTGGTAGGAGATAAACCCAAGGGATGGGACCTGATCTTACCCTAGGGAGAATTTGCATACAATAATTTTTTCAACAGGAGCATAGGAAGATCACCATTCAAAATTGTGTATGGAGGTAGTCCCAGAACTACCCCAAAACTAAGGAAAATGGATAGAGAGAAGAAGATAAGTGTTTAAGCTTAAGACTTTGCAGAACACATCAAGAACATACATGAGGAAATATGAGAATATATTAATAAGATGAATATGCAATATAAGGAAAAGGTAGATCAAAAGAGGAGGAATAAGGAGTTTCAAGTTGGCGATGAAGTGATGGTCCACTTGAGGAGAGAAAAGTTTCTAGTGGGGACCTATAGCAAATAGAAAATGAAGAATTTTGGTCCCTATAAAATTTTGAAGAGGCATGATTTAGGGAACACACATGAGGTAGAGTTTCCAGATGGAGTCAACATTTCCCCTCTATTCAACATTTCATATTTGAGAGAGTATCATGTAAGTGGTGTAGAGGAAGTACCAGCAACATAGCAGTATGGCATTCCAGTACCTACTTCATAGAAGGGGGAGATTAAGCAATATTGGATAGTCACATGGGAAGGAGTACCAAAAATATGAAATATGAAGAATATCTGGTAAAGTGGAGAGTAAATACTATGGTTGATTCATCCTAGCTATCTAAGGTAGAGGTTGACTATTCGGATTTTCCTCATACATTTGTGGTGTGATGGGGACACTTCTCAAATTACCCTAGGTGTCTGATACAAGAGAATCGAGTGGTGTAAGGGAAATCTTGCATCACCCAAAACATATTTTTGTTTATTATTTGTATTTTCTTAGATGTTTTTGCATTTTTGGATACCCTTTTCGTCATAATGTAATTCCCAACTTTCAATTTTTCTTTTTTTCTTTTTTTGGTATGCTGCTATTTTAACTAGGTATTGAAATTTGAAGGTATTTGAGGAAAAAAATTATATGGGAGGATTCATAATGTAAAAATAAGAATGTTGGTGAAAGAATTAGGTCAAGATCATTCCCGGTTTGAAATATATTGTAGTTTTAGTTTCCCAAAATTGCACCGAAAACCTTCTAGACCAAATTTGAGGCATTAAACAACCCCAATACAACCCTGAAATGGCCCGAAAATTGGCCAAAATGGTGTAGAAAATTTTGAGCATGTTCTTGACTATGAGACCTTTCCAACTATTCAAATGGTTCAAAAAATGGAGTCTCGGGTCAAAAGTTATGGCTCCCAGAAGTTAGTGCACTTTCAAAAATGCGCTAATTTTTGAATAAGGTTCTAAAATTTGAATTTGAATTTGTAATTTTCTTCTCCAAACCACCAAAGCTCATATTTTTTATTATTTTTTGGTTCCAAAACAAGAAAGGATCTATTTATGGGCTTGGTTTTCTAATTTTTGTAGCTTTTTGGGGAAAAGAGTGAATACTAGGAAAAGGGGATTTTTTGTAGTTTTATATAATTTGCATGTATTGCAAAGCTTGAGGATTTGAGATCCTCTACATGTAAGAGTTCCATATTTCTGAATAAAATATTATTCTCCATTTTGTTTGGGTTATTCTATGTCTCAGGTTAGCACACTCATCAGTGCAACATTTAATATTTGTTGAAGTAATAAAACACTTTATGCTATTTTCCATAGGGCATTGTTGATTGTTCTTCTATGGATTTGAATAAATTATTTGACTTATGGTTTCTGTGTGGTACCAATGGTTTCAAATTAATAAGTCAGTTCATGTTTTTCTTGATAAGGCATTCTTATTTGTTTTCTTGTGTGTTTAGAGATGCTTCTTATTTGTCTAGGCCTTAATAAGGATTTGTTAGATTGATAGTCTATATATAAAGTGTGAGATGAAACATGGTTCTTTCTTTTTATTATACTTGATGTAGGTGATAATGTGCATATAAATGTTGTTTGCATCTAATTTTGCACAACCACATAAAAATACAATCCACCATCATGCATTGGATGCATATATAGGAAATTGCTATTTGGAAATAAAGAATGTTATATATATATATATATATATGTATGTGTATACATATATACATATATATATACATACATACATATATACATGCATATATATACATATATACATACATATATATACATACATACATATTTATATGTATGTCTATATATATATACATATATATCTCAACTTAGGTGCACATATATATGCATTATTGATTGCACAAAGTATAAAAAAATTGTGAGTGACAAACCAATGGATAAAAATAAGCCAAGCTAGAAAGCAACATGCCACAAAATAAAAATGGATTATGTTAAGAATTTTATTTCATTGGAAACATACCCATAAAATGGAGGCCATGGAAAGAATCCAACAGTAAAATTCACATTGACAAACCCATGCAAATTGCTAGCTTTTCTGCAAAAAAGAAATGGAAAAAGTTTATCATAGGTGACATTTTCCTTTTTCTTTTGCAAACATCATCCCCTGCAAAAAACATAAAATAGCCTCTAACTGCCTATACAAAAGTGTCTATTATACAGATATATCCATAGGTGGTCTTCAAACAATAAAACATTGTGTGTGTCTAATGCCAGCAACACACAAACCTGCAAATAGGAAAGATAAAGTAAAAAAAAACAAATTTAGCCTGCTCTCATCCCTATCATATTAGGTCATTGAGCATGATGGGCATTAACCAAACCCTTGAGAAAGGACACACATTTTCAACCACTTTGATCAATGGTCAAATCAATCTTTCTTATGACACTTACTATAAATTTTATCATTCTATCAACTCCTTTTTTGAGGCTCAAAGAAATAATAAATAAGGTGTATTTAATGCATGCAATACATATATATGCATTCTTGATTGTAGTGTACCGAAGATAGATGAGAGACACACTATAAAACCCACAAAAAATGCACAATTTGTTAGTAAAAAACCGATTCACAAATATGCAATATTCCCTCCCACCCATCACAGGTAGCCAGATACCATAGACCAAACAATATAGACTAGGCTATAGTACAAGAATCAGTAGTGACCTTTGGAAAATAACATGAAGTATTTTTGAAAGACTCAAGTAAGAGTTTTTCCCCATATGTACCACTTCCCACACATCTTCCCATCTACTCTAAGTTCACCTATTGCTTCCTACTTTCTCTTTGCTCATTTTTTTCTCCATTGCCTGCAAAAAAAGGAGAAAACAATTATCAGAACCAAAAATTTTGTGATTCTTTGCAACCATTTCCCTATCAAACAAAATGCAAAATAACTTCCAACCACCTTGACATAAATTCCATAGTTGATCATTATACTTGTACCTTTAGAGAAGCTTTCCCTCCTTGCTAACAACTATCTTGAACAACAAGCTAAACCCAAAGAATGACACCCAACAATGCATTATCAAAAACAAAAATAATATAGCCTTTTCCCTAATAGGACCCTTTCAGAAACAAACCAATATATCCATAGGGAAATTCCCTTTCAAAAATTGTACATGCATTTGCTATGTTCTTGAATGCTTGAAAAGGAAGCTATTGCTTATAGCCATTTCCACTACGTGAAAACCATACAACAATTAATATTGATGCCATTTCATTAGCCTTCTTTTTTGATGCATAAAATTATTTTAATTTAAAAATCCAAAAACAATCCACCACTTTCCTTTCCTAGCCACACTAAATGGAGGTAAAAATGATGCAATATACCCTAGTGTAGAGAACAACAGTGAACAGTGTGTTCTGCAAAACAATATCAACTACATAACATTCACTATTTTATTGCATTGCAACCATCACCACAAAATGAAATCCACAAATGAAACAATATTGGTATCAATTGTTAGCCATCTGGTGAATCCCACACAACACTAAAAAACATACTAACAAACCCATGCAAAACCAGCACTGCAAAAGTCAAACCATGAATCAAACAATATTGGTTTGAATAAACTATTATAGTATTTTCCCAATAAAACCTACCAAAAGGAAACAATATACCCTAAGGCAGAGAACGAAAATCAGCACTACCTTATAGAAAAAAACACAACCTGTATAACACTAACGATTTTATTGCATTGCAACCATGGCCACAAAAATATTACTTCCAACTGTGGGGTATGTGCAAGATCATGATGGGCCAAAAAGTGGTGATATGATGGGTATGTGACTGACAACTTTATTTTTTCCCAAAATTGATGAAACAAAAAGGGTTTTTAAAGGAGATTCGCAGCTTTCCACCAATATAAATTATGCTTTACTTTGAATTTAATAAATAATTACTATTTATTTTCTATTTGAATTATGACTAAAGTCTTAATTGATAGGTAGATTGAAAAACATCTATAACTTTCAAACAATATCACATTTTTTGAATATAAAACATGCATCACATTCTATACTTCACATCATATAGGATTTTAAAAAATGAATTTCTTGAAGTTTTGACCAAGTGAAGGTGGTTAGACATACGAGTTTTTATGTTTTTTTAAAAAATTAATAAAAAATTCATATTAATTATTTACTTGAAAAAAAATTACAAAAAAATATGCATCACATCGGGTCATGAGTCCTCTACTTATATCTAAAATCTTATAAAAAATATTATCAATTTACTATGGTTAGGGTCATCAGATAGACAACTACTTTTTTTTTCCTAAAATTTAAGTACTATTGCATTGAAATTCCAAATTGTCACCAAAGAGAAATTTTTATTTTAAAATAAACCTAGTAGTTTAGAAACTACATTCAACTTGCTACAGATTCTATTCTTACATATTTTTCAAATAATATAGATAACTTGTTCAAATTTTTACGTTAAGTTTCGTAACTTTGATTTTTCTAATTTTTTTGCCACTTAAGGGCCTATTTTTTCCATCATGATCCTACACATACCATGTGACCCAGATGAAACACCCTCAAAACACAAAAGTCTTGTAGTAACAAATTAATTCAAAGCCTTCACTACCAAATATGAACCATAAATGAATCAATATTGGTTTCAACAATAACCTAGATGGAAAAACTCACAAAAAACACTAAAGATTAACTATTTTTCAACCATTGGTGCAACACAAAAGCCACAAATGAAAAAATGTAGTTTGTAAATAGATATGGTTGTGGCAGGCTATATTCTTTCATTTCCTAGCAATGCCTTATCAAAATTTGTGCAGACATTTACTATGTTTTCTGAGGGCTTTAAGGGTAGCTATTCCTTTAAACCATCGACACTCCATGCAAACCATAAAACAATTAATGGTCATGCCATTTTTCTAGCCTTCTTTATCGGTGCACCAAACACTTTTTATTTTAAAATCAAAGAACAACGCACCCTTGGTTTTGGATGGGTTTTTTATGAATTTTTGTGTTGTTCAGGTGTTTCCATGTGATGTAGTGCTTCATTCTACTTTTCTTGTGTGCACATAAGTATATATTTAAAATTAGATGTAGGAAGCATTCATACATACTCAGGTTTATAGTAATCATAAGAATAATTAATTTTCCTATGTACAATGTGTTGAAAAGCTCTTATAAATTACTCAAGGAAGAAGTTTTATAGAGATGGTGGCTTCAATGTTTGATATAGCAGTAGAAATATGGTTTACAATTCCAAAAATGTTTTAGTTAGTGTCACTGTTGTTTGTAGTTGCTATGACATACATCCAAATCTATACATGTCATTGGTCATTAGTGTTACCCTTACAACCATTTGCACCACATGTCAAGAAATAATGCTCTATGGAAATTCACACAAACTGTATCTCATTACATTGCGATATCTACTTTTTGTGTTTACATATATTTTTTCAATATATTGCTACAAATGTAGTGAGGGAATGAAATTATTGTGTGATGCTAAAAAAAACATAATAGGTTGCAGCCATCTTCATAGAGATTCCACAATAGATAATTGGAGTTCTTTGATCGTGTAGCTATTTTTCATGCTCACTCTCACCTCTGATAGAAGGTGAAGGCACACAACTAGACCCAACAATGCCTTGTTGAACATTGGAAATATATTTGCTATGTTTTATGGGGATTTTAATGGTAGAGGTTACTTATAGCCATTCCCACTAGATGAAAACCATATAACAATGAGACTCTATAGTTCATAGTAACAATGAAACATAGAAACAAAGAGTATTGTCTCCCCACACACTTCACCTACATGGAGAATATAAGTGAAACAATATTCCCTAAGCTAGACAACAAGAATCAACAATGGCATATTTGAGATAATATAGATTGTTTTCCAAACTATATTGATTTCAATTGTTTCCCAAATGAGAAAACAAGCAAGAGACAACAATTCACTCTAACAATTGAATGCAAAAAAACAAACAATATTGCCTTGCAACCATCATGGTTATACCAATTTGATAAATGGAACAATATACCCTAGCCTAGAGAGGTACAATGAAAAATGACCTATGGAAAATAACATTAACTACTTGTGAGACTATGATGCTTTAAACAATGGCCCAGATCGAAAACCCTGAAAAAGACAAGAATTCATAGTAGAAATCCAATGTAGAAAACAAACAATGTTTCCTTCCAACCATCATGGATACATGGAGAACAAAAATGAAACAATATAATGTCGACTGGACAACAACAATGAACAAAGGCCTATGGAAAGTAACATGAATTTTTCTCACAATACTCTAGAAATGGTTTTCCCAATATGCATCTCCACCCACACCTCTACTCACTTGCTTCAAATGTGGTTGTCCCTACTTTCCAGAACTAGTGCAATAGCCTAGCTAATGAAATTATCAATAGGAATGATGGACAACATTTAATCCCTATGGAGAGATATGTATGTATGCCATTGCAGATGTATACAACATTGATTCCATAGGACATTGATGATTTTTGTCATTTAGATCAGGTTGTATTGCTTCTTTCTTGATAGGATGCTATTGAATATTCTATACTATTTTATTTTTGAAAAGGTGTTCTGGTAATAACCAAATAAAATTAGATTTGGCTACCAAAAAAAAAAAGGTGAAGGGAAAATAAATACGTCAAATATTCATAACTTCTAAACATAACCTCAAAGATACATATAGAAACTACATATACAGACATAGACACTCAATCCTTAAATAAAACAATATTATCTTTGACAACAACCTAGTAAATTCTATTTCTCAATAGCATCTTATTGGAAATGAAACAATATAGCCACATCCATAGACCAGTAGTTGACAATGCCTTATGGAAAACATCATAAATTCTATACCATACACTATTGGATTGTGAATAAAATATGGAAGTATATTGCGAGAGCTAACAACATAAAGTAGTTTATGCTATTCTCCTAACTTCCAAGAGCTTTTTAGCACATTGAATGTAGGAAGCAATCTTTCTTATTATGCTTAATATGAAGCCTATCATTAAAAAAATTCCCCTTGACAACAAAAGAAATAAGAACTATCTTAGCAAAGCAATAAAGAAGGGCATCAGTTTATATGAATGTTTTCTACATATTACTTTCCACACATACATATGTGCATAGAGGAAAAGAAAAATCAAATGCAACAAAAGAAACCCATACTTTATTTTTTGTCTATACATGTAGAAATTTCTTACAAACACATTTTCGTACACAAAATTGTACGAAGATGTTGTGTGCACTAGGAACAATGAATTGCATGCATATATGTTTTTGGATATGTATATGTAGATATATACATGCCTAGAACCATGTCCACAAGTATATATAAGAACTATTGGAAATGTTGATGGTTTTTCCAAATTCCTCCTCTTCCTCCTTGGTTCAAGTGTACCTCTTCCTACTTGTTTTCTCTATGCTTCTTGATTTCTTCATGTCTACAAAAAATGCACAATAAATTATCATTTCCAACACTTTTGTAATGATTAATTCCAACTATCACCCAATGTAGCAAAATGCAAACAAAAACCTACTACTTCCTTCACAACAACTTCGCATGGCATGATCAAAGTTGCACGCTTATACAAGCTTGCTCCCCTTGCTCACACTTGTGATAGCTGGTAAAGCCACAAAATGATCATCAATAATAGTTGGTTTAAAATTGTACATAAATTTGATCGTACTGAAGGAAAATCTATTCCACCTATTTGCTATAATGAATGTAACTGATAGTGGATGCAAAGAACATTGATATATACTAATCCCTAACTTTATTTTGTTGGGACATATTTGGAATCATAAGATCTATTTTTTACTATTCTATAATAATGTTCTTTGCATCTAATATCGTATATCTAGATATCTGTGGATAGTCGAAATGAAATCAGTTGTTATGATAATCAAAAATTCCTTTTGGATAACAACATAAACTCTATAATATTAGCTATTTTATAATGCATTGCAAATGAGGGAATATAGCCAAAGCTAGAGATCAACAATTAGGCATTGTGTTATGGAAAATAACACAGACTATTTTAGTATATTGCAACCATTTCCATAGAACATAAGCCACAAATGAGACAATATTAAATTTCCCTATGTGTACATTTATATGTATGTCAATGTGGATGTGAGCAATGTACATACGTACTCTTCCCAATGTTTATTATTTTCTAAAAATAGTTATTTTTCTAAAACTTGACAGGGCACACTTCAAATGATATACTTCATATTAATTGTTATATACAACATTGAAGCATTTTTCCTAATTATTTATTTTCCTTCATTTTCTTGGTGTCTCTAGAGAAAAAAAGGAGGGATTTTAAAAATGAAACAATACAATTAGAATAAAAAATTGTATGTTAAGTATTCTTTGAATCATTAAAGCCCTTATTTTTATTAATCCTTTCTTGACATATTCTTAATTCTTGTGCAAAAAAATTGAGAGCCCATGTTGTGTTTTGAATTCATAGACCTTGTAGTCAACCACCAGTGTTGCATCTCTTAGTTTTTAGAAGAGTATCCCCAACAATTTTGGTGGCCTCTAGCTCTACTGAGGCTTGTGAACAATCCTTGAGCACCAGTCCTATAAGTTTGTTTCTTGTTTAGTTATTTTCTACTGCCAATTATATTGCACTTTGTCAAGTGCACTAAACAAATTAAGAATATACTTCATTTGAATTAACAATTGCTATGATATATGTTCTATCTCATTTATATTTGAACTCTTTCTCTTTGCTTTCCCTTTCAATTTTTTGGCCATTTGGGAGTGACCTATGTTGTAGTAGGGAAAATGTCATAGTTTCCAAACATGCCAATATTGTTTGCTTTTAAAGTTGAATCATAGTCATAAATACCTCATTACTACCACTATGGTGAGCTTAATTTCCTTGTAGGTGACAAATGTGAATCTATCCTTAACAAAACATGTGATACAATGTGTAGATGTTGGAGATGTCCCATCTCCAATCCTCCAGCTAATGTATTTCCATAAAATAGGAGGTGATCAAAGCCTAGTTGACTAGTACAAAGGAATCCTCCCTAATGGAACCCACATGAAAATAGGAAATTTTCATACAAAATACATTGAACTTTTGTTTACAGGAGCATTGAAAATAGTTTTGATTTTATGCTTGACAAACTACCTATGTAGAAAGCTACGAGAATCAAGGTTAGATATAGTTTTACCTTACTTGAACTTGTAGTTTTCTACTTCCTTGTTTGTGGGGAATTCTTTTTAAATTATTTAATGTTCATTTTGTTCTAGGGTGATTGTCATACTGTCCTTAGATGTCAAAATGTCAGATTTCTAGCTAATTGGAAAACCTAGATATTTGTTTAGAGATCAAGAAGAACAAATAGTTGGTTGCAACTTGCCTTACCCATCCAAATGAGCCTCAGCATTTGGAATGAATACATCCCCAAGGAAACATGATGCTCCTATTAATATCATCCATGTTAAAGGGATGAATGTTTACCAAACCAAATGGACAATAAAAGGTCGGGTAACAACAAAAAGGGATATGCACCATTACAATAGATAGGGGCGCGAGGCCCAAGTATTCAAATTTGATATTATTGAAAATGACAGAACAACTATATGAATTGAGTGCTTTAATGATATAGAATTGCAATATGATAGGTTTGAGATGGGTCATACTTATTATGTGTCAAAGGGATTGGTGAGACATGCACACAACAAATTTAATAAGTTAAACAACTAGATGGAAATAATTTTGAATCAAAACTCAATGTTAAAATTTTGTGACAATGGGGCCTTTGTGCTAGATAAATTTTTTAAATTCATCCCATTAAATGAAATTACAAATTGCACTAATAACAATTTGATTGATGTTATGGGCACTGTGGCACATGTAGGAATGTTATCGAGTATACAAAGAAAGGATTAGTCCCAAACAATTTGAAGGATTATTAAACTTAATGATTTTTCATCCTTTTCAATTGATGTTAATTTGTGGGGCTCAAATGGGGAAGCAAAGGGTGATGATTTGGAGAGGCTGTACACACCTAGTTCACCTCTCATCCTTGTTAAAAATGCATGTGTTGGGTACTTTAATGGAGCAGTTTTGAACACAACTATAGGGATTCTTCTATATATAAAACCCAACATACCAGAAGCACAACCCTTGATCCAATGAGGACATATTGATCCACCTACTATTGAGCCCCCCCAGACAGTGCCTTGAAAGGTTGCTTTGGGAAATGGGAGAGTCACTATTGCATATATCTTGGATCACTGTCTTGGCTTACTAGAAAATTTGTAAGATACTATCAAGGAAACAATAAAATATATAAAAACCAATGCATTCTATTACAGTGCATGTCCATTGGAGGAGAATGGCAAGCAGTGCAAGAAAAAGTTTGAGCAATCTGAAAAAAATACATGGTTCTTCCCTAAATTCTAGACAACAATAGTTGACTATGACTTTCTATATTTATTGCAACTAAAGATGGAAGACCACACACGAAAGATTTGGGAAATTTCTTTTGACGAGGCTGCAACAAGCCTACTACAAATGTTAGCAAAACAACTTTACATGTTGCAATATGAGTGTACCACTACAATGATTGTTGAGTCTTTTATTAATGTTGTCACCTACACCTGATTCATTTTTATTGTTCTTATTTAAACTCAGACTTATAATTCAAAAACAAGACTCAAAATGACAATAGTGAAAGTTGCAAGAGTCTCTAGAGATAGTTGTCATACTACCTTGAACACCAAAAAAATGCCTAATTGTGACTTTGCATATTTCTTATAGTTCATGTTGAGTGGACATTAACTTTGTTTTCTTCCCTCGCAGTTCTTTTTACATAAAAAAAGACCTTTCCTTTCTACTTCTATTGCTTTGTTGTTTGTTTGATTGGTTATATATTAAGACAATGAAGTATAACTTATAATGTTTAAGAAAAAAAGATACACTTGTTTTCTTTTCTATTATTCATGTTGCTTATAATTTTGTTTTGTTGTAAGTGTATATTTCTAATTTTATTTTATGTTGTTTATTAGATGATAGGCTTTTTTTTTTTTAAGTTACTGCCGGGATTTTCATCTGCCCAGCCGCGAATTGGATTTGTCAGCATTAGTGGTTTTTTGGCTGGTGGGTGGGCTACCATTTTTTTTGTGTGGTGACGTGGGCATTGGTAATTATGTGGGTTGGTGGTAGTGGAGAATGGTTTTCTGGATACGAGGAGTGTGAATGGAAAGTGTTTATTTGTGTGAGGTCCAATGTTTCCGATGGTGGAACCTTGGTGATGGATGAAGTAAATGTAATATTGAATGCTATCATGTGGGAGAGTATACTTTGATGAAGTTTTATTATCAAAAGATCCATTTTGGTGTTTATTTGATAGTAGGCTATTGTTAAATTTGTCACATTTAGCTCCATTTTTTAGTAGGTTGGAGAGTTTTAAAATTGTTTAGCTACAAAATCAATAAGTCGTTTTGCATGGGTATTTTGCATAAATGATTAATTTATTATTTATGTCTTTCATTCTTTGATTATTGTTCATTTTGAAGGAATGTTTCAAGGTTTGAACATTGATGTGTTGCATAATGTGCGACGAAGTATATTGATTAAGTTGCATTGTTGAAAGAGTCATTGTGGTGTTGGGTTGATAGTGGACTATTGTAAAATTCATCGCCTATGGTTCGCTAGTTTTTTTCATAGGAGACAACTGTAAAAATTGTCAAGTTTCACTACTTTTTGTGCTAAACTCGAGGGTTTTAAAACTGTTGTTCTTCGCAATCTATAAGTCATTTTACATGGGTATTTTTTGTAGATCTTTTTTGTTGTCTAGATTTTGTAGGCCGTTTTGCATGGATGTCTGACATTATCATTTTCTGTGGATGGAGAAATTGTAGTTGAATATTTTTTTGTTTCATCAAGAAATATGGTTATGTTTTATAATTTTTTCATTCCTGATTTATTTTTTGTAGTTATCTCTATGCATTTTTGGCCTTAAATATTTGTTACCATAGGAGAAATAGTAGTTAAATCTAGGTTCTTCCATCAAAATGGTTATGGTAATTATATTTCCCAATTACAGATTAAGAGAGGAGTAATTGTATATATATGGATATATAGAGGGTTTTCTATTTGTTTGATGTTTCTTACAAGATTTTTTTTCAGTCGAGCCTTGAATAGGATTTGTTGTGTAATAGGTGTTTTACAATTTCTTTGTTTCTTTATAATATATAATTCTAGTGAATGTGGCTCAAATTTTTGGCATAATCTATGAGGATGTATATTGATTAAGTTGCATTGTCAAAAGAGCCATTGTGCTATTGGTTTCATAGTGGACTATTGTAAAAATAATACTATTGTTTGATAGAAGAGTATTGTAGAAATCATCAACCTCTGCTCTATTTTATGGCAGATTGGAGGGTTTTAAAACTATGGCATTGTGCAATCTATAGGTCATTTTACTTGGGTGTTTTTAATAAATGGTTTATTTATTGTTTATGTTAAAACTCTTTTTCTCTAGAATCTATAAGTCATTTTCCATGGATCTCTACCATTATGGTTTTGTATGGATGGATAAATTGGAAATTGTGAGCATGCTTTTCAAAATCTGCAAACACTATCTTCAAACAAGGGTTAGTACCTACAAATCCTTTTAAGAACACTCCTATGAAATACCTTGCAAAATGCTTAAAACATGCAACAAAAGGGATGAAAGAAAGCTACAAGCCTCATGAAAGAAATCACAAGTTACCTATTCCACATTGGATTGGTGTCACATGTGCTAGTGACCCTTTCCCAATCCTTGATCAATAGTTAAAATGATGAAATGCAAATGGAGATGATGAACAAGATTATTTCTCAAACCAAAAGAGTAACCTTGCATAAAATTATGGATCCCATGAATGAGGATTAAGCCTTCTTTTATAGATTTTGTTGATGAGAGATTGGCCAAGATGGTGAATGTGGGACTAAAGATCCTCCAATGAGAAGATGACACTTGTCAAATGGTGAATGGTCAATGGTTGTGCAAGATTTGGAAAGAGTGCCCATGAGAGGGAGAATTTGAATTCAAATTTGCAATAAATTTTGAGAGGGGGACAAGAAAAAAAAAGCAATAAATGCCATGTTTGACTTGTCATGTTGAGGGAAAATGAGGTTTTTTAATAAATCAATAAAATTGATTTATTGTGCAAGTGGAGATATCTAGAGAATGCAAGTGGGATGGGATTAACATTTAATTAGGGTTAGATTAAATAGATGATGATTATGCTGATTTAATGCTGATTAGATGATTTTGACTTTTAAGACTTAAATATTTGTTTTATTTAAATCAGAAAAGGATGGAAGATGCATGTTTGAGATTTTAATTAAATAAAGCTTGATTTATTTAATTAAACTATGATTGAGCTTTTGATGATAAGAACCTGATTTACTAGGTGAATGGATGTGATGCATTTGATTTATTTATTGAGTGGATGAATATGCATAATGCTAATTTGACGTGTCTACATTTTCCCCTCTTTGAAGCAATGTACTTGTTGTGTTGGTTCAAAGAATAAAATGGTGAAATTGAAATTTCTGATTTTTTTGGATGCCCCAGTGGAAAAGTACACTGGTACATTGCCCCCTTGAGAGATCGAGCGAATAGATTCAATTTGAGGGTCGATCTCCGATAAAGAGGTTCAAAATGGGTGGTTATCGATGATGATGCAATGATGATTTCAAGATGCTTAGAATAACAAATCTATATTATTCTAAACAAATTAAATGTTATGATATGAGATGGATGAGATTGATGATGTGATATTTTGTGATTATGCAATGGATGATTTATGAGATGCTTAGACTAACAGAGCTATAGTATGATGATGATGCAAATGCAATGTATGTGAAATGATTGATGTTTCCTATTATGTATGATATGAATGATATGTGGTATGCTTGATAGTTTCTGGATGCAAGATGGATGCATGATGGATGCATGATGGATGCATTGGTGATTATGATGTTAGCATATAAATGAGATGATGACAAGAGGATCCAACAAGTCCATGATTTGACGAGACTTTATTAGAGATGATGATGATGATAGATAAATGCTGATGATGATGATTTGCTTATCAAGGATTGGGATTTTCAAAGGGTCACTTACTTTATGTTTGATAACACGCCTAAGCACGATGCATCAAGGTATGAAGGACTAGGATGGCATTGTACTTAGTGTGATGGACTTTGACTCAACAAGCAGATAGAAGTATTCTTGTTCACACTTGACATATGGAAACCTTGCTAGGGTGTACCTAACAAAGCAAGTATTCACCAAGTTATTTTACAAGAACATCCAACAAGCACAACAAACAAAAGAATAATGATCGTTGCCCCATTCCTATCTCTCTAACTCCTTCATTTAGATATCATCGAGAGGTCCTTGGAATGAGCGCAATAAGATAAATCAAAAGAAAAGACCAAGTACACAAACAAGTTGATGTTCTTCAATACCGCTAACCAAAAGGGAATGTGCTTTTAAGGATAAGAACCAAAACTTATTGCCAAAAGATAATGCCCATTGTAGGAAGGATACATCCTAGGACATGTTAGTGGATGGCGGCACATCATTTCGTTTATCAAAGTGTTCTTTCTAATAAATAATGCCCCTTGTAGGAAGGATTCATCCTACAACATGATGTTATCAGATGATTGATATGAGACTATTTGGATGATGGACTATCGACACAAGGACCTAGCCAACTTGTTTATGTACTAACTAAGACTTGAGACTTGACACTTTTGAGTTTTTCTTTTAACCTGCTAGACTTGTTTCTAACTATTTCATCAAAGGTTGAGGGTGACGATCAGTTTATTATGAATGGTGTTTATTGCGAGTGCAAGCAAGATGAGGTGGATGGATTTTTTTTTCAAATATTTGGATTTTTTGACATTTTGAAATGTTTTGAGGCTCTTTTGGTGTTTTTTCAAGATTTTACAAATGTTTTGATTTTTTAGTTTTCCAAAGTTTTTGGGATTTTCTGAGATTTTGACCGAGAGACTAACCTAAAGACTCCATCCTAGGGGCCTCGGGTTGATCGAGATTAGCCTTGCCTATGTTATACACGCAGAGACCACATAGTTCGACTGACGATTTGACCGATTTACAGATGAAGATATACATGATGAGATGTCAGTTTACTATGACAGACTCCTATAGGACTAACCTAAATGTCTTGGGGGATGATCAAAGATCAACCTTGCCTACGTTCAAGCTTAGAGATGACGTAGTTCGACAAGACGACCTTGTTTTTGGATTTTTGAGTGACTTTTTGACCTGTTTTTGGATTTTGATATGTTTTGAATGTTTTTGGATTTTCTAATTTTCTGATGATTTTGGAATTTCTAAATTTTTTATGTTTTTGGATTTTCTGATGTTTTTGGATTTTTTGATTTTGAGGACTTTAAGACCATACACGAATCCGATCCGATGGGAACATGCCCCCAACATGATGCAATAGACTACTTCGATAAAGGCAGGACAAACTGACCTTGAGAATGGGCCGAGTAGTACTAGGAGGGATCATGATACGAGCACATGACCAAGCTATGGTGTGGATGCGAGTGGATTAGTGATGAATGGAGATGAGATGGATGATGGAACCGAAATGGAGGGATAATGACGAACAAGCTGTAAAGGTCCTGGTGGATGGAAAGTGCTTATTTACATAAGGCGCCTGTTTGCCACGTTTTCACCGAGGTAGTTGCCCAAACTGCCACCAAAGTGGTTTTCACTAGAGGACATTTTTTTTATTTTTTTTTATCCTTTTTCTAATTTTTTGGATTTTTGCTTTTTGATTTTTGTTGTCACTAAGACACCTGTTTGCCAGGTTTTCGCCAAAGTAACCATTTTTTTAGGACTTTTTCTGATTTTTTTTTTGATTTTGGTTCTATACCTTGAAAGAATTAGGCATAAATTTTTTGAGATGGGACCCATTCATGGGCTCCTACAGAGGTTCCCCTTTGGGTGTTGATAGCTGATATGCCCCTGATTTATAGCTTGTTGTGATGATGAAAGGCCCTAACCAATTGGGTTCGAACATGCCTTTGCTGCTGGATTCAGGACATTCTTCTAATTTTCTTTTAAGACCAATTCTCTGACTTGGAAAGTCTTGCTTCCGATCCTCTTGTTGTAGCTTTGTTTGAGTCTATTTTGATAGACTTGCAAATGATTCAAAGCTTCGATCCTTCTCTCATCCAGTAACTCCAACTCGTTTAGTCTTGATACCCGATATTCTTCATCAGTGATGAGATTTTGCAGTGATATTCTGAGGGATGGGAGCTCGATCTCAATGGGGAGTACGACTTCTGATCCATAGACCAAGGAGAATGGGGTGGCGCCAGTGGGTGTGTGGATTCTAGTTTGATAAGCCCAGAGAGCAGGATTAAGCTACAAGTGCTAGTCACGACCTGCGTCATTGACTATTTTCTTGAGGATTTTGAGGATGGTTTTATTTGTGGCTTCTGCTTGGCCATTGCCTTGGGGATAGTATGGGGTGGAGAAGCGATGCTAGATTTTGAATTTCTCGCACAATTCACGAACCTCCTAGTTCTTGAATGGTGTGCCATTATCTGAAATAATGGCTTGTGGGACACTATAACGATAGATGAGATAGTTCAGGATGAATTTTGAGATTTCCTTCCCAGTGATATAGGTCATGGGTATGGCTTCCACCCACTTTGTGAAGTACTCAATTGCAGTTATAATGAATTTGTGGCCATTGGACGAGGTGGGTGAGATTTTCCTAATGAGGTTGAGTCCCAACTACAAAAAGGGCCATGGTGTGATAATCGGGTGAAGCTCTTGAGCTAGAGCATGGATGAGGTCCCCATGCTGCTAACATTGTAAACACCTTTTAGCATGATCATGTGTTTCTCGCTCCATTGTGGGCCAGTAATACCCTAGCCTCAGCAGTTTCTTGGCAATGGTCATTCCACTCGAGTGTGAGCCACAAATACTGTTATGAACCTCGGTTAGAGCAGTTAATGCCTCCTCAGCATTTAGATAGCACAGTAAGGTACCTTCTATGCTTCTACAGTATAAGGTATCTCCTAGGATGACAAATCTAGATGCCTTTTTAATAAAGGTTCATTTTAGGCTCGATGGTAGGTCAGCGGGTATGACTCCTACTCGAAGATAAGTGTAGATTTCATGATACCAAGGATCGCTAGGACCAACGATTTCACACACATATTCTAATTATGGTACCTCAAATGTGGGAACGAGAAGCTACTCGATCATAAATTCATATTTTGGTACGTTGTGAGGAATGTCTAATAGAGACCCAATTGTAGCCATGGCATCAACGGCTCTGTTGTTGGTTCTTGGAATCTGCTCAAATGTTATGTCAATGAAGGATTCCTTGAGAGTCTCCACCAATTTCTTGTATGGAGTTAGCTTGTCATCCTTAGTCTGATATTCATCATTGACTTAATTTATGATCAACTGAGAGTCTCCATAGACTTTGAGGGCTATGATATTCCATTGTATTGCTATCTTGAGACCTATAGTCAAAGCCTCGTATTCTACTATGTTGTTCGTGCAAGGGAATGCTAGTTTGTATGACCATGGTATGCAGTCCCCTTGGGGGGTGATGAAGAAGTTACCAGCTCCTGATCCATGTTGTGTATATGACCCATTGAAGTATAGTTTCCAGTGATCAGCAATGTTGAGGTTAAAGATGGATTCATCTGGAAACTCTGAGACAAGGGGATTCTCAGAATACATAGGTGCTTCTGCTAATTGGTCTGCAATAACTTGACCCTTGATGGCTTTTCTCTCAACATACTCGATGTCATATTTTGATAATATCATGACCCATTTTTCCATTCTGCCAGTTAACATTACCTTTGATAAGAGATATTTAAGGGGGTCAATTTTGGCAATAAGCTTTATCTTGTGTGCCAGCATATAATGTCTAAATTTTTGGGATGCAAACACTACTGTGAGGCAAGCTTTTTCAATGAAGGAGTAATTTAGCTCATGACTGACCATTATCCTGCTGATATAGTAGATGGCCCTTCTATTCTATTTTCATCACGCTGAGCAAGAAGAGCTCCTAGGGCTGCTGTTGTTGCTGACGCATACAAGATCAATGGATTTCTTAGGATAGGTGGCATTAACACAGGAGGTGTCAGTAGATATTCCTTTATTTTTTTGAATGCCTCTTCGCACTTGGTATCCCATTTGTATACTACCCCCTTGTGGAGTAGGTGTGAATACGGATTCTACTTGTCTACCAGTTGTGCTATGAACCTTCTAATGGATTGGAGCCTTCCTTGGAGGCCTCTCAGTTGTTTTAAGTTCCTTGGTGCTTCCATCTCATGGATTGCTTTGACTTTTGCTAGATCCACCTTGATACCCTCATGGAGACTATGTATCCTAGCAGTTTACTTGATTGTACGCCAAAGACGCACTTCTTGGGATTTAGTCTGACCTTGTATTCCTCTAATCTATCAAAGATAGCACTTAGGGTTGCTTTATGATCTTGTCTTTTTCTTGACTTTTCTAGGATGTCGTCAACATAGTCTTCGACTATTTTGTGAATCATATCATGAAATATCAATATCATGGCCCTTTGATAATTTTCTCCTGCATTCTTTAGGCCGAATGGCATCATGTTCCAGCAGTATGTTCCCCATGGACAAGTAAAAGTTGTCTTGTGTTGATATTCTTTTGCTATCATAATTTGGTTGTATCCTGAAAATTTTTCCATTAATGATAACATCTCGTGCCCTGCTGTCATGTCTACTATCATGTCGATGTTGGGGAGCAGGAAATCATCCTTGGGACATGCTTTGTTCAAATCTCTAAAATCCATCCAGATTGTGATAGCTCCATCAGGTTTTGAAACAGGTACCAAGTTCGATACCCATTCTGGAAAATCAATTGGTTAGATGAATCCAGCATCTAATAGCTTTTTGAGCTCCATTTTGACTAACAAAGCAATTTGAGGATGCATTTTGCAAAGCTTTTGTCTGATAGGTTTTGCATCTAGATACACTGCTAGGTAGTGGACCATAGTATTTGGATCAAGTCCTGGCATATCAGCATAACTCCATGCAAAGTTTATTTGTCTTTCCCTTAGGAATGCTGCTAGGAGTTCTTGCTCTTCTGATAATAGTGATTCCTCATAGAATGTGATATGCGGGGTCTCCTCTGTTCCTAGGTTGACTGGGTTGCATTTTTCAGCCAAGACTACTGACTTCTCTTGATGAATAGATCTTAGGGGAAGATTGAATCCTTCATCCTCAGGCACCTCAAATAGGTTTTCACCGTTGGATACATCCTTTATTTTTACTATTTTGTTGTCAGAGAGTGCCACAGTGTGGTTTTCACTCAAGGACTTGGATATGATTCTTAGTTTCTCACTTTTGCGACTGAAGGATTCAATCATTTCCCCGTAATAATCATGTGTGTCTAACTCCATTATGAATCCTTCCTTGTGATCTCCATCTGGAATGTTATCCCTCAACCCCATGAATTCTGAGAGCACTTCATCATTTTTGAATATATCGAGAACTAGTGGTCTTCGTTGGTCATAGTCGATCAATTAGGGATAGACTAAGCGGATCTCATGATTTTGATGATTGGATTCGAAAGATAAGGTACTAATCATGCAAAGGGTAGTATCTTTGAATAACCTAGGTAGGTTGGATAAGGTATCTTCATCATCGCTACTAATATAGGGCTCAGTGATAAAGTTATGCATGTCTGTCCCTATGGGTATTGGGGAGTGCACTTGTACTAGGACTGGCTGAGGAGAAACATTAGCGGCTCTAACCAAAGGACTTCAGCCACGTATGGTTATTCTCGGAGGGGTACATCCAAGACCAAGATTTGTTATAGGTCGTGTCTTAGGCATGATTGGTATTAAGAGCCCATTGCCATTTTGTACCAGTCTTTGATTTTGATCATAGCCCATCGTAACCATCATGTGTAGGCCTCTGCTTCTTTCATCCATTGGTAATTTAGGTGTCGTTCTTTAATCTCAATACAACATGTTTGATGGATCTACTTCAATTATCTCATGGCCAAGGTCTCCCCACCTTGTGAATTCAGGATAATTTTGAGGATAGGTTTGAGATGTGGGAGCTTGATTTTCTTGTGGGCGTCCTCGTGATCTTGGAGATTGTGGTAACTCTCCTATCACAAAAGCATTGTTACGGAGCCTATAACTTCCAGAACCGTCCTCTTGGATGATGAGCTTGATATTGGATATAGTGGGAATGGTGGGTGTCTCTGTCGCAGAAGTGGACATGAGAGTGGCGGGATCGATGTATGATGTGGATGGGCCTTCATCATTTTTTGACACTTGGGGGATTTTTTAATATTTGGCTTCAAGGTTCTTGCAGTATGAAAATGGCTCAGGATCTCCATGGATGGTAACCTCTTGTCCGTTATGTGTAAATTTTACACATTGGTGGAATGTTGATGCTACGGCTTTCATTGCATGGATCCATGGGCATCCTAGGAGAATGTTGTATGGTAAGTCGAGGTCCAGGACCTGACAGGTGGTTTCCATGAGCATTGGCCCTACTTGAATAGGGAGTTTGATTGTGCCCTAAGACACTCTTTCTTGGTCATCATATGCTCTGATTGTTATGCCCTTTCCTTTGTCAATGGAATCTTCTGATATCTTTAACTGCTTGATGAAGCTGAAAGAACAAATGCTCAAACCTACACCTCCATCCACCAAGACCCTTTTGATTTTTCTTTTGTTCATAATGACTTCTAAGTGAAGTGCATGATTTTGAGATGGTTGGGTGGGAAAGTCTTGGTCAGAAAATGTAAGGAGATTAGGTTTTATGATGTTTCCGACCATAGCTTGGAATTGTTCCGCATCGAGGTCTCCAGGGATGGTAGATGAGGCTAATGCTTCCTCAAGGATATTTTTATGCACTGATGAGATTTTTAACAACTCCATGATGGAGATGTGTGTTGGTGTTCTTTTGAGTTGGTATACAACATTGTAGCTATACGGAACGGCTCCTGATGTAGGGACTCTATTGGGTTGGGATGATCTTGTGATGGTGACCTTTCCGCCTCTTGTGGTGACTCCATAGTCTTCGGCATGGGCGCCTTTGATGGTGATGACCATGCAATTTTCATTGAGGTTGGCAACAACTGTTTTGTATACATGATTTACACTGCATTTTCCTTTATCCTTGTTATTCCCTTTGTTGCCATGATTTGGCATTGGATTTGTGTAGATTTTAAGGTCCTGATTCCCAGTAGGTGCTTCCACATTTATGATTCTTTTGTCGATGAGATCTTGAAAGATGTTCTTGAGTCTCATACAATTATTTGTGGTGTGACCTTTGATTTTGTGGAATTCACAAAGTTGATTCTCATTGTACCAAGGAGGTTTGACATCAGGTTCTTGGTAATTCTCAAATGTAGGAGCTTGAATGAGTTTTTCGTCGATTAACTTTTTCATGATGTCTTCAAGTGGTTCCCCCAATGTAGTGTATTTTCGTTTGGGGTATGTTTTGCATTGAGGTGGTCCTCTTTGGTCATTGACATTATTGATGGTGGGATTATTGTTGGGTTGATATGTTGTGTGATGAGTGTTTTGGTGTTGTGGTTGGATTTGTGGTGCGGGTGTATTTTGGCGCGGACCACTAATGACCACCTTGGCATCGACGACGCCATCATTAGTGATGTTCTTGTTTCTTTCCCATGTACGAGGTTTATCATTGTAATTTGATGGTGGGTGATTGTTTTGTGATTCGTGATATGATGTTGATTCAATGGGTTGGGTTGCAAGGGCTCTTTCGATGCTAAGTGCCTTAGAGATCAATTGATCGTAGGTGGTGATTCCCTAAACCTTGAGGTGAAATGACAAGTGGCTTTCAAGGTTGGTAATGATTGTGTAGACTTGTTGCTCTTCTAGCATGGTCCATTTGCTTTGATTGGCCTTGGATCGCCATCATTGAAGAAATGACGTGAAAGATTCATTCTTTCCTTGTTTCAGAGCGTAGAGTTCTTCGAGACTAACATCCATTGTAATGTTACATGCGTAGTTTCTAATGAATGCATCTCTAATTTCTTCAAATGTCCTAATGCCTGAAGGTAAGCGAGAGAACCATTCTATAGCATCTCCTGCTAAGCTCCTAGGGAATAGCCGCATCAGATAAGTATCGTCATATGCAACCTCCATACAATGAACCTGGAATTCCCTGATGTGATCTTCAGGGTTTCCCGTCCCTCGATATTTGTCAAATTTAGGGATCTCAAATCCCTTAGGGAATGGTTTCATGTCTAGGCTCCTATCAAATGGATAGGGACACAAGTTGCTTTGTGTTTTGGTTGTTCGCCCTAATTGAAGATCGAGTACTTGTTGTGAGAGCAACTTAAATTGTGTCGTCATATCATTCTGATGATCAGGGGGTGGGATGAATGTGTTTTGGGGTGTTGCAATCATGGTTTGGATAGATGGGTTGGTTTGTGCATTGTTCAATGGTATCGGTATGTTGTGGCGGGTGAAGTAGGCTTCTACTTGCTTTTGGATGAACAATGCTTGTTGTTGCTCTTGTTGTTGTTGCGCTAGGATTTTTGCTTGTTGTTGCAATTGTTGTTTTTCTAACAACGCTTGTTGTTCTGCTTGTTGTTGCACTTGTTGCTGTTCTAACAATGCTTGTTGTTCTGCTTGTTCTTGTTCCCACAACGCTTGTTGTTGGGCTGCTAATTCTGTTGCTTATTACTGCTCTTGATATTGCTTTAATGCTTGTTGGTATGCTTGCAATTGCGCTACTTGTTCAAGAAGTTGTGCTTGTGCTTGTGCTTGTTGTGCTTGCACTTGAGATTGTGCTTGGGCTTGCACTTGTGCCGCTTGTTGCTGCAATAATAGTTGTGCTTGAGTGACCCTTTGTGCTTGCAATGCTTGCGTGACTTGGGAAGCTTGAGCAGCTTGTTGTTGCTGCTGTTGTTGTTGTTGTTGTAATAATGCTTGAGCTTGTTGCGCTTGTATTGCAGCTTGTGCAGCTTGAGCAGCTTGTTGCACAGCTTTTTTTTTTGCACTTGTTGATAGCCTCTTTGGAAAGCAGCTTGCAATGTTGCGTCGAATTGGTTTTATGTGGTGAATGTTGGTGGTGGTGGGGGTGGTGGTGGATTTGGAATGGCGTTTGTGGTGGTGGTGAATGGTGATGTTATGTTGATTATTTGGTTGGTGGATGGTGTTGTCATGTTGATTGCGTGATTGGTGGATGGTGTTGTTGATGTGGTAAGTGGCATCATTGATGTGATTGGCCCTTGAGAGACCATTCTTTGCAATGTTGTGGGGGTGTTTGATGATGTTTCCATTGCTTGTGTGTTTTTCATTTGTTTTTGTGATGTCAACAATAATGTTTGAGCATTTGGCAAAATGTTTTGATTGATGGTTGGCATAGCGGTTTGATTGATACTTGGTAGGGGAGGAAACCCCAAGCCAAGGAGTGATGTGGATGATAATGGTAGTGGTGGGATAGGTGGAAATGTGAGGGGGGTGAATCCTTGCAAGACTGTCGAATATGTCTTCCTCCTCTTGTGAATTTGTGAGAAGAGGTGTTTGTAGTGTTCCGTGAAAAGATGTTAATGATGGGTCATAATGTAAAGTGAGAGGAACATTTTGGTGTAATGAATTATGGAGGATGTTTTGTTCCACTGTGGTGTTTGCATCCAAGTTTTGGTTATTCACAAGGGGATGTGATTGAAGTTCATTGAGAAATGTGTTTCCCTTGTTGACATTTGGTTGAGTTGGAGCAATCGATGTTGTGGTTTTTTGAATGTTTTGTGTGACGTTTTGGGATGGAGGTGTAGATGAAATGGGGATGGTGGATGAGATTGGTGGAAAAGATGTCTCTACTATAGTGCTCACATCAAAATCCGAAGGCAACTTGGCCCCTTGCTTTGCTAGTTCAAGCATGTACAACGAAGGGTTAAGTCTCATCATGATGTTGATGATTCTATGGTTGTCCAGATTTTGGAGCATTTTAGCTATTTCTTCGCGAGACATTCCAAAGGTATGATCCTCTCCATGGGTTTCCTCTTGTGGGTTTTGCAATGATGTTGGAAGGCTAATTGTGAGATTTCCATCCCCAATGGGATTCATTTCATGAGTGGTTTGGCTAAGATTATTTGAAGCGGGTGTTTGTTTGTTGGCTTCCATACTCTTCTTGTATTGAGATCTCATTTGAACCATAAAACAAGGATCAATCTTTGAGAATATGGGAGATGAATCTCTTAATTCCTTGGATTAATCTCTATTTCATGTCCCAAAGTGAAAAATTTTAGGATGCTTTTTAGGATCAAATGTGATGATGATAAGATGGTGATGTTTAATGATGGATGTTATGGACGTTTTTGGCTTTTGATAAATCTTGAATGAAATGCTAGGTCTTCGGATTTTTGATTGGTTTGATTTTTGGATTTTGAGATTTTGTCCTTGATCTTGATTTGGATTTGGATTTTGATTTTAAACAAAAAGACCCTAAGATGTTTGATAATGATCTAAAGGATAGTTGTGTTCAAAGGATGATGATTTGGATATGTGTGAGGAGAAGGATGCATCTACCTACACCTACCCAAACAAAATGATTGTTTCACTAAGTATATGGAGAAGGATTCATCTACATATACTAAGCTAGACAAGATGATTTGGATGACTTTGACTAAGAATATGCAAAAGGATGCATTTACACACTCCTAGCCAGAGGTGTTTTGATAAATGTTTTCAAGGACTTGGTCTCAATGATTTTGGTGTTTGCTTGATTTTTTCATAAAGCCTAGCACTTCAAGGATGATTTCAAGGTTTTTTCAAAACATGATTTGTGAGATGATGGTTTGATGTTTTGAAAGATGGATGAAAGAGGATTGATTTGTTTTGATCCCTAAATGAACCTAAAATGACCACTTTGTTTTCCTAGACCTAGGTATTGAAGAGCATGCATATGCTTCCTAAAGATCTTTGTAACCAAGGATTGATTTCATTTGAACTTTCATTTTCGGATTTTCAATGATCTTTGCTTTGGGATTTGGAATCTTCAACACACATGCAAGTTTATTTTGCTTATCTTTGTTTAATGGCTTTATTTTACCAAAAACACTCTCTTTGATTAAAGTTTCAAACTAAGATGTCCAATGTCTTAATTTCTTTAAACCCCACAAGATATTTTATGTGGAAATTCAATGAACTTAAGGCAAGGGTTTTCCTATTGTTTACTCAAGAAGACAAATTGAGGTATAATCCAATGCTTAGGAACCTCTACGGACGTGAATCCCCAGGGAAAGTAGTAACATATGGATTGAGTCAATGATATTTGTCTTCAAGAGGGTTTGAAATTTTGAGAATCATGTTGAATGTTTGTTTGCAAAATGTTTTCGAATACAACACTGTGTTTTCAAACAAAGAACAATTACAAGCCCTATGGATGTGTAAGACAATATTTGTTGGATTCCCACTTGGAAAGTCCAGCACGCTTATCTCTAGCGGATGGTTAGATGCTTGACCCCAGGCTCCCTCCACCTCATTAATGTCAATCGGGGCAGCCAAGCATCAACACCCATGAAACTCCCATGGCATGCTTTCCATCTCTACTAGAAGACCGTAAGAGTGTGGGGTGGCTTCAGAACGACCGTTCTTGCACCAACAAATAGATTAAGGATTTTGGAAAATTCTAGCACATGGGTTCTAGTAAGGACTTTTCGTTCGTGGAGATTGACCCATACGACAAGAGTCCCTTTCGGATCCATCTTGTCGGAGCCAACCGTGTGATAATGGTGTTTAACCAAAACCCACATTTATATCCCAGCTAGAAATACTCTTGGCTTTAGAGTGTTACCGGTTGAGTCATTCCCTTGGGTGAGTACTTTTTCCCCAAGGCAGGCCCTTTAGGATAAACAAAAGCAAGCAAAAACACAATCCGTAACTCAATCGATCTTTGATGGCACAAAGAAAGAGAATGTACATGAAAATGCCCCTACTCACACTCGCACAAGATGTTCAATTTTTAAGCCCAAATTGAAGTGTTTCAAAGCAATAAAATGTATTTTGAGTGTTTCTCTTGCACCCTAGATCGCACGAAAGCACAAGGGGAGAGGATACGCACTCAAAAGATAAAATCACACAATTCAAACACTTGTTCATTTTATAGCCTTCAAAGCAATTGTGAGTTCATTTTAAGCACCAAATGAAATATGAAGATTGCTTGTCCAATTTTTAACCCAAAACAAACTCTAGTAAGTGTCTAAGCTTGAATTTTAGCCTTTTGCGAATGGAGAAAATCAAATTGTTGTTTTTAGACCCAAATGAATATTAGTGTTCTAAAACGAAAAGATAAACAACTTCATGAAGTAGTGTTGATCAAACACTTAAAGTCTTTAAAAGCACATTGGGTTTTCAAAAAAAAAAATTCTCCTCCTTTCGTTTTCGTTTGCTAGTCTCCTTCTTGTTGACTTTTCGCTTTCCTTGTACCTTTTTGCCTTCGTTGTTCGTTTGTACCTATTCAAAGAAAAAGATAATAATGTGGTGATCATTATTAAATTAAAATCATTTTAATCATCAACTTTAAACAATGAAATGAAAACATTAATGATTTCAATCCAATAAAATGAAGCTTTTAATTAGAGTCCCAATTTGCGATTAGATAAAGATTTACAACAGTTATAAGCAAGATTTTAACTCCCCTTCACTTAGCCTTTCTAAACATTCACCCCATATGCCTCTCTTTTCCAAACAAAAAAAAAATCAAAGGTAGACCCTGACATAGAATTACTCTACCAAAGAATCTAAGATGAGCTTTGTTGTCCTATAATTCCATAGCAAAGAGTCCTAGATGCTGACGCAAAGCAGTCATAAATGGTTCTGAATCTCTGCTAAAGTGTGACTGCCCTTAAACTCCAAAGTAGGGTGCGCCTAATGGAATGACTGAGAATCTTGAACATAAAGGAGGACACAACACAACATGGGAATGATTAAAATGCACAGCACGACATAGTAATACTCTTTGTTTGAGCCATTCTATCAAAGTAGTTTCATAAAGCACATGGAAGAGGGTTGAATGTAGTAGTTGGAGTTTTGTCAGACTTCGGCATTTTGAAAACATAAAGATGAAATTAGATTGCTCTTAAAAGCATGAAAGCACCGAATGGAAGTAAAGGTCAAATTTATACCAGCAATGAAAGCAACAACCAGAATAACTTTGACAAACAACACCAATAAATGCAAATGTTTTCTTGGTTTCAATAAAGATCATGCAAATCAAATCAAAAGTGAAGGCCTCAAGAAATATTTATAACTTCCATATGTTGAAATATCTTGCAAGTTGGTAATAAACAATATTTTTCACCACGTCTAATAAAAAACTTATTCCAAAGGTCAGTGGTTAGCAGATAGTATGCGCCCTCTCATGGTTTTTTTTCAACAAAGGTTTCAAGCTTTTAAATATAAACAAAGATCAAGCATAGTAATCGATCCTATGAGCATTCTTTGATGGATTTTTGGTTGTTGTGTTATATTTATGCCTATCATGCAGCGGTTGGATGTGGTAGTACCTCACCTGTCAATCAACAAACAAGAGTCAGAGATCAATGGCGGTTCAAACCACCTACCATGTGCCACACCTATCAGTTAGAGACCAGAAGGACCGACTGTTAATTTTTTGACTGCACGGGATGAGAAAGGAGTATATACGCCACTTGACCTATCTACAGTTGTACCACATAACCGTTGTCAAGTAAACCTGGCTTAGTTTACCTCTTGCCCAATAAGATTTATACGATTTTAAATGAATAGTGCAAAAATTAGATCTCAGGCGACTAAAAGGTCGCCATGGCAGATAGTTCAAGTGAAAAATTCGATAACAAGTGGTCAAGAATCAGCATAGGGGAAAGTCTATGATGTAACAAAATGGGTGAACACTCATCCTAGAGGAGATCTGCCTTTGCTGAATTTTGAAGGTCAAGATGTAATGAATGAATTTATTGCACACCATCTTGGCTCAGCATGAAAGTACTTAGTCCTATTCATGATAGGACTTCTTGAAGACTACGAGGTCTCAGAGATCTTCAAGGACTACAGAAAGCTTTTGGGGGACCTTCAAAAGGCCACGCACTTCAAAAGACCAAAAATTGTCTATTGCGTAATAGGTTTGCTTATGGAGGCAATGCTGGTAATGTTTGTTGTGGGAGAAAGTTTGAAGGTACAGGCATACAATCTTTGTAATTATCGGGTTGTGATACAAAGTGGTGATGCTGAGATGGAAATGTGAGGAAGATGCAATGCTGGTCAAAAGGTACTTGCTTCTCTTATAATCAGGTTAGCATTGGCAGAAACATTAAGCCTACACAAGATATCATCAAGGGAATGATTTCAAAGTAACTTCAGATGGCAGGTGAAAAGCCAACGACCATAAAGGCTAAATAAGAAATGCTTAAAATGGAGGGTGAAAAGCATTTAAAATCTTCTCAGCAATAGTACTTGGTATGCATATAAGCTGTGCCATAAATTGCTTATGGGGAAGATGCCTTAAAGACTGAACACGCCTATATTTATTACTCTTCTACACTACCTTCCTAACAGGAAGATTTGTCACTGAATACTTAGAGTGTGCTTTGACTTACAGGAGACACAATCCCACTTTCGCAGTTGCACAATCTTGATGGAAGCGCGAGCAGACTGGAGAACTTGATTTCTATCTTATCAAACTTGTGAAATTCAAATTGCTCAGTCTAGACAATAAATCATTAAAAGGAAAATGTCACCTTGCAGTCAAGCATAAGAGGCTTGAGCGTGGCAAATGGACTGCTCAAAATGCTTTTAAAGGAATTTTATTTTCAAATAATGAATGGAGACAAGCAGAGTTTTTATAGCATTCCTGAATACAAGACCACAGAGGTTTCAATGTTGCTTTTAAACTTTCAAAATATAGCCTAAATCATGCCTTAGTGGACATAGCAGAGTTAGAAAACCTTCTTATTAATGCAGACAAAAGTTCAGAACAAGCCTCATTTGTTACTAATGCAAGATGTATGATTGTTGACGCAAGTAGGCAGATTTAAGCACAATGTAATAATGATGTGACAGATAGCCATTCAAAGTATATTAATTTCCAAGAATATATCTAAGCCATCCATAAGCAATGTTAGACAGAATAAAATAATGACAATTATATCCTCGGCAAAGACTTTGAACTTGCATTCACCAACAATCCAATTAATAAAGCACACACAGAAATCTTGTTTCTGTCACTCTATGTTCAGCATAATAAAATAGATTTGTCAAATAAGATGGCAAGATGTCCATAAATATTACGCATCTACAAGGGCAGATTACTTTGGAAGTTAAGCTTGGCATTTACCTTTAAAAGAAAAGAAGTAAACGTAAGACATATCCATAAAAAAATAGAGTAATGTTAGAATAGTTATGAGTCAGAATTAGTTCACCAATGTTTTGTTTCTCAAATAGTGAAAAGTAAACAACATGGAAGAAAAGAGAAGAATATTAGCATATCAATGACTCTCATAATCATATCAAATGACATTCGGGTATCCAAAACATGACAGCCCTCCTTCTAGCGCCAAATGTGAGCATGCTTTTCAAAATTTGCAAACACTATCTTCAAACAAGGGTTAGTACCTACAAATCCTTTTAAGAACACTCCTATGAAATAGCTTGCAAAATGCTTAAAACATGCAACAAAAGGGATGAAAGAAAGCTACAAGCCTCATGAAAGCAATCACAAGAACTACCTATTCCATAGTGGATTGGTGTCACATGTGCTAGTGACCCTTTCCCAATCCTTGATCAATAGCTAAAATGATGAAATGCAAATGGAGATGATGAACAAGATTATTTCTCAAACCAAGAGAGTAACCTTGCATAAAATTGTGGATCCCATGAATGAGGATTAAGCCTTATTTTATAGATTTTGTTGATGAGAGATTGGCCAAGATGGTGAATGTGGGACTAAAGATCCTCCAATGAGAAGATGACACTTGTCAAATGGTGAATGGTCAATGGTTGTGCAAGATTTGGGAAGAGTGCCCATGAGAGGGAGAATTTGAATTCAAATTTGCAATAAATTTTGAGAGGGGGACAAGAAAAAAAGAGCAATAAATGCCATGTTTGACTTGTCATGTTGAGGGAAAATGAGGCTTTTTAATAAATCAATACAATTGATTTATTGTGCAAGTGGAGATATCTAGAGAATGCAAGTGGGATGGGATTAACATTTAATCAGGGTTAGATTAAATAGATGATGATTATGCTGATTTAATGTTGATTAGATGATTTTGACTTTTAAGACTTAAATATTTGTTTTATTTAAATCAAAAAAGGATGGAAGATGCATGTTTGAGATTTTAATTAAATAAAGCTTGATTTATTTAATTAAACTATGATTGAGCTTTTGATGATAAGAACCTGATTTACTAGGTGAATGGATGTGATGCATTTGATTTATTTATTGAGCGAATGAATATGCATAATGCTAATTTGACGTGTCTACAGAAATATATAGATATACAAAGTTTTTTTTATTTGTTTGAATTTTTTGACGGGATTTCCATCAGCCGAGCCATGAATAGGATTTGATTATGTTTAAATTCAGAGATAGAAATATATAAAATGAATCTATTAACAATAAAGTAATCATCTATACAAAAGACCCATGTAGAAAAGAGTATAACTCCACAAACTTGATTGAAAATTCAAGTTGCATCACCTCACACTAAATATTATAGAGAAATAGAGAAATTATAAAAGAGGTATTGAAATAACACTAATGTAGCTTGGAGTCTTGAATAAGGCTGTGTATATGTATGTATGTATATATATGTATATATACATATATATATATACATATATATACATATACATATATATATACATATACATATATATATACATATACATATATATACATATATATATATACATACATATATGTGTGTGTGTGTGTGTGAATATGTATATATAAATAAATATATGTATGTATGTTTTACTAGTAGCTCTATTACAATTTTTCCATTTCTGTATAATACGAAATGGTAGATAATGCAACTCTTTTTATACAAAAACATATAACAAGAAGGCATTAACAAGAAATTAATCATTAATGCAAAAAACCCATGTATAAAAGACTATAACCCCACAAGCTTCATTGAAAATGAAAACCAAACCATGTGTATGGCAGCAAAGATGCACATAGTATATATATGTGTCTACATATTTATATATATGTATGTATGTATGCATATATATATGTTTGTGTGTGTATCTATGCATATACATACATACATACATACTGTTGGATCTCAGTTGTGTTTACAGTTTTTCCTTAATGACAAAATCTCTTTCAGTTTGTTCTCATTGATGATCTGTTTCAGAATGGTTCTCCTTGCATATCACTGGCTTTTGTTGTTTCTCTTTCAGACTTACTCATATCAATGTGAGAATGGCAGGGTCTCCCCAATCCACTTTGAAATGTCTGAGTTGCCTATCGTAAGACATTTCAGATGTCATGGTGATTGAATTTATCATACAGGCTGCTTTTGGCGTGACATTCCCATTGTCTTGGCGACTGGCACAAGAAAGGCTATTTTGGCAAGACTTGTCTTTGGTTTCTATGATAGAAAAAGTGTTATCTATCAACATATGTAATTTTGTTAGGATAAGGTCTTATCAATTTCATTGTCTCTCCGACCTGCTTTAGAATGAGCATATCGGCAAAGGAAATTGTCTTCGCTGTAATGTTTCATCGAATATGTCATGTCACACTAACCCACGTTTGGTTAAGCATATCGGCATGAGTTTGGTCATCAGGCTGAAGTCATAGTGAATTTATACTATCTCACTGACCCAAGGAAAGTTCATATCGGCAAGAGTGTTGTATTGGGTATGTAGTCTGACCGAATTCATATTGTCTCACCGACCGTGTAACGAAAGATCTCATCAGTGAAAGTTATAGCTTCAATGAAATTTCATGGCGATCTCGTTGTGTCTTACCAACTTGGCACAAAAGGCTTATCAGTAAGAGTTAGGGTTTTCGGCATGAGGTCTTGGCGAGTGACCTCCAATCTCGCTGATGGAACACAAAAGAACTATGTCGGCATAGGATCTATCCTGTTTGAACGACTCCGAGTGAATGAATTTTTTCGGTATGACTCTTGCTTTCTACGAGAGGTCTCCCCAATATCGGTATGCTATAGAGACTCTCATAAGGTAGAAGGATGCATCGGTGAGAGAATCATAATGTTACAATGATGCACATAAGGAAAAAGGTTTATGTCGGTGTGAGAACATTAATGTCTTGGTGATCTATTGTGAGCTCGGGATGTTTCAAAAAAACACGGGGTAGTCTATATAGTGTCTCCCCAACTATGTATAGTCATGGTGACTTGGAAATGACAAAGGCCTTTGGCATAGGTATTGAATTATCACGGTGACAATGTGTATCAAGTGACTCTCAGAAAAACATTATGAAGTCTTCAAGAGGTCTCTCCGATATTGTTTGGTCACAGCGATAGTGAGTGAAACAAAAGTAATTCTCGATGAGAAGTTTCCTTATGTCTCGATGAATGAATAATACACTAAGGAATCCTATCAATGAGTCATGATGTTTTTGCTGTGTTCTTCCTGACTCTGATGGGTTATGGCGAAAGCATTAACTAAGAGGAAAGTCTGGTAGTGCAATTGCTTTTGGCAGAACCATTTGGTTGTCTAGTGAATAGTTAACAAAGACTCAAAACATTGTGGTCATCATCATGGATTGGCATCAAATCTTAGAACGATTACATAACAGAATATTCATTGAGTTTCTTTTGAGTTGTGTTTTTGAAATAATGGATAATTTGCAGCTCTCTGGATAAGTATTACTCTTGATTTTTTATCTTCATCGACAGACTGTTAGTATTCAACTTTATATTCAAAAATTAGCAAGAGAATCTGAGAATCTTGTGAAAAACATTTTTTGAATATTTCTTCAATAGACATACTTGAAATGTAAATAAATACCTGTGTTGAAAACTATAAAATCTCTTTGATTGTAATTTGGGAATATTGTTCTATTGACTGTGTAAAAAATGTATTAAGTAGATGAGGAAAACAGAGAGTTATGAGCTTGACTGAAAATAGAGAGATCCTCTAAGATATTTTTATTTCTTCAAATGTATAATTTAAGGGGTTGGTGCTCCTTGAGATAGACATCTCTAAATGAGGGGTTGGTTCTCCTTGAGTGGGTGCTCAAAAATCAGCCTATAAGGCATTGTGAACTTATGTCTAAAAGATTAAGCCTGGAAGGCATTTTGGGAGTGGTCTTTATACCCCAGGAGGGTTTTCCACTTAGTAAAATCTTGAGTCTTCTTGTTCTTTTGAGTTCCGTTTGCTTTACTATGTTGTTGATTATTTTAGTTCACTATTTGGTTATTACTTTTCTCAATACAGTTTATGAATGATTACATTCAACTCATGAATGCATTAATTAGAGTATATTAAGATAATATCTAAGCTATGGTTTTTGAATTTGTGAAAATTGGTCAAGCCTATTAAGACAATGATTCAACCCCCCTCTCAGTGTCATTTTAACTTCAACACATACATACATATGTACATTATATATAACTAGAAACAATAAAAAAGGGTGAGAAAAATTATTGAGCTAAACCATATTTAATGAAAGAAAGAAGATTTAACTGCAATTTCTGCACACACAAAGAGCAATAATCTCTTTGAAGTCTCGAAAATTGGTATAATGCAAAAGATAGAAACATATAATGAGAAGACGTAAACAATAAATTAATCATCTATGCAAAACACCCATGCAAACATTAGTATAACCCCACAAACTCGATTGAAAATTTGAGCTACATCACCTAACACTAGATATTAAATAGAAATGGAGAAATTGTAAAAGTATGCATATATACATACATATATATACATACATACATACATACATACATACATACATACATACATACATACATATGTGTGTGTGTGTATTTATATATATATATATATAACTAGAAACAATAAACAAGGGTGACACAAATTACTGAGCCCAACCATTTTTTTTGGCAAAAGAAAGAAGATTTGACTGCAATTTATCCACCCACAAAGAGCAATAATCTATTTTAGGTCTCGAAAAAGGGTATTAACGCCAAAGATAGAAACATATAACAGGAAGAAATTAACAATAAATTAATCATGTATGAAAAACACCCATGCAAAAATTAATATATCACAAAATGCTTTAAAAATTTGAGTTGCATCACCTGACACTAGATATTATATGGAAATAGAGAAATTGTAAAAGACCTACTAGAGTAACACTTAACAGCCATCGGCATAATTTTATCTCCAATATGTCAATGGTTTCATACGACCCTAAACCCTCAACATAGATAGATACAATTCTTCCTATGGTAATGGCTACAAAGCTAAAGATATACACAGATAATGAAAATAGTAGACCAATAGCGAAAGAAAGAACATTTAACTACAATTGCTCTTATGGTAATAGGTATATATGAGTTATACATATATGTACACATATATACATACATACATGAATATGTTGTGAATTCGAGCTACATTGTTTGAGATTAAATATTATAGACAAATAGAGAAATTGTAAAAGAACTATAAGGAAAATAGTGGAGAATGACATACATCTTATTTGTGAGTATCATCCTAATATCTCTTACTGTTGTTACATAGACTGCTTGTCTTGCACCAATATGTTTCATGATATTCCTTTTCCTGTTGTCCACTTTTCATGTAATGTCCATTTTTTTAATAGGCACTTGCTTGAGATTCGAGTGAGTTTATCCCTATGCATCTTTGGCCTTATACTCGTTACCATAGGAGAAATTGTAGTTTAATCTTGTTTGTTTGCTCAATAAATATGCTTAGGGTTAGTATTTTGATTTCCCTCCATTTACTTTTTTGGTTATCTATTTGAATTTTTGCTGTTGGATGCATTAACATAGGACCATTTGTAGATTATGAACATGTTGGATATAAAATTAGTTTGGTAGTTGATAAGTGTTATTGTTTCTAGTATCTCTTTTATCTATTCAAATTATTTGTTTGATATTTCTAGCGGGTTCTCCATCGGCTTGACTAGAAAGAGGATTTTTCATACAATAGCTCTTTTGGAAATTCTCTTTTTGACTTCAAAATTTATTATCAGGTGATGTAGCTTGAATTTCTAATTAAGCCCAGGTGTCATTATGAGGAGGCTATGTAGATGATTGGTACTCATTCACTTTATCAGTTCTATTTAATATGGGTTTTGTGCCAAACAATGTAGCTACAAATTTGAATTGACAAACCAATTTTTATACAACCTACTTGTCTTCTATGAAATTTTTTATTGTGGGCTCAAGTTCATCTATCATTTAGCTATGATTTTTAGCTTTTCTCTTAATAGTTTTTTTACAATTTCCCTATTTTTTCTATAATATTTAGTGGCAAATAATTTTTCCTGAATTTTCAATTGAGAAATTAGTAAAGGATGTGTTTAATACCTCTTATAAAATTCTCTACTTGTCTTCAATATTTACTAGTAAAGGATGTAGGTTGAATCTTGTATCAATATGTTTCAAATTTTATTTTTTGTCTATAAGTTCAAAGAAATCGACAAGTATTTTTTACATAAAAAGATATAGGGTTACCTCATATAATTATTCTCCTACTCTAATACATCATGGATGACCAGAAACCCATACTAAACATATTTGTACAAGACAAGGTCTATAAACAAGGCCTTTCATAACAACAAGAGGGTCTGTTGTAGACATAGAATTGTCCTACACCATGTAGAGGCCTTTTGCTACAATTTGTAGGAAACTAGTGGCAACTTCACCAAAAGAAATACATCAAAGCCTATATGAATGGTTACATATTTATACACATATATTCAAAATTTGAGCTCCAATAGTTGGCACTAAATACTATAGGGAAATAAGGAAATTATAAAAGAACTATTAGGAATAGACTCGGTTGCCAAAAAAAATGAGAGAATACTAAAACCAAACATTAAATAGAGCTTTGAAATAGGGGGAAATAATATCATAAAAATATCTAGACAACACAAGTAATGTATGTAATAGTTCATTGAATGGGCTTGTAGCTTTAACTGCAAAAAATAGAGAAAGTTGCATTCGTCAATTTGCAATTAATCCTAGGCCGGTATTGGCATGGTGTGATGGTTTATAGGTGGCACTGTTGTTCTTGCCACCAAGGTTCAAACCCCGTTGGGGTGGTATTGTTGAATGGTTGTATCCGGTTCATAGCTCCGGTCAAAAGCGTTTACCCCTTAAATAAAAAAAAAAAATTGCAATTAATCCTATGGAATTATACACATTTTGTGGAGATTGTTGCACCATACAATTTTTGTCATAGGCTATCAAAAATAAGTAACATCATAAAGAGTTGGGCTTACATATTTGATTTTGGAAGTTGAAAATATGTTTCTATAGGCATGGAGGAAAAATTAGTTTTGTGGCTTTTAAGTGTTTTTGTAATAGTTCTTTTATATGTTCAACTTTATATCTTCAACTTATGTGCTATATGTTTGAAGTTTCTATTGGTTAAGAAGCCAACATTCAATCGTGAAGTATGTGTAACATATCTATATTACAAAAATGGCTATTTTCATAATGTAACTTAATCAATATATTTTCTTGGATATTTTGTAGTAAACTTTCCCCTGCTACAACATTGAATATTGCATTTAGTTCCTTCTATGACATTGCATTACAATTGGTATATATATATGTATATTGAATTTTCTATTCCGCATTTGAAAATATACATGTATGCAAACATATATATCCATATATACAAAGCAGGCCCCTTGTGGCTCATTCCAGAATTCAAGTAAGCATCCAGACCAGATTTTCCCTTGGTTGACTAGCTGAGAAGGCTTCAAATTCAATCCTTTAGCTCCCTATACTAATGCAAAACTTTGGAGTAGACAGTATAGTATAATCAACCAAAAAGGTTTGAATTTGTTTCCTTTACAGTTCATTAATTGAGGGTAAAAACAATTTGGATGTTTCTTTCCTTCATAAATTTCAAGTGCAAGAGTTAGATGATGATAAATAAATATAGTATACACAAGTATTTAGCTATAGTATTGTGTATATAAATACATATATACATATGTACATATGTATAGATATATTTGCTTATATGTGCACATTTTTGTAAATGTGTTGATAAAGGGGAACTTCAATGCATATATGTACTTGATTATTTCTACACATATATACATGCATATATTTTAAATTCAAGCTCCATTGTTTGCAATTAAATATTATAGAAAGATAGGAAAACCATAAAAGAACTATTAGGAAAAGGCTGAAGAATGACATATGTTTGATTCTTGAGTAATTGTTGTTTTCTTTGTTATTAAGGTAGGAAAATATATTGATTGAGTTGTACTGTCAAAAGAGCCATAGCGGTGTTGCTTTAAAATTATAGATTTTAAGAATGGTCTTCCTTGGGTCTCCTATATAACAAAATAGATTTTTCCCAAATTCTTGTGCTATGGAATGTATAAGTCATTTTGCATTGGTATTTTGCATAAATGTTTAGTCCATAATATTGAATACCAAGCAACGTAGGTTGAATCTACAATTAAGACTGTGATGTTATACACATATTGTACAAATTATTGCACCATATGATTCTTGCCATAACATAGAAAAATTTACAATCTGCATAAATACACATATATAGAAATAATAAAACTCTCCATGCACACATATATAAGCAGCCCCAAAGATAGAGAGATACATATGGGGATATATACATTTGCATTTGTTATTTTTATTCTTGTTGTTATATCTCATCTCATTTAAACAGTATTAAAAGTGGAATGGTTATAAATTGATATTTGTAAGTTGTCTACCAATTACCATTTGGATGTTGCAGTACACTGATCTTTTTTTTAATTGTGAAATAGAGTTGTCAATTAGTGAACTCAAATTACAACAATTTGTCACTACAAATAAGCTCATAGAACTATGTCTACAGAAGTGGGATTTTTTTGTAGATCCCTCCAATATTGATTTTTTAGTAGCACCTATTGATGTCCCTACGGAGTCCAGCTCCGAGCTCATGACCCCCCTATCCTTCAAATCTTGATTCCATAAGTATGGTTTCACTTTATCTTATACTTGTTGCAAATTTGGTGTTATTGTTTCTAGTTGTCTTTGCTTCTAGGTGTATCTGCACAAGGGTCATCTTGAAGAATCATATAGATTTGGAACTAGATATGCATTCCTATTTTCTAACATATAAAAGGATGGCTTTTATGTATATGTATATCTATATGTATATGTATGTATATATATGTATATGTATATGTGTATGTATATGTATCTGTATATGTATATGTATGTATATGTATGCATGTATGCATATGTATATGTATATGTGTATGTATATGCATTTGTATATGCATATGTGTATGTCTATGCACATGCAAAAACAAATACTACAATATGATAGATCAAATATGAGGACAACAGATTTTACACATTTTCTATGAAATCAATGGTAGAATGACTCTTTTGACAGTGCAACCTATTCAAAGTATAGTTTATGACACTGCAATAATCAATATTTTATATGTATATGTATATGTATATGTATGTATATGTGTATATATGTCTATGTATATATAGATATGTATATATATATATATATGTATATGTATATGTATGTATATGCATGTATATGTACATGTATGTATGTTTATGCATGTATGCATATGTATATATAAATATGTGTATGTATATGCATATGTGTATGTCTATGTATAAGGAAAAATAAATACGACAATATGGTAGATTAGATATGTAGAGAGCACAAACTTACTACCCATCCCTCCATGTACTAAGGTTCCCAAGTCTTATATGTATATGTATATATGTGTATGTATGTATATGTATGTATAAGGATGTATATGTATGTATATGTATATGTATATCATTGTATATGCATAATGTATGTATATGTATACATGTATATATGTTTGTATATGTATACATGTTTATGCATAGATTTTTTATACATGTATATATTAGCCATGAAACTAATTTTATATCCACCAAGTTCATCATTTTCAATTGGTCCTATGTTAACCCATCCAACAACAAAGATGCATACATAACAAAAATAATAAATGGAGGCCAATAAAACTACTAACCCTAAATATATTTTTTTAGGAAAGGAACAAGATTCAACTGAAATTTAATATTTCCCAATGTTTAAACTATGTTATTCCTTTTCTGGTCATTCATAGATATTGATTCATATACAAATGGACAAACATTTATATTTTGTTATATGTTTATGTTTAATTTCCACTTTCAATGTATGCATGGGTATATATGTATATTTATATATCCTAATGTACTTGAGCTTGTATGTACACTCATAGGCTATACAAGTTCACTTAAGTTGCACAAACTAATGAATTGTTGAATTTAAAAAGGGTGAAAAACAACAATGGAACTATTTCTACTATAGAAAGCATAGAGAGGAGATATCCATGAAGCACTACAAACAATAATTATAGCAAAGGATAGATATAGCAAGCACATATGCACACCAAAATGGTAATAGTACTCCCTCGTAGCACACGATTCCAATGGTAGATGTCAACCCTTGTATAGAATCTTAGAGGAACTCCCCTATTGCACAAACACAAGAATAATACCTCAAAGAAATATTCAATGATATCTATCTTGCTCTAGTAAAGCGATTTTGAGATCATATAAATGCACTTTCCAACCTTTCTATTTTCCAAATATGTACAGAAAGCTACATAGGAATGAAAACTTGAATGTTAGGGTCATAAGCCATATGTGTAAGGTGTTATTCTGAAAAAGGTATGCATCAGTTTAGCTCCACAAATGGAATGGACCCAAGCCCACAAAGATTGTTACTCAAAAAGTTAACACAAGTTGAAGATATGCTTATTGCTAGGGTGGCTCTAGTTTTACAGATTACCCACACTAGAGGAGGCCAATTTAAATATAGTGGTCACACAATAAGCTTCCCTCAAGATGTATCAAGCATATAAACACTTTTATTATGTTAGCTGCAAGACCTTGAGGTCATGATTGTTCGCAAGACCACCATTGGAGGCAAAAATTATGATTTTTATGTTAATAAACATCATGTCATGGATACATTGAAATGCAAAATTTAAGATGACAAATACTGCAATGATGTTGAGATTGATATTGAGGATCTTAGTATGTTACCTGATGTTGTTGTTGATGTGTCTAGTTTCTTGCATATAATAGACCAAGTTTCAGATGAAGACCTAATGCCGTCAATCAACTCAACAAATTTTGGACAAGAAGAAAATGGCTCTTCAAACTTTTCATAATTTATTCCTTGCTTACCAAATGCTAGACAAGAGTTGCAAGCAATAAAATATGTTTTGCAAATTGAAAAAAAAGAGCAAAAATATCTTATCTTGGCCTCAAATGAGCTCTTCTCCTATTAATGAATATAGTATTGAAGGTTTATTTTCAATGGCCTTTCCAACATTTTTCCCCACTCAAGTAGCACTTCCCCTTCAACCGATAAATATTAAAATTAACTTGCATGAATATTCCCTCTGGACCTAATGAGATATTTTGACCATAGATTTGGAAAACATGTTAGGTTTAGATATTTTATCTGCAACTTGATTATGAGACATCACAACCAAAAAAAATTCTTTATTTTTGTTAGAGCGAATCTCAAGGATATAATCCCTAGGTTGTTGACTATTTTTGCAACAACAGCTTCAAGCTGCTCCCAATGGTCAACTAGCCAAGCAATTGGTGTGATTTGGCACATCATTGTACAAGACCCACTCTTTTTGGAGCTCTTGTCAGGCCCAAATAACCACTATGATTGAACAACTTGGTACACCCACCCTTTTTTCACTTTGAGCTATGCAAACACAAAATGGGCTTACCTACAAAATCTTTTCTCTTCTGCATCTCATTTAGCAATGGAGCCTTCAGCAAAAATGCTAATAGATAGTGTTGTTTAGAATCCACATATAACATATTTATATTTGCATCATAGATTCTCAAATTTCCATGAGGAGGTGATCAAAAATCTTTTGCATGCAAAAGATTATTGGTATAGATATGAATGGAAGCATTGTGGCTCTGCACATGTGCATGGTTTTCTATGGATTCCATAAGCTCCTAACATGGATAGCATTGATTGGTCCAATAACCATGATGTTACCATAGAAAGGGACATTTTTGATAGATATGTTTCATCTTGGAATCCATGTTTCCTTGCACAAAGATTGCTTAGAATGTATCATTGCTTTGAAGAAAACCTGTGCTTTTTTACCAAGAGCTAGATCCTAACCATTGATCCAATCATGTATTATGAAGAGGTTCTAAACAAAGTTCAAAGGCACACAAAATTCTTTGAATATACTTTTTTAAGGGTATGTGCAGGATCATCATGGAAAAAATAGGCCCTTAAGTGGCAAAAAATTCAGAAAAATCAAAGTTAGGCAACTTGACGCAAAAATTTGAATAAGTTATCTAAATATTATTTCAAAAAAATGTAAAAATAAAATCTGTAGAAAATTGAATGTAGTTTCTAAACTACTAGGTTTGTTTAAAAAAAAAAATTCTATTTGGTGAAAATTTGAAATTTCAATGCAGTACTACTTAAATTTTAGGGAAAAAATAAGAAGTAGGTGTCTGTCTAACCACCCTAACCACAATAAAATAATAATTTTTTTTATAATATTTTAGATATAAGTAGAGGACTCATGTCTCGATGTGATGCATATTTTTTTGTAATTTTTTTCCAAGTAAATAATTAATTATGATTTTTAATTACAAATTTTTAAAAATATAAAAACTCATATGTCTAACCACCTTAACTTGGTGAAAACTTCATGAAACTCAATTTTTCTTTTTTCTAATCCTATAGTATGAAAAGCATTGAATGTGACACATGTTTTGGATTAAAAAAATTTGATACCATTTGAAAATTATAGATTTTTTTCAATTAGACTATCAATTGGGACTTTAGTTATAATTCAAATAGAAAATGAATAATAATTACTTATTAAATTCAAAGTAAAACATAATTTATATTGATGGAAATATGATAGTGTCCTTTAAAAACCCTTTTTGTTTCATCTATTTTGGGAGAAAAAAATTCATCAGCCACATACCCATCATATTGCCACTTTTTGGACCATCATGATCCTACACATACCTAGAAGAAAAGGAGAGCAATTGCAATGCCAATATAAAGCACCATGGAAACAATGACTTACCTCTACATTGGAATATGATGTTGTGTCTAACAAATCCTACAAACCAACAAGAAATGATGATCACCTAAATATTCATAGCCCAAATATGCTTGCAATTTGGCATGCCAATGTTGACTGTTAGCCAGTTGTTTCCAAGAATTTTTTTTTGAATTATATTTCTAAATATGCAGCTAAATATAAGAAAAAGTTAGAAAATTATCTAGATATGTTGAAAAGAGTTACAAATACAAATATAGTTGAGGATATAGCATTGGTTGCATACCAAAAAATCATGATGAATATGCTTGTGGAACGTGAAATCTCTGCATAGGAGACGTGCCATATATTACATAAATTTCCTCTTCTTACTTCAAGCTAATGATATGTTCACTTGAATGTTGGAAAAAATACATAGTTTCATACAAAAAAAGATGATACTGATGAAGGGCTATCAACGAACTATATTCACTGCTATATGCAAAGGCCTACAAACTTAGTTTCTTTATCAATAATTGATGTGATCTACCTATATACACAATCAAAACAATGCGAAAAGGCTAAATGGAAACCAAGGATACAACATATATTTTTTCTTGTTTATCTGTTTATCAAGACTACCCCTATTGAAGATATGGAGATATCTGAGACATTTTGTTGGACTGAACTTATGTTATACAAACCTTTCTAAAACATACAAACAGATATAGGTCTTTTGGGAAAAGAGGTAATAGAAAGTTGGAAACTTTTAAAAGCAGTTGGTTATCATCCTTGGCATGTTAATAGACTTTCAGTTACATCCATAATTTAAGAACAGTATGATAGTGATACTAATGATTTGAACCATCATCCTTCTATGGATGAATATGAATGGGAAGTTTTCTCTTAGCATGGTGCTACTACTAACTTTAGTATAAATCAACTTTAGCTATTGGGTAGGTGGGATTTTGATATGAACCATCCATGGAATGCAAGCCATGTTCTTAAAGAACTCCATAATATTGCTTTACAGTTCATCTCATCAGCGAAGGAATAGTGTGAACAAGCTATGGTTCAATTCTTTCATGTAAATATGTTAGCCCATCAACTTTCACTAAAACAATAATTGGCCATTCAAATAATCCAAACCCATCACCTGCAGCCTTCATCCAAAAACCCTCTCCACATAATTATTCAAGGGACAGATGACACTAGCTAATCCTTCTTGATAAATTATATTCGACAACAAATGAACACCTCTTTTGCTAGACCTAATAGCTACTTGCACACATTGCCTCCTATAGGTGTCACTGCATACAACATATGTGCCTTTACAATCCATATATAGAACTTTGGATTCCCATAAAGGATATGAATCCTTTTCAACGTAGGAAGAAATTGACATTATGCCAAGAAAAATTTAAGTATATTCAATACATATTGATTGATGAAATGAGTTTTCTAGGCCCAAAGTTGCTACTCAAAAATAGATAGTCGATTATGCCAAGCATTCCCAGATAACTAGATAGAGCCATTTGGTGGTGTTTCTATAATCCTTTTTGGTGATCTTTCCCAATTGCCACTTGTCATGGATACACCTATTTATTCTTCATGCTCATCGCTTGTAGCCCTGTGGCACACTTTTGCGGTCTGAATAACCCTAGACACTATCTTTCACCAAAAAGGAGATAGCCCTTCGTAACAAAAGTTTTAGGAAATCCTTATCGATATAAGAAATGTTGAGGCTCTCCATGATGATTGGGAAGAGCTTATGAATCAAACAAATAAAATTCTCTCAACCATAGAAAGAGAGAAAGTTTATGTCGCTACACATTTGTTTGCAACAAATGACTTGGTCACATTCCACAACAAACAAATGATCAAATAGTTAAATCTACCCATAGCCATTAGCATTGCTCGGATGGATTAGCAATAGGCATCTGATCATGGAGATGATGACCAACTTCTCCTATAATTGCTACTTTGTATTTGTAAATAGGTGATTCTAACAACGAATTTTTGGATTCAAGTTGGCCTTGTCAATGGATCCCTTTGGTGTTGTTACACCTATTGTGTACAATCCACATTCTAAACTACAAAACCCATGGACTATGTTGTTGTCTGCTTTCAAAAATACATTGGTCCACCATGGGACCTAGAACATATGAGAGACATCCCCATCCTAGCTATAAGTTAGAGGAGTTGAACACAAATTCCACTCACTATAGCATGGGGAATCACAATACATAAAGCACAGGGCTTAACATTGGATAGAGCAACAATAAACATAGATAGTAAAGAGAGGAAAGGGTTGAATTTTATAGTTATTTCATGTGTAAAATCAATTGAAAGATTTTGTATTGATCCACCTTTCTCATTTGAGAGATACTCTAGGCTTGGCAACAACAAATACAATACTCATCGTCACAGTGAAGAAATGTGTCTGGAACAACTACAACTCTTGCCAAGTGCTTTTGGTTCCACCTGATAGGATGACATACAAAAAAGGCACCAAGATAATTATTTTTGCATCTACCTCAGCCTTTGTGCCATTTCCTTCTCAAGTATTCTCTGAGTTGTATCTTTAAAAACCATACCAAATAATAATTTGTCTAAAATGGGTATAATGCCAAAGATGCACAAAGATACTACGCACAAATAACTAGAGGCTACAACTTGTACAGGCCAATTCCACATTTTGATGTTTCTATTCTATTGATTTTCCCACTTCTTACTCTAATATTTCATTGTGTGATGCTTTTACTATATGGAATTCAAACCAATACACTCTTTTGTATATTCCATTTTCCCATTTTTGTTTAAGTGTTATAAATTCCATGATGTCAACTATTTATTGGCATACCTAGAATTCTCTTCCAACTAATTTTAACATATAGTGGTGTAAACATACAGTTACAATTATTACACATTAATATATATGCAAATATATAAAACTTCACCTATCTAAAAAGCATGGAGATTGCAATCAATAATAACTAGAAAACAAAATTTCTATAAGTCAATAATGTCTTTAGAACATTCTAATATATTAAAATATATATGCACATGTTGTAGATGCATTCTAAAAAAAAAAATGTCTTCCATTTGACTAATAAGTTTAAAATCCTTCAATGATGTTGTGTTTTCTATTCTAACAGACTATATACATTGACTTCTCACATTTCTCCTTTGTGCTTTCCTTCCAAAAATTTTAATTTCTTGCCAGTACCTTTTCTATAAGCTTTATTTGATTCAAATTGCTATGAATGTTTCTCTACAAAATTCTTTTTCCATCATTTCATTGTTTCACTTTTCCTATATATTGCATTCAAAAATATATAGTCTTGTCTACATTGATGTTCTTTTCTGTGATACATGATAAAAATCCATGCTATTTGTCATGTCTTTCTTGAGCATGTCCACAATGATAATGGAGTTTATTGGCTTTGCGGTTTCCTCATTGTGCCTCACTCACCTGACACAAAAAGGTAGGTGCTTGCTCATGTGACAGTTGATAGATCCTTGCATTGTTGTAGAATGCCATGAAAATTAGTACATCTAATATCCATTGTTCTAATATAAGGATATCAATTGTTTTGGTTTCCTTGTCAAAAGACAAACTTTGGTGTTTGTTTCATAGAAAACTTGTCAAAGAAACATACAGTGGTGTAAATATACAATTGCAATTCTTACACATTAATAAATACGCAGATACATACAACTTCAGTTGTCTAAGATGCACATAGATTGCAACCAAGAATAGCTAGAAAAAAAAGTTCTATATGTCAATAATGTCTTTAAAACATTCCAATATATTAAACTATATATTCACATGTTGTAGATGCATTCTCAAAAAAAATTGTCTTCCATTTGACTACTAAGTTTAAAATCCTCCAATGATGTTGTGTTTTCTATTATGATAGACTATATACATTGACCTCTCACATTTCTCCTCCATTCTTTCCTTCCACAAATTTTAATGTCTTGTTGTTACCTTTTCTATTAGCTTTATTTGATTCAAATTGCTATGAATGTTTGTCTATAAAATTCTTTTTGTCATTTCACTATTCCTATATATTATGTTCATAAATATATAGTCTTGTCTACATTGATTTTCTTTTCCATGATACATGATAAAACTCCATGCTATTTTTCATGGATTGCTTGAGCATGTCCGCAATGACCATGGAGTTTATTGGCTTCATGGTTTCCTCATCGTGCCTCGATCAATGAAGACAAAATGGTAGGTGCTTTCTCATGTGATAGTTGGTAGATCCTTGCATTATTGCATAATACCATGCAAATTAGTACATCTAATATTCATTGTTCTAATATAAGGATATCATTTGTTTTGGTTGCCTTGTGAAATGACAGACTCTAGTGTTTTTCTCATAGTAGACTTGTCAAAGAAACTACTATGAACATCCCTTATGTGCCAGTTTGGAGAGCATCACAACTCCTTCTCTACAACCTATGACATCTTTGTTGTTGTTCTTGCTGTAAGCCATTCCACAATGCATTTTCCCCATTCCATACTTATCTAATTTTAGACGTGTATTTGATATAAAAATATGAAATGTTGCTTTTTAGTTGTATCATGTTGCACTCAATACAAAGATAGATCAATAAGAAACAATGCAGCCCATGTATTTGACAATTGGCCCTAGAAAGAAGGTTTGTTTTATGTATTTATATTTTCCTATTTTATAGATTCAATTTTCCCCTCCCTCCATGGCTAGATACCCTCTATGTATTTGTTACTTTATATAAACATTCATGCATGGACTTATACATGTACTTGAATACAATAACTATAGTTTGTTGTTCAGATTAGATTTTCCCATGTTCCCATACTTTCCTCTTATGCAAACCCTAGTGGGAATTTCAAACAAATTGTTGATAGGAAAATGCAAACGGTTGCATCAATTGTGTCTTTTGTATTCATATGTTTCATGATATTTTGTTTCCCTTATCTCTTTCGAGCTCCCTTTATTTTCTATTAATATGTTTCATGTTATTCTCTTTCTCTTATATCTTAAAGCCCACATTAAACATATTAATACAAGATAAGAAATTCGTGTAAGAATTGAACTATGAATTCAAAATTCAAGTTATACTCTTTTCTAGTCAACCCAAGCGAATAGAGAAATTCTAAAAGAGCTATTAGAATAATACTTCATAGCCAAAAAACTATTGTTAATGTGCAATTTATCCTATGTTAATGGATATAACACCAAAAGTGCATAGAGATACATGCAAACAATAAATGAATAGCAAGAAAAACAATGTCCATGTCCATATTTTTTGACAACAACAAGAACACTTAACCATAATTTCTCTAGCCATGCAAAGGGATAATGTATTTCAGCTCTCTAAAATGCATACAATCTCAAAGAAACAAGCATATAACAAGGAATAATAAGCACACATTAGTCTTATTCTAATACCTCTTTTACAATTTCTCTCTTTCTCTATAGAATTTAGTATGAGGCAATGCATCTGGAATTTTTAATGAAGTTTGTAAGGTTATACTCTTTTTTGCATGGGTGTTTTGCATAGATGATTAATTTATTGTTAATGTCTTATATATTTTTTTAAATAGGGCGTTCAACAACCCAACAATGAATGGGATTTACTGTATAATAGATCTTTTACAATTCATGTTTATAGAAAAATAGACAATACTTTTCTAGGGCTTTTACTGACATCCTTGAGCTTACCTCTTAAACAAAGGATATACCTAAATCTTCCTCATTGGTTAATACACACAGATAACCAAAACCATAAACCAATGGGAAAAAATTGCTAATGCTTAGCATATTTTTTAAGGAAAGAAAGGACATTTAATTTCAATTCATCCATCCATACAGAACAATAATCTCTTTCAAATCTCCACAATGGGTATAAAAAAATGATAATAACATTTGACAAGAAGAGATAGACAATAAATCAATCATCTATGGCAAACTACTCATGTTGATGTAATGTATACACACACACACATATATATATATGTAAAATGTACTAATTGTGTAATGCCCCATAGTACAAACCCCAATGGACAACATAAACAACAAATTACCGCATAAATTATTTTTGAAATAAGAAAAATTCAAAATATGAACATGAACATATATTGCATATAAGGAAATTATAAAATCACATTGACCATTACATCCTCTGGGGTACACGTGATGACAACATGAAATCCTAAACTAAAACCATAATGTTGACGAACGAATGAAGATCACATGAAAATAACATACAACCATCCATGATCCAAAAAAGATGAAAGAGATATATATAAAATTTTATTAATATTTCAATATGACAAATATGAAGTATATTTCCATAGATACAAAACATCAGATAACAGCTACCACATAAGGTTTAGAAAAGTAAAATAATACATTACAGTCATTTCAGCAGTACATTACATCACTTCAGGAGTACATATGCATCATGTCGTGGAGAGGAAAAGATACATCAAATACAAATAAGGTACAAGGTGAAGAGTAGTCTTCAACCAAGTGAAGCTCTAGAAACTCTATATTCGCTTCTCCATCATGAAAAAAACCTAGGAACCCAATGGGGTGCACAACACGTTCCACCCCACCACATGGACTTGAAGGACCACCCCCCGTACTAGGAGTTGATAAGAAAGATCCCCATTCATCAACTATATAGTCAAATAAACCAAAAACAAACCAAACTCCACAACAAGGATAACAACGACATAAGATAACAACCCATAACATTGCCATCACATAGCCACAACAAAATAATGAACAAGTCGAACAAAGCCAAATACCAATATTATAGATCAACACTAAGTAAACATAAGAGGTGCCAACAACAATAGGATCCAAAGCCTTCAAATGAAATCACAATATCAACCAACAATAAATAACAAGGGCACCTTTCATTAACATCAATCAAGTTTCCATGAGGCATGTGTGCAACACTAAAAGATAGAACTTGGAGGCTTCAACAATAATCACAAAGAACCAATTTCCTCAACGACATCAACAATTCAATTAACACTCCTAGAAGCTACCAAAAAAAGGAAGATAAATGGGTACTATAGGAGAGTGTCATCCAATGGCCTTACATGGATTAGCCAGACAACCTATCATAAGGTATTACCTCCATCTATTGTTATCTAGGCTACCTATCTCAAGGCAACCACTCCATAGGGTGACTCATGGGAGACCACTTACCTTTCTTGAGGACAAGGCAGTGATCTTACCAACTAGGTCTTCTCATCCCATCCTTAGCCTATGAAAGTACTAACAATATGAGTGAGGCTCATAATTAATTTTGGTTAGTGTTTAAGTACCCAAACCCACTAATTAATTTTATTAGGTTATCACTTATTAAATAACTCTTCCATGGGTTACCCTAACAACCCCTTTGTGCGCCAACCTCCATGAAGAGCCACTCTCTCTATGGCACCAGAAACTAAATGCAAACAAGGGGTGTACCTCAACTCACATAAAAATCAAAGTGTACATAACACACAACATACGAGGCAAGAACCATCTCACAAACCCATTCCATATTACTAAAACAAGAACAAGGAGATACCACCCACAAGAACTCAAATCAAAAGAAAAAATCAATGCATCACAAGGATCCAACCATGGTAAATCAATAGAATTCAGATTTCTCCATTGCCTCTAGAAGTCAAAAAACACTAATAATCCAAAAACGAGGGTGAATCAAAGTAATACGAGTTTCCAAAAATCCATCATGAATTCAACAAATGATATCTCCTCAAAACCAAATCAATTCATAAGACTCTACATTGGAATGGAATCATAAAATAAAATCAACCTTTAAATTCGCAACACAATCCAAACAGTCAATTTCAAGAACGTTTAACTCTTCATCATGATGTATCCTTTCTCTCAACAAGAAACATTTAAAAAACAATTAAATAAATTAGAAAAACATATTTTAGATCTATCTCAACACCAAACACAAATAAATGGATAAACACAGTGACCATGCAACACATAATACCAACAAGCTCATGAAATCAACATATAATAATAAATCATCCAATCCATAACCACTTTTAAAAGGATTATCCAAACAACTTCTTAAATAAATACCTCATTTATACAATTATAGCTAATTCAAATTCATCAAATGTAACCATTCATTCAAAGAGACCAAAATATTCTTTTCTAACATTTAGCTTCACAATCCCTACTTTTATCAACCTTGTTATCCTATGTTCTACTAATACAATAAGATATATTGAAAATGCCAATATTGATCTTAAAATGATATTTCTTATTCATTATTGTGTTCCCACTTCTCTTATGTATATGAGATACCAATTCAACACCATCTAGGAGTTTTAATATAGGTATAAAAGTAACAACCTAGAACATATTTAAGTTCATAGTCCTTATACGCAAGAATAAATACACTAGGACTATCAAATTACTAATATTATCTAGAAGTTAGTATCATCTCTTAACATCATTGCTTGGTTATCAACCTGAGAGGTACTATCATTATTTAACAAACTAGACACAAATAGTGTTGATGCTTAATCTTCTCTTAACACGACAATGAGTATTATCCTATAAGTAACCCTCAATATTTACAACTAATGATATTATTGTTATTCAATAAATTACTAGTAATATTCAATCCATGATTAAAATTGAGGTTGATCAAGCCTTCATAGGAGTATAATTATGTATCAACACCAATAACCAAATCATTGTATATTATTAAGGTCATAGCTCCTTACCAGACCAATTCCTATTTAAACGAGTAGTAAAACCTTCCATGATAGAATATAATTTTTATTTTAATTCAATTATCTCCCAATATAAATGTTTTAATTTTTATTTATATTATTATTATTATTAATTTAAATATTTACTTAACCCCATTTTTATATATATTACATATTCCAAAAAAAAAAAAGAGTAAATAATAAAAGGAAAATTAAAAGGTTAAGAAATAACATATTTAAATAAATATACATTAATTATTTTTTTCACCTTACTTATTATTAAATTTCCTATTAATAAGGAAAGGGGGAGGACCAAGAATTAAAGAACAGTTTCGTTTGTCTTCTTTTATTTTAACTAATTTCTATAAATACTAGACTTTTCCTCTTATAAGAATTCTTATTCAATTCATTAGAATCAGGGCTTAAATTTGATGGTCAACCTTACCTGTCAACAAATTTTTTAATGACGGTTATTCAAAGGTGCCCTTAAAACATTATGATATACCTTAGTGTAAGTAAAATTATATATAAATCAAATATATATATCATTATAATTATATATAAATTTTGACAGTCTATCCAAAATCTCTCCTTTCATCTGATACAATCTTCTTAAAATTTTGATTGTATTTTACGGCAAAAATCTCTAAATACGGTCATATGGCCATCAAATTTAAGCCCTGATTAGAATCTCCTCTTAGTAATATGGGGAAAATATTTCTCCTCCCCTCCTCTTTTATTGAACCATAAACTAATTAAATCCCCCTTGTCGCCATGCCAAGAAATGAGGTGTAACTACGTGTCGGGTGCGATTGAGGCTACAGGCACGTGTATAAAGATACATTGGCTAAACTTGGTAGGTATTGCATTTATGCATTTCTGCCTTAAAATACAATAATTCCCTTCGGAAAGTTGAATCCCAAGCATATGAGATTTTATATTTTGTAAATAAAAATAATTCCTAATTGGATTTTTCCACTAATTATTGTATGCAAACAAGGGGAAAAAAATAACATAGACTGAAAGGCTGTATCTTTAATGCCTCCTCGAATTAGTTTTGATGATACAATATACGCAAAGAATGCAGTATTAAACTGCAGAATAAACAAGAAGCCACAAACAGCTGAAGCAAAAACTGCTACGGCAGAAATAGAAACAACAAAAACAAAATAAAGAGCTGTAGCAGTAACTAATACAGCTAGGACAAGGTGAACTACAACCACAAAACAGCTACAGTAACAAGAGCTGCAACAAATACATAACATAGAGCTATCACAACAGAGAACAAAACAATTGCAGCAGTCAAAACCAACTGTAAAACAGCTGCTGGTAATTACAGTAACAACTATCTGGTAACTACATGTTATAATAACATGAACAACAGCAATACAAAACCCCATGAAGCACTAGCAATGTGAAACACAAGCAGAGATGTGAATTAATCTTGGAAATAAGACTTAGTTACCAGACTTAAGACATCAAGAGTATTATAGCAGTGAGATCATATGTGCCAATACCATGAAATTCTGAGGTTAGTTTAAGCCCAAAGGTTTTGGATAATAGAGAACAAGCAAGGGACTTACAGACAAAAGAAATGAACGTTTCCCCATCAAGTTATTACACTCTAATAAATCCCCAACAACCACTGTGGAATTGGAGAACATCTTCCAATTGCTTTGATAGACATGTGTGCAAAAAGTGGATGCAAAGGCAAGGCACACAAATTGTTTGAAGGGATACCCCAAATAAATGTGGTCTAATGGAATGCCAAGATGGAAGAATATGCACAATGTGGATTTGTTGAAAAAGGCTTAGAAGCTTTCAAGCAAACACAATTAACAGGTGTAAAGCAAGTTTTCTTACCCTTCGCCCAAGTCCCTGATGCCTCTGTCGGAATGGGAGTTTTTGGAAGAGAGAATGGACACCCATCTACACATAAGGATAAAAGAATTTTGTCATATGTTGTAGTTGCAAGTGACCTAGCAGACATGTAGCAAAATACAAAGCATAGACAAGTCACATAAACTGCCTGACAGCAAAATGTGAAAGCATAGACAAGGCGTGTGAACTGTTTGACAGAATGCCCAAAAAGAATGTGAAGAAACAGAAAAGGTACGTGAGCAGTTTGACAAAATGCCTCAAAGAAATAGGGTTTCATGGACTGCAGAAGTTGACGGATGTGCACAAAATAGATTTATTGAAAGGGCATAAGGAACTTTCAAGAAGATACAATCGACAGGTGCAAAGCCAAATACCGCAACCTTAACCAACATCCTCAGTACCTGCGCCAAAATGGGAGGTTTGGAACGGGTCACAGGCATCCACCGAAACATGAGGATGCAAGTGCCTTGTGTTTCCAGTTGAAGGCCTTGTAATTATTTCAGATATAATAATAGAGACTCTGGAAGATCTACAAAAGTGCAAAAAAATAAAGGAATTTCTCCATTCCTAGATGCCTACAGAGCATAGCCATTGTTAAAGTAAATAAGCTGGCATACTGGTCAAATGAAATTAAATACTAGTGAATTTAATTGTAAATTTTGATTTTTATTCAAGAAAGTCAAGAAACTATGTTGGGAACCGGTAAAACGGCATGTTTCTCCTGTAGTCTTAAATTATGATGTTAACTAGAGCTTTGATCTACTCAGATCACTTTCTGTTGGTTGGGAGCTTTCCTTTAATAGGGTTAGTTTTACCATATGGCTATCCTTAATGACTTGACTATGATTTACCCATTCGCATTTGCCCCTATTTTACTACCTATTTTTGCTGATTTGGCTTTACATATGTTTTTTTTTTTGGTTAATGGTATTCTTTTCTTCACTGCTACTTGTGTTTTCTTTTTATCCCATTGACTACTGTGATCATTTGGAGATATTCATATTATTTCTTTCATTCTAAAAATTGTGAAAAATGATATAATAGAAACGATATTCATCTTTTATAACATTTTTATCTTAACTTTCTATTATAGAAAAGTACTACTAAAAATGCCACTACTATAATATAGTTGAGAACACAGAAAATGAGGTCAGAGAATACCAGAAAGCTTCTTCTGTCAGAGAACCTGGATGCTGGCTATAGAATTTTCTGATATATTTATCTTCAGGAAGTACAATTCTCCGTGCTTTCCCTGGGGGACAAGGAAAACCACAGGAGGTACCTCTTCCATTGCTTTAAGCCAGGTGAGTTTAGTTATGGCGAAACCCTTGACCAGATTTCTTGTCTTCCCAAGCAGGTCGTTTCTCCCTGCCCTCCCTCGAGCAGGCTGGAATAAAATATCAAACTCTTTAAGCAAATGCAATTGACAGGTGTAAAATCAGGCTGCACAACAATTGCCAAAAGCCTCCCTGCCTGATAGACACATATGCCAAAATGAGGAAGCAAAGACAAGGCACGTGTTTTGCTTGGCAGAATGCTTCCGAGGAATGTGACAATCATTTCCCATACCAAATAACTCTTGTTGATTATATAATGGATACTCAATATGAGAATAAATAAAACATACTTAAATATGTATTTTAGAAAGGTTAGGCTTCTATTGTGTAAATTTTTGTGGTATGTTTATTTTGTAAGGTGATGGAAAGTGTATTGCAAATTATAAATTTATGTCAAATGGAATTTTTTTCTACTTTTTTATAACAAACTAATCAATAATATAATATTTCAATAAGTGTAAAAATAGATAACCTTTCATATTTGAAAGGCAACTTATAAAATTTATAAGGGAGGAGAATGGCGCAAGCGAGCGAGGATGAGCGAAAATCTTCAGACGGGCCGCGTATCCGATGGGGCGATTTAGAACAGGTGGAAGGAGTCGAGCCTCTCAGGAAGGATGTCGGTGCAGCGAATCAGCGGAATCCTGGTCACACCCCTCAGTGGGTTTTTGAAAATGGAGGTTGGGTGGACAAATGTCATCGACATTACAGGAAGAACCAAATCGGTAAGGATCCTTATGGATCTCTTCAGACAGAGTGTGGTCATGACAAACCTTCGGAGAAAATGTAAAATCCCCAGGGCGATAATTGGAATTCACCAAACATAACAACATATAGGAGTAGGCATGGGTGGACTTGGGAATGGGATCCAAAAGGTAATAAACCAGCCATCAATTAGAAGTCCAAAGGAGGAAACCTTCATAATTGAACCATCAAAGTATGGCAGAAGAAAGGCCCGCCCAATCCCGGACATAACGTTTTTGCGAAGACAACTCAATCTACGAGTGAGGAGTTCGAATTTGGCAGAAGAATCAATAAGAGAGACCAAGACCTACTTTGAAGGAAGTTAAATCACAAAAATTCCCAATCTTGAACATATGAGTGCACGAAGATGCAACCTAGAGGACATAAATTATTCTAGATGCCAGCATAATTGATTGAAAAAAAGAGTGGTGAGGCTATCGAAACATGCCCTTTTTGCGAAGTCGACTAGCCCAACCAGCTCGAATGAGGAGATAAAATCTTGGTGGATGAATAAATTTTGAGATCAAGTAAGTGTGACCCCTCTCCTGAATTCCTTCTTCTTGATAGAATGTATAGATTTAAATTTGAAAGTGGAAATCTTAGAAGGAGACCCTTTGTTTATGAATGGGAACTGGTTCCGTTGCACGAATTGGCAAGCTAGTTTTGATCCATGGAACTACCGATTAATCCAAATTCTAACAGATTAAACTAGTAGACTTACCATCATAATTCTGGAACATCGATGCTATGACAAGATTGGGTGATGCCCTAGGAGTATGTATTGGAGTGGATGAAGACTTCGTCAATGGAATAGGTGAATCAGAACCCTATGTGTTGGTTGAAATAGATGTAGGGGTTGGGATATATAAGACAGTTGAGATTCTAACAAAATTTCGAAGCTGGCAATAAGAAATTGAAATTTGGGAGGGTTTAGGAACAAACAATTGCCTCTTTAGGAAATCACTCTAGGAGAGCACCTCAAAAAAGCCACCAATAGAAAACACAATCAATAACACTCAAAATGACTCAGTGGACGTGCCCCCACTGAACATTAGCTGTGAGGGTAAAACAAATATGGGGATAGTCGGGTTAGCTAGAGAAGAAATTGATGCTCGTCTAGAGGATCACCTATCTCCCTTAAGCAAGGAAATTGGAATTCCCTCTAATGAGAATAACCCGGTTGAGCAAGCCCTCATTGCCCTTATGGATGACACTCAAATCCTCCAGAAAGATATTTAAAACAAGCTAAATGAATTATCTGTTGGTGGTGCTAGTAGAAGGTCCGGTACCCCTATGAATGAAGTAGAGGAAGAGGGCCAACAATCAGATGAGGAAGAAAGTGAGCAATTGTCAGAGGGGGATGGTGAGCTTTGGGAGGTTGCTGAGGAAGGATAATTATTGGAAGCTAGGTAGTTGTAGTAGTTAGAATCAAAGCTTAAAGGCCCTGACATTAAGAAAAAGTCAAGTAGGGGAAGAATGTCAAATAAGGCCAAACTAGTGTTGGTTGGTAATGCTCTAGGGCAAAAGAAACTGGCAATAGGGAAGGAAAGTTTCCTTCCCTCAACAAAATGAGGCTCATAACTTGGAATGTCAGGGGCGTCAATGCCCCTGAAAGGTGGCATATGGTTAATCGCCAAATTGACCAGTCAAACACAGATGTTGTGCTCTTGCAAGAAACAAAGTGGAATAAGGAGGAAGGAAGAATAGGGTTGGACAATTGGAAACAATGGAAAGGGCATCTCTTGGAGGCCACAGGGGTTTCTGGAGGTCTGGGGGTTATCTAGAACCCTCTCTTAATCGCAGGGGAAGTAGAGATTGAATCTAAGAATTGGCAAGCAATCAGGATTAAAGACATAAGAAGAAACCTTTCTTTCTTCTACATTAATGTCTATGGCCCGATTCCCACAAAGGGAAAAAGGAGACTGTGGGACAAAATTTCTAGAATAGTAGATTGCAAAAGGGTAGAGAAAGGGATTATAGTAGGGGACTTCAATGCCACCCTAAACAACATAGAAAAATAAGGGGGATCAGGAAGAACTTTGACTATTCAAAGAGATTTTCAGAAATTTTTGGATAAAAATATCCTCTTGGACATTCAAACAAGGAATGGAATTTACACCTGGTCCAATAGGAGAAAGGGCTTCACTAATATTGTAGAAAGACTTGACAAATTTCTCTTGTGGGGTGATTGGGGAGTATTAGATGGTTCTCATGATGCCCAAATCCTTCCCTTCACTGGTTCTGATAATTTGCCAGTCCAATTATCTTTTGGTACTGTTGATGCTCCAAAAGGATGTACATTCAAATTTGAATATATGTGGCTAAGAGACAATCGGTTACTAGACTTAATTAAACTCTCGTGGAGTGAAGTGAACCTCAGTGAAGAAACAACACTTTTCAAAATAAATTTCAAAATAAACAAGAAACTAAGTTGAAAAGTGAAGCTGAAAGAATGGAACAGAAGCCATTTCAAGAATGTCTTCCAGGAGAAAGAAAGAAAAGAACAAGAAATCCGCACTCTAAACGATCATGCAATAGCCAGGCGTATGGATACTGAAAACATTGAGAATGAAAAAATCCTAAAAGAAGAACTAGCTGAAGTTCTCAAATGGGAGGAATGCTACTGGTGCCAAAAATCAAGGGAAGTCTGGCTAAAAGAAGGGGACATAAACACAAAGTTTTTCCATAGATCAACAATAGAAAATAATAATAGAAAAAGTATCACAAAAATTAAAAATACCAATGGTGACACAACTCAATCAACTAAAGGAGTCAACAAAGAGGCTGCCAGCTTCTTTAAATCTCTACTAAATAAGGAAAACCACGTTAATAGGGTCGACAGGGACTATTTACTGGGTACAATCCCATCCATTATCACAGAGGATCAGAACAATTTAACTCTCTATCAAAAAGTATCCCTAGTAGAAGTTAAAGAGGCAATTTTTCATATGAATCTAGATAAGGATCCAGGGCCAGATGGCTTTCCTACTGGTTTCTTTCAAACCTTCTGGGATATAGTTGGGGAAGACCTTGGTGTAGCTGTTGAAGAATCCTGAAAGAAAATGACAATGGTAGGGGCAATAAACCATGCCTTCTTGGCATTAATCCCTAAAAAGAAAACACCCCAAACTATGAGTGATTTCAGGCCTATTGCTCTTTGCAACATGGTGTACAAAGTGCTAACAAAGATAATTGAAAAAAGACTCAAAAATGTGCTTTAGGAAGTTATCTCTGAGGAACAAAGTGACTTTGATCCAGACTGATCCATAGTAGAAGGCATCATCATAGCTCACGAAACTATTCACTCAGCTAGGAAAAACAAGGAAGCATGCATGCTTCTAAAGTTAGATATTCTCAAAACATATGATATGGTAGACAGGGGATTCCTTTTCGAAGTATTAGGAAAATTTGGTTTTGGCACAAAATGGATTAATTGGGTCAGCAGCTACATTTCAACTCAGAAATTCTTGGTCCTGGTTAATGGCACTGCAAATCGATTCTTCTCATCCTCTAGGGGACTAAGGCAAGGAGATCCATTGTCCCCATTCTTGTTCATAATTATGGTAGAAGTACTAGGGAGGGGGATCAAAAGCCTCAGAGAGGAAGGTAAATGGAAAGAAATCCATGTTGCAAATGGTATGGACCCCTCAACCCACTTACAATTTTTTGATGACACACTACTAATTGGTGAAGCAAGTTAAAGGGAAGCAGGAAGGATTAAAAACTTCCTGGACACCTACTGCAGAGCATTAGGTTAAAACATCAATTGGGGCAAGTCAGAGATCTTCTTAAATACAAAGCCAAGTTTACAAAGAGATATTGCAAGGATCTTGAACCTAAAAGTTGCCTCCCTACTAGGTCGCTATCTGGGAATCACATTGTTTACAGGAATTAACAAAAATTGCTACTAGGAGAATTTAATCAATAGCTGCAAGAATAAGTTAAGCACTTGGAAAGTTAAATGGCTTTCATCAGTAGGTAGACTCTTGTTGGTTAAATCAGTATTATCTGCAATCACAGTATACTCGATGTCTTGTCTCAAACTTCCCAAAGCTACTGAAGATGCTCTCACTCAAATCTTCAGAAGGTTCTTTTGGAGTGGTTTGGGGGAGCAAAAAAAATTTCCTCTTTTGGCATGGGACAAGATATTCCTGCCCAAGGAAGCTGGAGGTGTAGGGTTGCGTCAACTACCCCTTATGAATCAGGCCCTCATAGCCAAATTAGTTTGGGATATCCATACTAAAGGAAATCAAACATGGGTTAGAATACTGAAAAGGAAGTATCTTGACTTAGATGATCCAACAAGGATCCTCATAGTACTGAACCACCTAAGAGGTTCAACAATATGTAAATTCTTGATGGAGTGTAGAGACATCATATCAAATCATGTCACATGGGAAGTCCGAGATGGAAATAGTGCATCCTTTTGGCATGACTCATGGGGCGGGAAAGCACCAATTGGTGACATACAAGGCTTGGATGAGATAAAAGAGGAAACCATTAGACTTTGCGGCAATAAGGTCGCTAGTTATGGTATGAAGATTCTGAATCAAGGAAGTACCTGTTGGGTTTGGAATGATCTACAAACCCTCAACACCTCACAACCCCAGAAGGAAACTGTATCCAAAATCCTGAAGGAAAGATTCTTTGTCCCATCTAATGATAAGGACCAAGTCAGGTGGTGTGGGTCTACTATTGGGACCTATAAAGTGAAGCTAGGATATAAGGCTAAGGAAATTGCATTAGCCCATTAGGATTGGCCGAGCAAACTATTCTAGGGAAACAAATGCGCCTGGGAAGGTGTTGTCTTTGTAAAGCTCACATGGAAACAACAAATCACTTGAACATTGTTGTCCTATCCTTATGCATTCGAATGTTGGAATCCTATGAGAACTAAGCTTAATCTACAATGTCTGATGCCTACCAATCTTGCAACTTGGTTCAAGATGTAGCCTCAAAAAAGTAGCAAAGCAATGTTTAGCAGCATTTGCAAATCTCCCCATCCATAGTAATCCGGGAGCTATGGAAGGAAAGGAACTAGAAAATCTTTCAAGGAAAGGAATTGAACAAGGACAGACTATGGGACAAAATCAAGAGAGCAATTGTGGAACTGATCAATGAAGCTGCTAGGTGTAAGGAAGATAAGCACAAAGTTTTCACTAGTTGGGATGACACTTTGATCAAATGCTTCCTAGGTCGTAAACCACCCATCCTAAATGGGAATAGCTCCCTTCAATCCAAAAATTCACTAAGAGACAAAACAAGCTAGCAAGCTCTTGATCCAGGGTGGATAAAAATCAATTTCGATGGTTCTACACAAGGCAACCCAGGCCCGGGTGGGGCTGGTTGCATTGTTCGTGATTCTGAAAGCAAGGTTTTAGTAGTGAGATCAATATCATTGGGTAGGTGCACAAACAATGAGGCAAAACTTAGAGTGGAAACAATTGGTTTGCACCTAGGTAGAGAGATGAAATTCAACCAGATCCATTTGGAGGGAGACTCACTAATTGCTATCAATGCAATTCGTAAAGGATCTACGCCTAACTAGAAATTAAATCATTTACTACAGCAGGTCAAGGAATTTGCAGACAGGTTTTCAACCCTCAAAGTTAGTCATATATATAGGGAGTGTAACATGAAAGAAAATGAGCTGGAAAAAGCAACTACAGAATTGACTAGCTAGGACCTCAGAGGATTAAAGATTTAAGAAAGTCTTCCCAAAATTTCTGGCATCGGTCTTGGTTTTTGCGGCACCCAAAGTCCTATAGGGAGGAAAGGCCACATTCTGTCATCATCCTTGACAAGACATGGTTGTTGATGACCATCGCAATCATAAATCAAAATCAAATAGGGAAAAAATACTCCCTCACAAGAATGTCGGTTTCCACTTTAATGTGCATGCCTAGGAATCAATACTCTTCACAATTGAAATAGTTGTTTGTCACGTTTGAAGGAAGAGATCGGTACTTTAGTCTTCATTAACAATTAAACCTGAGGCTAATAAGACAACCCCAACATATTCCTTCTTATCTTATTCTAAGCAACATATTCGAAACTTCTGGAAGGCATGGGAAAGGAGACCAATGGAGGTGCCATTGACAATAGAGAGTGATAAGCAAAAGCAGGATTTTCATGGGGAAATCATGGACAAACGGCTTTAGGGTCTGCTACAATCCTCCCATTCGCTCATCTTAAAGGCTACTAAGAGAGTGTTGGGTCTAGAATTCTTGAATGCCTATCACAAAACAAGAGCCAACATGGAGATACCGACAATGTTTCTTGCAGTTCTCTTGCACATGGGAGTTTCCAAGGTGTTGGGAAAAAAACTTACCCAGATGGTTTTTGAGCATGCTTGGCTAGGTGAAATTGATGCAACATTGGACAATGTGGATGATGAAAGGAAAATTCCTATGCCACATAATTACTATATGACATGCATGAGAGGTCGTGAGGTTATGAAATTCCCTCTAATATGCACTATTGATCTGGAAGGCTTCGAAAAATTGTGGGAAGAAAGGGATAGAAATATTTTCTTCCTCCTCAGAGCTGTGAAATTAACTACAAACCTTCCCAGGGGCTGGGTCAGAAGGTATATGGTGGATGAAGAGATAGAGGATGAGCTAAATGTAGATGATGACCAGGAATGGGGGCTAGGAGAAGGGGAAGAATGGCAGGAAAATTACCAACGAGACTTGGAGGAAAAAGCCAAAGGTCCAACACATAGGAACTGCGGTCTAGATTGTCCTATAATCTCTAGCTACAAGACATACATGAAGAGGTGTGAGTCTGAAGATGAAGGCGAGGATTTTTGAGTCTTGGTTTCCTGCAAAGATTTTAGGGTGTTTGTTCTTTCAAGTGTTTTTATGTGACTGTTTCCTTTAGTAGTACATAGTTAGTTTTCCTCTGTGTCAGTCCCAAGTGTGTAGCATGGATAACATAGATCAAGTTTTTTGTATATGTCATGCTACTAGTTTTCCATTAATACAGAAACGGCAACTAGATTTTTTCGTGCATTGCATGAATGGGTAGCTTGTTGAGTAGCTTTGTGGGCTGATAGGTCAATACTATAGAAAAGACCTACCAACAATTTTTGATAAAGCACATGTAATATTTTTTGGAAATTTAATATAGGGTGTTGCACCTAGTAGTATTTATCGATCAAAACAAAATATTTCAATAAGTATAATTCCAAATAATTATAATTGTATTTCATAAAAAAAAAATGTTGGACATAGAGAAATTAAATCATATAGAGGTCTCTACATGATTATGTATCTTCTATATATGAATACAATCCTATCCATAAACTCTCAAAATACATCATACATTCATTCATCACTTTAGAATGCTCTATACATTACAACTCAAAAATGATGAAAATATTGTTTTCTCCTAATAGAAAATGTATATACGTGCAAAATTGACTTGGTATCCTTGTTCTATTATAGGTGATCTTCCTCAAATTTAATTCCATGAAGGAATAGGCTAAGAAATACCCCTTTAATTTTGTATTCAATACTAATTTCAATAACAAAACCTATCAATTGATAATTAATTAACTCCCATAATGATGGTCCATGCCCAAGGATATTTCTCTATAATAGTTTCATACGTTACCTTCATATCTAGAGTTAAGTCCCCCATATCTTGCATTTACTGACCTCAAACATTATTTATTTTAAATAATTAATATCACCTTTTTTTATAAACACACTTCTTTTAATTATTATTATTATTTTAATTTAATAATTAATAATCAAATACATATAATATCATTTCATATACATCTAGTTAATTATCACTTCACTTCCCAATTAATTTAGGTCACCATATAAATCAAATCTAATTTAATTTAATAGATTAACCAAGGCTAGTGAAGATATTAACTTAATCACATAATTCAAAATTCATTGATCAATGTAAACTAACTAACCCAATGTGACACAAAATTCAACCAAATGACTTACTCAATTGTCACGAAGGCCAAAAGTGGAGGGGTGCTACAGATTGGAATTGCACATTTGATCATGATTACTAACGCCGTTTCAACCTAAATCATCCTTTTAGCTTGTCATCACTCTTCGTCCCTTAATTAAATAAATAATTATTTATTTGATTAAGTCATTCTCTCTTGTTAATCAAATCAATCAATCTGATCTAATTAACCCTATGTCTCTATTTAATTAAATCATTCATTTTATTTGATTAAATCTCTAAAGTCACTCTATTAAATTAAATAAATTGAACCTTGTTTGATTTAATCTAACATCATCGCCTTTAATAAAATAAATAAAAATCATTTATTTAATTAGATCTAAATCACATTCTTCTCATATTTTGATTTAAATCAACTCATAAATCTAAATCAAATGGTCACATCATCTAATCCCTCATTAAATTAATTAACCCTTGATTAATTTAATTCTAACCCATGTCCCATCCTCTAGCTTTTGTCACTTGCACGTGAAAATACATTTAATTCATTTATTAAATCTCTATTTTCTCTCAACTTGGCATCTTTTAGAGAACATTCCTTAAAATTTGAAATCCATCCAAGTGGATTTGTTCTTCCAACAAGACATTTATTCCATCTTATGCATTGAGCCATGTGGCATTTAAGACATTCCTTTTCTCTCTTACATGCCATTTCACTATTTTCAAATTCCACCTAATTGCATTTATGGGCACATTCATCAAAATGTGCACATCCTTTGCCCATTCACATCTTAACAAGTGGCATTTGGCCATTGGTTGAGAGTTAGTCCCACATTGCTTCATTTTGGGCATTTCTCCATCTTGTCTTTCTATAAATAAGAGGTTTCTCTCCTCATTTGATCATCCACAAAGTGAGTAAACTTACTATACTCAATTTCATCTTCAAGCATAGATATTCTCATCAATTTTATCAAAGTCATAGCTAGGTTATGTAGATTTTTCATCATGGAGCATATTTGAATCTTCAACAAAGTGGATCATTCTTCATCACTCATCAACATTGCATCATTAGAGTTGGGAAAGGGCCAATTTTCACATCAAATTGGTACCAATTCCTCCATGAGATCATGAGTTTACTTTCTTAATTGGGATTTCATTGCTTTCTTATTTTGTTCTTCATTTTATTTCCTAGTTTTAGCATTGTTAATGGATTTCATGGGGAATCCTGATTCTTGCTTGCATTTGATCTAACTATGTGTTTGTTTATTGTGTTTTGTAGGTGCTAGGATCTTGGTTCTCCATTTGGCGCTAGAAGGAGGGCAAATCACAAGTTTAAATGACATTTTTATATCAAAAATTTTGTGCTTTTTTTCTGTTTTTGTGTGTCTATAGGGAAATGGACCACTATCAGTCCAGCGTCACAATACAAAACCGCTAGCATTCTAACATCGCCATACAACACCACTTCAAACTTCAAACTGTAGCGCTTGATCTCTCCTGTCTAGAATTCAAAAGTTCTAACTCCACTGTTAGGTCAATTCGGGGTCGCTGACTTTTTTAAACTCCAAGCCGCACCGTTGGTTAAAACTCCAATGCAATCACCCTCTATGTTTTGCTATAGAGCGACACTTGTAGAATTAGCATCGCCATATAGTACCATTGGATCCCTCAAAGTGCACCGCCTGTGCAGACTCCACCACTGTTGGAGTGAAGTAAAGAGTGAAATTTTAAATTTTTATGACGTGTTTTTTAATTTTGATCATCTAGGTTATTAATTGCTTTCCTGATCTCTGTTTTATAGTTCTAACTGGTTTTTTGTAGGTTGGCCTAATCAAAGTGAAGGAGAACATTGAGGTTGAAAGAAGCATAATGACATAATTTTCTCATGATACCAAGTATTTTTGAACACTTTAGTGTTTGTTTGACACTCTTAGAGAATTCACAATCTCTCTTAAAAATTTGTTATCTTTTATGTTCTTATGACCTACTAAATTTCTTTTGGGCTCTAAAAATAACAATACAAAAAATTTCAAGTTTTTGCTACAAAGGGCTTAAAAAGAACCTTAGGAAAAAATCAATAGATTTGGTTGAGGATTAACAATTGAACAAGGAAATTCCATATTTCATTTTGGTGCACTAAAAAGAATCATAGCATTGCTTTGTGGACTTAAAATGAACAAGTGCTTCTTTGTTTTGTAATTACATATTCAAAGTAATATCATTAAAATGATGTATATGCTTCTCTCATGCCTCACAACAATATTGAGAGTCAAAAGGTCTTTTGGTGACATTAAGTTGCATAAATAATTACCCATACACTTCAATTTGGATTTTAAAATTGAACAAATATTGCGAGTATGAGTGGAGCATATTGTGTACATTCGCTCTCTTTGGTTCAGAACAAATATTGATCGAGTTATAGATATATTTGCTCAGTTTTTTTTTATCTTAGAGGTCCTGCCTTGTGGGAAAAAGTAATCACCCAAGGGAATGACCCAACCAGGAACATGCTAAAGCCAAGCGACTTCCACCCAAGATATAAGTGTGGATATTGGAACAAGGGCCAATATCATGAGGATTATTCCGACGAGAAGGGCATCAATGGTATTTCGCTGCATAGATGGTCCCCCACAAATGGAATGCTTGCATTAAAACCCTTGTTTAGAAAATGCCAAAATCCTTGATCTATTTGTTGGTGCAAGAATGGTCATTCTAAAGTTGCCCCACACTTTTATGATTTTTAGTAGAAATAGAAAGTATGCCATAGGAGATTCATGGGTACCGATGCTTGGATGACCTGAGAAGTGAGTGCACTATAAGGGGGAGCATATGTGGTCAAGCATCTAACCATTCACTCAAAGTAGGCGTAGCTGGACTTGTCCAAGTGGGGATTCAACAAATACAGTCTTTCATAGCCATAGGGTTGTACATCTTCTTGAAATCAAAACACTTTTCTTTTTTGCAAATATTGGGAAAACAAACATTCAACATTTGTCATCAAATTTCAAACCCTTTAGGAAGAAAATATCTTTGAAAAAATTCAAGTGTTATTGCTTTCCCTAGGGATTCTATCCTTAGAGTTTTCTAAATATTTGGGGTTGCATCTCAATTTGCATACTAAAGTCAACAATAGGTAACTTTTGCCTTGATTTCATTGAAGTTCCACATAATATACTTTGTGAAATGATAAGAAGTTAAATACATAAGACATCTAGCCTCAAGACCTAATCAAGAATTGTTTGTGGTAAAAAGAACTCACTAAGAAAATCTAGGAAAAATTGAACCCCACACATGTGTCTCAAATGATTTCATGCAAGATCAAAATCTGGTAACCAAAGTCAAAAACTCTTAGTCCAAAAGATCATCAAAAGCATCTCTCAACGCTATATGAATTTAGAAAAAGATTTCTTTTTAACTTTTACAGCAAAGCCTCAAGAAACAATCTCGGTTTGTACTCGTTCTATTATTGTCAAAATCCAAATCTTTTTCAGAATTTTGAACACCTTGTTTAGAGTAAAGCATGTTCTTCAAAATTGAGGTCTTTTAAACAAGAGGTTTTTTAGGTACACATAGGATCAAAATAAAATCTTCATCCATCTTTCAAAAATCAAATCAAAATACTCTCACCAAAAACTCTCAAAAATATTGAAACCATCCTTTATGCTAGTCTTTTTGGCAAATCCATGAATCAAAAATCCTTGAAAAAAATCAAAATCCTTGAATCAAAACATCAAATCATCTTGTTTGGTTAGGTGTGGGTAGATGCATCCTTCTCCCTACACTTAGCCAAGTTATCATCTTGTGAGAAAATCTATCATGTAGATAACATCCAACATCTTGGGATCCATTTGTTCATTATCCAAAATCAAAACAATCCAAAACCAAGTCAAGGTTAAAATCAAATCCAAGAATCCAAAATCAAAAACCAAAAACTGTAAGTCTCAAAAGTCTAGCATTCCTCTCAAGATCTTCTAAGAGTTTAAAAATCTGTATCATCCACCTTTCACACATTTCACCATCACACTTTTGATCCTTAATCATCGTAGATCTTCTCTTTTTGAGCCTTATTTTATGGTTCAAACAAGATTGCAACACAAGAAGAACATGGAGATCAACAAAGAAACATCAACTCCAAGTGACCTAAGCTAAACTATTACGGCCAAAATGAATCCCATTGGATCAAACAATCCTCTAACTAATTTTCCTTCATCATCACAAAATCTACAAGAGGAAGGCTAAGTGGAGGATATCACCAATAATTCCTTTGGGATCACACAAGACAAGATCATTGAAATGATCCAAAATCCTTAGAATGATAGGATTTCCAACATCATGATGAGGCTCCATCCCTCATAATACATGCTTGAATTAGCAAAACAAGGGGCTAAACTCCCTTCTGATTTTGATGTGAGGACCATTGTGGAACAATATTTTGGGGTCATGCCTCCAATTTTATCCATGCCCCCAATCTCATTTACACCTCCATTCCAAAGAATCACCCAACCCATCCCCCAAATCACATCATACATTGCTCCAACTCAACTTATTGTTAACAAAGGGAGTGCATTTCTAAATGAACTACAAACTCATCCCCTTGTGAGTAACCAAGATTTGGATGCAAACATGATCTTTGGGAAATCCATACGCCAAAATACATCACATCCATATATCCCCCTCACCTTTCATGATCCAAATGACCCATCATCATCATTTCACACAACACCAACATACTCGTTAAACACACAAACCTCTCTCCCTATGACCTCACAAGGAGAAGGAGACTTATTTGGACCAAGGGACATCTTCGAACCTTCATCCTCATCATTTCACCAAGGAAGTATGCCATTGACTTTTCCACTACTTCCACCCTTACCACCAACATCAACATCAACTCTTAGTTTCGGGTTACCTCCATTGCCACCACTCACTAACTCATTTGACTGTGAAATCCAACAAAAATTTCTGACAACAGATGTATAATTAGATGTATTGTCAGGTACTTGTGATATTTAATGTGTAATTTTCAATTTTTTTAAATTTTATCCTTGATGTTCATTGAAATTTTGACGAACCTGAGTTTTCATCAAAATTTTGATGAAGATTTTTTGACAAAATTTCAACGAACATGTAAAATCAAATTGTACCCAACATAAATAAAAATGAGTTCGACTATTTATTGCAACAGTGTTTTGCTATTATCACCAGGTTGAGGGTAGTCATTGTCTTTTTCTAGAATTCATTTGTGAAGTCAAATTTGTACTTCTAGGTTTGAAAATCATATTTTAAAGAAACATCTCATCAGATTTCATTTTTAGACTTGTGCATTTTCAGAATTTCATTTCCAGACTTTGTTGTGCAAGTTCAATATTATGATTTTTAGATTCTAATGGTTGGAAATCATAGTAAAATCAGAGTTTAATAAGTTCTAGAATTAGCATTTTAAAGTGTTTTTTGGGGTCACTAACTTTAGACTATTTTCTCTTTTGTAGGGGTGGTTGCATGCCAATTTTTTTTGGTGTAAAATATCAGAATTATTAGATTTTGTTACCTTCCTATGATTAAAAATTATTGGAGTGTGAGTTTGATATTTTTTGAAGATCTAAATATTCAAGCTTGGTAAAGAAAAATCATGTCAGATAATATTAGTCCAGAACAAAATGAAGAGACACTTGATAGATTGTGGGCTAGATTGAAATGAAAGGGTGATGGGAACTGTTATTTTCCTTGCAATAATTACAAAGGCTTAATGATTAGAATACTTTTAATTACAACAACTGAGAAACATTGTAGGCAACATGGTCACATTGAAGGGGAGAATGATTATCGTCCATTGGTAAGTTGTTCATTATATGTGTTTATATTGATTGAATTTGTAAATTTTTATACCATTTTAACATTTTATATATATATATATATATATATATATATTAAATCACTTGATCATGATCATGGTTTATTTGTGTCTATCATTATTATAAAGATGGGGTACCCTAGGGCATATGATATGGACTATCACGACCCGAAGAATGTGGTTTTGCAAGTGGAGGAACATGGAGCTATGAATATCAAAGATGAAGTTAATGATCCTATGGAAGAAGATGATCACACGCTAGAAAACATAGTTGAAGATGATGGTACAATTACATTGATCCATGACACATTTAGTGGCACAACTAATCATGATGATCGAGATGACTTTAATGATGCTCATAATTTACCTATACTTGAGAAGGCATACGAGCCCCTTTATGAAGGCTCCCAAACAACTTTTCTCTCTGTTGTATTGTTGCTGGTGAACTTGAAGGTTATGAATGGTTTATCCAACATAGAAATCTCACGGATGTTAAGGTATGTCATATATGTCATCTTTTTTCATATATTTTTATTGTTGTTTGTTCATCACTAGTAAATAAAGGATGAAATATGTACCATTAATATTCTTTATATTAACAAATAATTTTTTGTTGTAGATTGATTGGTGAATTTTTGTTACCACCATCAAATATTTTACCTTGCTCATACCAATATTTATATGGCATTATGAAAGATATTGGAATGGAGTATCAATCAATAGATGCATGTCCCAATGATCATATTATATATCATAAACAATGTGAATTTGCAATAGAATGCTTGGAATGTCATATCAGTAGATATCAAATAGATGAACTACCAAAAAAAGAGCCTCAGAAGGTTCTTCATTATATTCCCATTATTCCATGTATGCAACAATTATTTAGGTGTGAAAGCTTAACACAATTTATGGATTACCATGCACAAAATAGAAGTGGAGATGGAATTATTTGAATGCATGTGAATGGTTATCCATTAAGGGACATGGAGGAAAAATGGCCACACTTCAAAGAAGAACCTCATAATCTCAAGCTTTCATTGGCAATAGACGGTGTCAATCCATTTGGAGTGCTGAGATCTATTTACTCAGTGTGGCCCATTTTTGTTATCAATAATAACATTCCTCCATGGATGTCAATAAGGAGGGAGCAAATAATGTTTGCAATGATTGTTCTAGGTATTTGTTTACATCAATTTTCTTTAACGTAGTAGCATCTCATTTGTCTTATTTTTGCATAATGACTTATATTTTTTTCATTTAATAGTCATGTACATTAATTTATATATATTGCAGTAAAATTGTAACAACCCCCATGTTTGTATTTTGTTGTGGTCTTTCCTTGATGGATTCTGATAACTGTATATTTTGTATTTACACTATTTGTCCCTTCATTATTTTGTATTGACACCTAAGAGGTGTAATTCCATGACTGTTATGTTGGATTACATGTTTACATGCTTACATGTTTATATGATGATATGTTGTTGACATGATTATTGTTCATGTTGGATTTCATGCATACATGACTAGATATTATGCTGGATTACATGCTTATATTTTTATGTATACATCATTGTCCTTGCTTTTGTATGATTATGGACAAGAAAAGGATGATGTCATAACACTCATAACCAAGAGGCTTATGATATTATGACTCTTTTTCCTAATGGTTGATGTTGCTTTAGATATATGATATATGATTCATGCACATGTACTTTAATGTTTGATTGGAGTGATGCAGGTACTAAGTATCATCTCTGCCTAAATTCATAGGCCTAAGCGTACTCTCATTCCCTTATGGTCGTTACTAGAGGTAGTCATAGGCCAAATATCCCCTACCCTAGCCCACTTTACCTTGTTAGGGCAGTGTTTCCCTATTGTTGTCTTCCATCCGGTTACGTAATGGAAATGTCTGGAGCACCCTTCTACCATATGTGACTTTCCTATTTGTCTCATTAAGGTATTTGGTTTTAGTTTTCATTAATATTTTTTTGTGACTTTAATTAATTGTTCCTTTTGGGGGAGCTAAAATACATAATTCTATAAAAAATGTTTTATATCCCTTTTGTTGGTTTTGGGGAAAATATAAAAATAAAAGGGAGTTTTGTTTTGGGGAGGATATTTTGGAGAGGAAAGAAAGAAATTGTTGTTTGCATGGTGAAAGAAACCCCATGATTTGGGTGATTGAGTTGGGGAGATTGTGAAGGTTTTCAGAGAAGAGTTTGTGGGTAGAAAATTATTGAAATCAGTGTGCCAGTTCTTGCTTGATGTCTGATTTTGGAGCTTGGTTGTGCCTCCTTCATTGAGAAATTCTCCATTTTGGTTTTGAGGAAATTTGAAGTAATTTTCTGTTGTTTTTCATTGATGTATGGATGGTATTTTTTCTTTGTAATCTAGGTTATTTCTGTCCCATGAAAATTTGAGGAACTCCTTTATGTCTTTTTTGTAATGCTTGGAGTTGAATGTTGGATTTTTTTAATTAGTTATTTCTGCTCTGTAGTGTTTTGTGTGACTGATTTTTGTAAATCTCTAGCAAACATGAAATGGGTTTATGGGAAAAATTTGATTTATGGGCTCTTTCTTATTTTTCTCTTTTGCCCAATTTTTGTAAGAAAAAAAATGTTTTTTAATTGTTTCTCATTACCCTATTGATAAAAATGAAAATTAAGGGTTGATTTCATGTAGGAATTCCAAGATATCAACTGGGTCTTTGGTAGATTTGAAATCTGGGCAATTTTTGTTTTGGTCCTAAACTAAAAAATCGAAGGTGGATTTCAACTTGAAATGCCAAAATATGAATTGGATCGGGCTTAGATTCATAATCTGGGAACTTTGAATTTTCACATCATTTCTATGCCTTTATTTCTTGTTGAATTACAACTATTAAATGTGTCTTTTTACAACAGTATTAGTTGGCCATTTTTTATTTTTTACTTTGACAAAAATTGTGGCCTTTCCTTTTATTTCATGTATTTTTTAGTTTCCTCATTGTTTAAATGAGATGAGCATAGGTCTAGGTGATAGAGTGGTCATATGGAGTGGCTCTCTATGGGCCCATGGCCCACAAGTGGCTACCAGGGGAACTAGTAGTAGAGTTAGAGTAAACAAGTGATAACTAAATAAAATTAATGGGGTAAAACACTAATAAGATAATGAGTCCTCATGCATGGCCTTGAGCACTTGTAAAGGCTAGGAATGCACTCAAGAAAGCCCATTTATCTGCAGGGCATTGAGTCATCCATCTACGGGGTGTGGATTCAGGAGTGATTGAGTTTCCTCATCCCTATGAGAGGTGTACTTGATTCCATGTGGTCCCATCCCTTCAAACACGCATGATGACACTTCATCTGATATGCACTCTATTATCTAGCCCTTGGTAGTCATGAGTAGTACTCGTCATGATATTGGATGAGTTTTTCTTGTTGTGAGATTGATTGTGTGCATTGCCTTCCATGTTTGCTTCATGATTGATGTGAGTGTTGTCCTTACCTTGCCTTTGTCTTGCTACCTCTGTTTGGGCCTTGTGACTATCTCCAAGCATGGTGGGGTGGCCTCTTTTGAGTCCACATGGTAGGGAGGCATTGCCACCACCATTGGGGACTGGTGTATAGGTTATTGGAGCACTAGTTGGAGTCATCCCCTCTTATGGATTTATCTTTTAGATGATGTATTTTATTCATGGTAATGCTATTAAATTCATACTTATTCCTTTATGCACATTGTACTCTATTGAGAGAGAGAAAGAAATCATAAATTTAATGAGAATATATGTGATGATCATGTTTGGCTTATGGGTTTTAGTGTTGGCATCAGACTTGCATGTATTATGACAATTATTTTATGGCTTCTTTCTTTTTCTTCATGTGTAATTAGAGCTATGGATGTATTTTATTCCTTTATGTATCATGTTGTTAAGTTTCTCATGCAACACAACCTATTGTCATAATCTGTGTAGTTGCTGCTAAAGTTTCAGAGCAACGTACAAAGTTCTGGAGCAGCACTACTAAAGTTCTAGAGTAGCGCAAAAAGTTCTCGAGCAGTGCTACTAAAGTTCTAGAGTAGTGTAGAAAGTTCTAGAGTAGTGCTGCTAATGTTCTGGAGTAGTGTAGAAAGCTCTAGAGTAGTGCTACTAACATTTTGGAGCAGTGCAGAAAGTTCCAGAGTAGTGCTGCTAAAGTTCCTAAGCAATGCAGAAAGTTCCAAAGCAGTGCTACTAAAATTCTAGAGCAGCGCAAAAAATTCTAGAGTAGTGCTGCTAAAGTTTCAGAGCAGTGCTGCTAAAGTTTCGGAGCAGTGCTACTAAAGTTTCAGAGCAGTAAGTTCTGGAGCATTTTTCCTGGAGCTATCTTATTTCCTCCTATCTAGTTTTTCTTTGGAGGGTAGATTAATCCTCTCCCTTGGGTTGCATTAGGCCATACTTGGCCTTGTATGTGGTCGTTACATGGTTTTGGAAACTACTTTTTGTGTATGTTATCCTTTATTTTATTTTTTTTAAATTATCTTGTCCTCTTTTGGCTCTTAACCTTCGAGGTCTTATAGTGGGATGTTACAAAAAAAGTTATAATAATTATGTAATGTTTATGTTCATTCAATTAGGTAAGTACCAAGTTAAAGATATGAATGTATATATCGAGCCTCTTATTGACAAGTTACTAAAGTTATGGAATGGCGTCACTATGTATGACATCTCTAAACCAATAGGACAAAGGCAATTTCAATTCCATGCAATCCTTTAATGGACAATTCATGATGCCCCAGGGCTAACACATTTTTGTGGTATGTTATAACTTTCAATTGCACTTTAACGATATTTAATTTTATGAAGTAGATATAATGCATATTTTTTAAATAATCTATTCATTATATATAATTATAAAAATTGACATATTTAATCCAATTATATATGATCTTGCAGGTCTTCAAACAAAGGGAAAATTTGCATGTCCAATTTTTGGTCCAAAGATGAAATCTCATCCTTCAACAAGTTTAGGAAAGTAGACCTGTTTGATGACTAAAGGCGCTTCCTCCATAGAAATCATAAGTATCGAACTACTAAAAATTTTTTTTTCAATTGGAAAGAAGAGACTAATCAAAACCACAAAAAATGACACCTTGCCTATGGAAGTTGGAATATAATAGAATTAATCATCAAAGTCATACATTGGATCAAATTGTTTATCTGTCATATATGATATGTTTGGAATTTAGATTTTTATATTGTGTTGTGTTTACTCATGTTGTAATTTACAATGATTGTCATTGTTAATTTGTTAAACTTATATGCTTCATGAAGGTTGTCAAGGCATTAATGGTCAGCTTCCATAGGGACTAAAAAGTTATCCCAGACAATTTAGTAGGTTTCCCTACTATGAGCAACTACAAACTGTGCATTTGTTTGATACAATGCATATCAGAAAGAATACAACAAAAATTTTATGGAAAATATTGGATGGAAGGCATGACAAAGAAAAAAATGTCAAAATTTGTAGTGAAATTCAGGAAGCCAATCATGCAATGAGAATGGTCATTCAATTAAATAGTGATGGAGACCAAATTAATATAAGTTCCCTTTCTTGGTTATTAATGGAGTAGCAAAGTAATGCTATAAAATAAGTCATACAAAAAATTTGATTTCCCACAAGATTTGCTATGAACATAAACAATATCATAACAAAGAAAGGTGAATTTGGGTCAAGGATGAAAACCCATGATTGGCTTACCTTCATTAAGGTAATTATTTTGGTATATATATATATGTATGTATACTACATGTACTTTTCAGTGTATTATGTTTACTACTTTTGGAAAAATAATGAAAAGATCATTTTATAATTGTTGCAGTACGTTGTACCTCTATCTCTTTGAGAAAACTTCGACAACAATTTCAAGCAAGTTATATATGATCTTGGAAAATACATAAGGTAAGTAGCGATATTTGTTCAATTCGTTCTATAGATCTTATAATTTCTATTTGTTTTACTTGTTATGTAAAATTAATATATTGTATATTTATGTTAAATCTCATTAATATATTTGTGCCTTGAATCACTTGTAGATGCTTGTCATCTAAAGAAATCCATAAAGAAGATATAAATTATTGGAAGAGAAAAATTCTTCATCTAATGTGTGAAATGAAAAAGTGTCCACCTTCGACATTTTTCAATGCACAAGAACACTACCTCATACACCAAGTTGAGGAGATTGAATTGTGTGGATGTGTACACATAAGGTCAATGTGGATGGTTGAGAGGCACTTGAAATTTTTGAAGGCTTTGGTTAGACAAAGAGCACATCTTGAAGGTTCTATCATGGAGGGATATATGGCATACCAGACCATGGTGTACGTTACTAAATATCTTCCTAATTTTGCAGCAAAGATCCATGTAGATCGCATTTGGGATCCCAGCTCCATTAAAAAATTTGAAGGGGAGTACCTAATGGGGAAAAGGTAGATCGATGAAAGTGAGAGGTAAATATAAGATGGTCATGGAGATTAATACATTTTACATTAATTTTTTTATGTATATTGTACTTATTTAAGTATTAATCTTCAATGTACATCAATTATAAGTTAAGGTCATATACCATGGTAATTAACTAATTATACGTCGTTTGTGAATTTCAATTTTTTTCATACAACTAGTCGAGAGTGGGATGCACTACATTTATACGTCACAAAGAATCTTGATTGGATGATCATATGGATTGAATGATGTCAACAATCTAGTCACACATTAACATGGGAAGGTGAGGCTTCACTAGTTAAATAAGCTCATCATAATGGAGATTCCAATGTTACACCAAGGGAAATTGATTTAGCATATAGTTTAAGAGATAAATAGGTACATATAAATATATTAATCACCCATATTACATAATTATTTTCAATTATATTGATGTATATATATGTTGAGATTTTTTTCTTTGCATACATTTGGCCTTAATATGTTTACCAACTAACAATATTGCAATGATTTTTACATGTTTGACATATTGTAGGTGAAACACCACAATGCTATGTGGTGCAATGGTCATAAATTTTAAATCAAAAATTTTGATGACAAGAAGAAAACTTGTGATTCTTGGATAAATGTTGTCTTTCAAGTGACTAATGTTTCATCTAAAAGCGACATACATCTAGAAGTCTTAGAAAATCAATACTATAGGATTTCAGATGATATACTTGAGTGTGCCTTTAAATCCTTCAAATTAGTTATGTTTGTCGTCCTATGGTATAGGACATGATTGAATGAAAATGATCTCAAGAGAACTGTTATTGAACATTATAATGGATTTAGCATGGTTCATACAAGGTCGATCGAGTGAGCTAGAAATGAGCCCTATGTTCTTCCAAGGCATTGTGAGCAGGTATTTTACTTAAAGGTTCCAGGTAAACCAGGTTGGTCATTTGTTGTTAGACATGATCCAAGAGGAAGGGTGATAAAGTATAATGTGGTGGAAGAAGAAGATACTGATGAACTAGAAGATGATGTAGATGATGATCAGGATCAACAATTAGTTGATGATGTGCCTGATGAAGATGTCAAAGAGGAGGAACTAGATCATGATGATGTAGGAGCTAATGTTCATGAAGATGATATTCGTGTGGATGATGACATTATCAAAACTGATATCAATTATGATGATGATGATATGATGAATCCTTACAATGTTGAATCTAGATTGGATGATACAGACAAAGAGTTGGATAAGGAAGAAGATCAATGAGATTGAAATGTATGAGTTATGCAATTATATTATCTATTTGATATTAATTTCTTGATAGAATTATATTTGACTTATGTGGTTACATAATTAATTCATGATGCACTTTTTAACATTTAATTTTAATTCATGGTGTTACAACTATTTTAGCTCTCCTAAAAATTTCCATATGATCATAATGAATAGTATTTTGGGAAATTTCATGAAAGATGACACATTGATCATAGTAGTGAAATAATTGTAAAGTCATTTATATTTTTTAGACCAATCACCCTTCGTAATGTCATTTTTAGGATCATCTCCAATTTAATTACTATGACACATAAGGCATGATTTGATTGCATTATCTTGGAGGAACATTGTGGCTTTGTGTAATGTGAGAAAATTTTGGATGGGGTAGTGGTGCAGGAGCACCTACACCTCATCTTCTATACTTAATCATGTGATGATAATTAGGGAGGTCAATAGTTTGGTTTAGGCATTTCAAGAATGTTTTATTGTGACTAAGATCACTCAAGACAATTATTCATGTTCTAGGTGAAGTTTTGAGTTATGAGTTTGAGTCTTGCACTAAAGAGTTTTGTAGCCTTTTTAAGGGAAATTGTAGAATTTGCATGTAAAAGGGTGCAAGGTTAGTGTCATGTCAATAATAAGGATATTATCAATCCACTAGCATGGTCTTAGAGGTGTCCTAGGAGTTTCAATATATTTGAAAGGTCAAAAAATTTAAACATATCAATAGTGATGTTAACAACCTTGAAATTAGTGTGTTTTATGTTTCATGTGATCATAAAAGATTAAAAAGTTAGGTGTAGAGGTGGTTGTTTGGTGGTTAAGTTGTAAATGCCTTTAAAAGGAATAAATTTACCATTTTAAAGGTTGTTGATGGTTGAGAATTTAAAATACAAGCTCTTCACATTCAAAAATCTGTGTTTTTCTTCAAAATTTCTATATTTTTCCTATTTTGCAGCACTGTACAGTCACATATAGCCATATTTTGATGTGAAATAAATTCCATGTCATGAATATATGTGTTATATTTTATTCAAATCTAATTTGAGGGCTTAAGGCATTGATTTGAGTTAGAAAGCTTCATTTCTTTGCATACAGTTTGGTTACCTTATTTTTGAGGGTTTTGTAGTCCAAACATGATACAACGGGGCTATTACACTTTTTGTGATTACTATATCTGTGTAAGAGGTCGCATGGATACTATTACAATTTTAGAATGCATGAATAAGGTGTAGGATGATAAATAAAGAAGGTATAGTTGTTGCCCTTAAGAGTTTTGTGAAGAAAAGCATGTGAAATGAGAGGTTCAAGCCTAGGTTTCAACAAAATATGTATGGGATATCTGATTTTATGAATTTGTATCCATGTGTAGACCTAATGGGTTGTTATAAGTTTTTTTTGAGGTATGGGAGGTTGTGGAAGTAGGAGATTCAATAAAACCTCATGATTTTGGCCTAAAACAAGGGTTTTTGGGTTTGGCAATAATTTGGTCATACAAGTGGAATATTTTTGTGGATTTGAAGGTTTGAAGGCTGTTAGCTCTCAAAAATGTAGGTAAGAATACCTGAAGAGGTTTGCAATCTCTTGATATGTTTTAGGGTAACAAACAAGGCCAAATGATTTGAACCTTCTTCTCTTCAGGTGTTGCCAAACCTAGGTGGGTCTATCTTTGCAAACTAAGCAGACTTAAGTGATGTGATTTTGTTTACAATAATATATTCAAAATGACAATATTACATGGAACATATATAATCCTAATAAAGAGTATGTGTAATATTAGAATATGTTCAGTCAATAGATGTAAAAAATAAAATGAATAAATGAAAAGATGAAATGCATGAGACCAGTGCCTTGTTGGGTGTATGGAGTCTAATGAAAATCTAGAAAAGTGTAATATATGATTGCAATAATTCAAAATATTTGGCACACAAATTTAGTTTATAACTTGTATAAATGTGCAAGTAAATGACTGACAAACTCTACTTGAGATAGAATGACAATCCTAGTTATGTGATTCTTCTTATTGATCCAATTAATACTCTTCAATTACTGTGATTGACTAGAAGGGTTTAATCTTTACTTGAAAGAACCAAATAATCACATCATAGAAACACAACAAATGTGTATCATTAAACTGGATATATGCTTGTTATATCAATTTAAACAATAGAAAAGCATCAAAATGGAGGAAACTAGATAACTATATAATTCCACAAATAGTTGATACCAAGATTAAGCCACAAGTTCAGACATCTTCATTAACTTCATCAAAATTTATACATTCATCTAAGTCTTTTAAAGGAAAGTTTCATTGCAAACTATCTACTGTATCTTTCTCCTATCTGGCTATATCTATTTTACATTGTGAAATAGATATAAATACATGAAAATTATGAAAGGATGCATCCTTTCATAAATGTCTTTTGCTTAACAATAATAAAAAACTAGAAATTATGCTCTATTAAGTCATAAATGGATGCTTGATAGATAATCTAGGTAATCTTGCCACTCATTTGTATCAACATCCTCCAGTGCATTCCTTATCACTATCTCCATTTTGATCATCTTCTCATTTTGTTCACATGCCCCATCCACTGTTAAATTGTTTCATGTGGTTGTCTCTAGAATTTTTTGCATCATCATCTCGCATTCCTTGATCCATCTATCTTTTCCCTTTAGTTCCCCTCCATCTTTTAACAACATTGATACTCCCTTTTTTGTGACATTGATCATCCCCTGCTCATCACCTTGCAATTCTTCATGGAAGTATTTATGTTTTTTCATAAATTGGTTGGAAGTATCAATAGCTATGTTATCAGGAGCATCCCTTTGGTTTATTTCCTAGAACTTCTCTCGGATCCTACCATCTATCCTCTTATGTTCTTGTACTATAGTAAAATTGTGTGAATGTGTTCCCCAGAGCTTACTCAACCAAGTCATTAAATTGGTCTACCTCTTCCTTATTATTGTAGTGAGTGCATCACATTTACCTTGTGAGTACTTATTTGATTCTTCCCATTAATCTATTTCTTGGGAGCTTTCACCATGAGTCAATTGCTTTGTGGATCTCACCGTGATTCCCATCATGTCCTTCAAGTGATCATTTTCTCTAAGTAGTCTCTTGTTATTCATCTTATACATTTATTTTTCCTTGATTAGCATCTAGATTTAAACTTTATTTAATTTGGCCACATTAATGCCAATTTTTGTTGTAGCTATTTGATCAACCTCACCAAATTTTAACGTCATTACATGTCCAAAATCCTTTTTAGTATCAATTACAACAGATTTCTTGTGTGGAGGATACAGGGCCCATATCATAAGTGATCCCTCATCTGGGTTACACTTAGATCTTGCATAAATCTTTGTTACCTCCTTAGGAGTGAGTTTATATGTGGCATTACTATTCTTCATAAAACTATCAAAAACCAAAGCAGAGTTCAAATACAACCTAGGAAAGATCATGACACCCGCATCTTCTAATAATTTCCTTCCTTTCTTAGGGGTCAGGCTCTTTATTTCTTCTTCCACACTTGATTTTGAGTTATTCAACAATTGTTCCTCATTACTTGGTGTAATATTCTCCACTAATTTCCTTATTGATTTTCCTTTTAATTTGTACAAAAAGGTTTTAATGAATTCATCATCAACCACAAATGATTTATATGCTATTTTCCTTGTGTCAGTATTTGTGCTCTCTTCAACATCTTGTTCCCAAGGAACATACTTGTAGTCTTGAGTTCTCAATCTAGAAATTTTATCAATTATACTGCTAGGCCTACCATCACCAGATGTCTCTTCATCATAAGATAATAGTTTTGTATCTTGCAATCCCCTATTATACTCATCAACAACTTTTTTTGCTTCCTCTTCTTCCAAATTCCTGATCAAGTCATCATAAAAATAGGGTATGTGATTGTATCCTCCCAAGTTCATTTTATTTTTGGAAAATCAATATACCCTTCTGGATCAAATCATTTTCATGGTAGACCCTTCTTCATGTTTTATTGCAGCAATTTGTTGAGAACCATATCATATACACCCCTTGCTAATATAGTTAAATCACCGAAGCATAATGTACTAGGCATAAATGCCTACTTTCTGAAAGAACTCAGATTCATAACATCTGAATAGTCCAATTTCCTAACAATCTCCAAATATGCAATCCTATCAGGCACCTTCTTGGGAAAAATGAAGGGTGCATCTTCAAATCCACATACTCTTATCATGGTCACATCTTCTAGATAGTACCAGTCTCCCCAATTGTGGTTGATAGGTCCATTGAAATCCTTAGGCCTTAAAAACCCTTTTATGTCATCGAAAAATGAGTATTCACAAGGATGATTTTAAAATATATATAGTGGTTTCACAAAAAACTCTTCAAAATGTAGATAACAAGAAATATGAAATCTACAATCCCAGGTGGCAGTCCAAAGTTGTGCTGGTAATAACCTTCCTTATCAAATTGTACAACCCTCAGTTTTTTAGGCCACATCTACAATTCTTGTCCATAATAAAGTATCATATACATTAATATTGAATAAGCATCCAAGTGCAAGATAGGATCTCCACTTTTTATTTCCATTAGTCTTGAATCAAGTACTTTAAAGATGTGTGAAGCATAATAAAAAAACCTTGAATTGTGACATTGGATGTCTGCTGCAATTACCATGGGTACAATTGACATGTGCTTAGGGGCCTCCATTCCCAACATTTGACACGCTGAAAAATATGTGTACCTCATGTAGGGTTCAAACAAATCAACATGGAATGGGGAACCATCACTATCATTCAATTAAACTGAAACACCATCTTTCTTAGACCTATGTAGTGGCAACCTCCAACCCTTGTACAAAGTATCCATCCTCCATAATTCCTTTTCTAGTTGTTTAGGTACAACTTTTTCACCACAAAATCCCTCTAGGTTGAAAACCTCATAGATGGAAACTTTAGATACATGTATAAATGGTTTTCCTGATGGATCACAAACAACTTTAAATTTTGGATTATAATAGGTAGCTAGCATCTTCACCAATTCTACATTTACAAATATATTGGGGCAGACTAGTTTCCCTAGGTTTAACTTCCAAGGATTGCACACTAGTTCATATCAGTTCCTTTGTTGGTAATGAAAAATAAGCAGCTCATATGCCCTAATTAGGGTCCATATGTCTCATATATGCTTGCATTTATCCTCTGACTTTTCCACTTCTTCCCTAAGTTGTGCAGATCGCCTAGCCTTAGGTCCTGAGCTAGGCAATTGATCAATTAAGTATTGGTTTAACTTCCTCTCAACTACCCCCAGTTCCTTCTTTGCTTCAATTTTTTTCTTTTTTCCTATAGGGTTATTACTCTCACTTTGTTTCCTACTTTTTTTTTTCCTGAGCTACTGCTTTCCATTTTATGAATCACAAAACCATAAATTTAATTGTAGGGAACTTACAAGTTTATTTAGAATTCTTTGACTACAAGATCTGTTGGACCTTCGTTTGTTCCTTTGATGCTAACTTTGCAAAATTTTCCTTTAATTACTTTTCTCAATTCAGGAAATCATCAACACATTTGGTAGTAATACTACCATTAATGTCCTAGCTTTGAACATGAGCATAACTGATCTTCAAATTTACCCACTGTCACATCAAATGTTTTATTGGCAAGACAATTCAAACTTTGGGTGATCCTTTTATTCAGGCTTGACTAACGTTCATTAAACATTCTTTTGGTCTGGGAGACATTACACCCATATCACATAATCTATCCATTTGATTCATATAAATGTCACCAAGTGTCACCCTGACCACAATCTTGATCTATTTCTGTCTTCATTAGCAAGACATGGCGTATCGCTAAGACATTCAGTAATTTTATTGATGTTATTAGTCTCCCTGATGATTATTCCTTTAATCTCAAGTATGTTGCCAAGACTCTTGCTGATGTAATCTTATCGATATGACATAGTGGGTCAGGAGGACATTTTGAACTCATTCCAATAATGGTTGTATTGGTGATATTATGTTTCTTTTTTTTGGTTAGCAAGACAAGATGAGTGTTTTGCTAATGATATTTCATTGACGAGAAAAATACACTTGGGCCGACTCAGGGATCTTACTTCGATGGCATTGGTCTGGCCAATACAACTCCTTGTGATTGGATTGGTGAGACAAGACAGGTTTCTTGCTGATGGAACTTCATTGGTGAGACCTATATGCTCGGTATGACCTTTTCATTTCACCCCCATGGAACTTGTCTTGCCGAAAAATCTCTTTATCCGTGAGACCATGGACCATGTCATCCTGATGTGTATCTTCTTATGTAATTCGATCAATGTGACATTTCTATTCTTTCGCCGATATGCTGAAAATGAGAATATAATAATTTATGAATCAAAGAGACTTGCACAAATTCTTCCTGATATGGGTTATTTGAATACTATATTTTGGAGGTTTTTCATGATATCAAATGGTCAAGAATGATGTGATCATATGTGACTATGATTGATTATACTCAACATAAGATTTTCTTTAGGGAATCAATGAGTGCAAAATCATTGTAAAATTTTCAAAATTTTACAATTCCAATAGAGGCATAAAAATTGTTTCCCCAAGGTTTCATGGGCATATGACAAGTTTAAAGGCTAGTTGCTTTGTAAAATAGGCCTAATTAGCCTAATCAACACAACCTAGAAAGGATGATTTTAGTGATTTGGTAAAAAGGACTTGTACTTGCCCTTGAAGTATGTTTAATAACTCTAGAATGGGTGTCTTAAACCATCAAGGGTTTGTTTGGTGTTTTGGGAAATTTTTGATTTATTGGGAAAAAATTAGGTTTGCACTGTTACAAGGATTCAAGGAGTCAAAGTGTGAAATCTGACTTTTGTTGTTTTTCAACCTTTGAGAGTTGTTTGAATTGTTTAAATTAGTAATTCTAAACTTGTTGGAAGCCTCTTAAAGGAAGGTTGATAGGTTGGTTGAGTTGATCATCCCAGGTCTACATCAAATAGTTGCTATTGCTAAGGTGGATCACTCCCTTCTACGAAGGCCATACACTTATGATTGGGTCAAGTGTTCTTTTCTTTAGAAAATTCCTATTTCCTTTTTGATAGGTTATGATTTGATTAGATGGGTTATGAATCACTTATTTTAAGTAATTTATGTCTATTTTAATTTGTAATTTATTCAATTCAAACACATCCAAAATTATGTCCCTTGCTTTAATTGATTATTATGTTATTTAATTATGAACTCAAATGACACCTCCAATTTAACTATATCTAACTGAATTTATCTAAAGTATTAAACATTTTTAGATCAAATTTAGTAATTAACTCAAACAACTTTCCCAATTTAACTATATGTGTATATAACTTTAAGTTATTTTTATTTTAACTAAAAGCACTAAAGTTACAACATACAAATTAAATGATATTTATGATTGTAAAATTTATGATTAAATACATCTCTTAGAATCCTTTTTGTCCCAATTTTAAAATAATTCTATTTTATAGAATACATTTTAAAAAAATTTAAGATGAAAATAGCAAGGAAAATCAAACAAATATCTTTATGAAAGAAGTATATATTGGCATGAAATTAAATATGATTTGTATTCCAATGTAAAAACTACAAAGAATGGAAAAAATTCTCTCAACACAAACTATTATGTAGTAGTCAATTAAAATGAAAAATCTTACTCTATATTAGTTAGGATACACAACTAAGAAAATGATCTAAATAGTCTAATAATTTGACCATTAGCATATAGCAATTTCTATAGAGTTGTAGATCTCTTCCATTTAAAAAACACAAAACACTATTAGGTAGATAATCAATCATCTTTCATTTCTAGAGTGAATTATTTATCCTAGAGGAACTAAGTATATAGTATACAAAGAAAACCAGCAAACCCACAACTACCCCTATTTTGAAGGAGTTTAGTTTTCTCCCCTTCCTGATCTCCCTAATATTGTCTAATTATTTTAAAGAGACCAAGGGTCATAACACAACTTTATTCAACCCACTAAATAGCTTGGTTAATGAAACTTGACAAAAGAAACAAAATAATTGCTACATTTGGAATTTCATGTGGAATGAAGAGTGGTGACAATAATCTACTTATAGCTTAATAAAACATTATTTTTATAAGAAGGCTTAACATTAGAAAGATAACTGTTACACATATAGTTTAATAAAACATTATTATAGTTTTACCAACTGTAGACATGCAAAATTAGCATTATGCATAATAATATTCCATTCAACAAATAAATCAAGTTTATTTGTCAATCTCCTAAAGTCATCAACTTAAATCAAATAAATCAAACTTGATCCTATCATCATCCCTTTAGTTAAATAAATCAGGACTTTATTTAATTAAGTCTCAAAATTGATATTTCTCATTTTCTTATTTAAATAAATCAAATATCTAAGTCAAAGAGGTCAAACTCATCCTAATCATCATCCTAGCTAATTAATCATGATTAAATGCTAATCCTCACCACTTGCATTCTCTAGATTTAGCCACTTGCACAAATAAATCAATTTATTGATTTATTAAAATCATCATTTTCACTCAACATAGCATTTATGGGGAATATTCCCTCAAGTTTGAAAAATATGACAAGTTGATTTGTCCCTCCAACATTGCATTTATTTCTCATTTTCTTGTCCCCCTCTAAAATTTTATTGCCCAAATTTGAATTTGAATTTCCCCCTCTTGGGCACATTTCCCAAATCTTGCACATGCATCAACCACTCACCACTTGACAAGTGTCTTCCTCTCATTTGTCCAATCTTAGTCCCACATTGGTCCATTTTCAACACTCTTAGAATTTGAAAATATTTAAATAGAGGCTTCATCCTCAAGAAAATCCTCCACAATTTCATCCAAAAAGCTTATGCAAAGTCACTCTTCATTGAAGAACTGATTTTTCCTATCCATCATCTTGATCATCAAAATATCATATCATGGAGCTTAATCAAGGATTGGGAAAGGGCTTCTTTCCATAGAAGCACCAATCCACTATAATATGCTAGTTTGATTATTAGAATGATGCCTTTCTATGTGGGTATGTGCAGGATCATGATGGGCCAAAAAGTGGCAATATGATGGGTATTTGTAGGGGTATGTGGCTGATGAATTTTTTTTACCCAAAATTGATGAAATGAAAAGGGTTTTTAAAGGATATTCTTAGCTTTCTAGCAATATTAATTATGCTTCACTTTGAATTTAATAAATAATTATTATTCATTTTCTATTTAAATTACGACTAAATTCCTAATTGATAGGCTAATTGAAAAACATCTATAGCTTTCAAACAGTATCACAGTTTTTGGATCCAAAACATGTGTCACATTCTATGCTTCACATAATATAGGATTAAAAAAATAAAAATTGTATTTCATGAAGTTTTGACTAAGTTAAGGTGGTTAGACATATGAGTTTTTATATTTTTTAAAAGTTGTAATAAAAAATTCATAATTAATTATTTACTTGGAAAAAAATACCAAAAAAATATGCATCACATCCGGACATGATCCTCTACTTATGTTTAAAATATTATAAAAAAATATTATCATTTTATTGTGGTTAGAATGGTTAGACAGACACCTGTTTCTTATTTTTTCCCTGAAATTTAAGTACTACTGCATTGAAATTTCAAATTTTCACCAAATAATTTTTTTTATTTTCTAAATAAACCTAGTAGTTTATAAACTGCATTCAATTTTCTACAAATTCTATTCTTACATATTTTTGAAATAATATAGATAACTTATTCCAATTTTTAAGTCAAGTTGCCTAACTCTGATTTTTCTGAATTTTTTGCCACTTAAGGGCCTGTTTTTTCCATGATGATCCTGCACATACCCATGTTTTACTTGTTTCTTTGGATTTATTCTTGTGATTAGATGAATATTATAGGGGATTTTTTATTTTCTTTGGTTTACTAACAATACTAAGGGTTTTTGTTTTTGAGCCAATGGAGATTTAGGGTCCTACACCAGCATATACTATTGTATGCTTGCATGGATTCTTAGTTAATATATGGGGAGATAGAGATAGATGGGGAGAGAAAGAGAGAGAGATAGAGATATACGGGAAGAGAAAGAGAGATGGAGATATATGGGAAGAGAAAGGAAGAGAGGTGGAGATAGATATTCAATGGATATGGTGGATAGGAGGGGAGATGGTGAGAGATAGAGAGGGGGAGATAGAGAGGGGAGGGAGAGAAAGGGATAGATAGGTAGAGGAGGAGATAGAGAAGAGGGGGGAGAGAGGAGAGATAGGTTGAAGAGGAAGAGAGAGAAAAGAGGGAGAGATAGGTTGAAGAGTAAGAGAGAGAAGAGAGGGAGATAGGTAGAAAAGGGAGAGAAAGAAGACGAGGAGAGGAAGAGTGATATGTAGAAAGGGAGAGAGAGAAGAAGATAGGGGAGAGGGGGAGAGATATCTCAATATATATAGAGGGTGAGGGAGAGACATAGAAATGCGGTGATATAGAGAGATAGAGGGGGATGGTGAAAGAGATAGATAGATCGTGATAGAGGTAGAGAAATATATGGATAGACAGAGATAGAGAGAGGGGTGAGAGGGAGATAAAAGGAGAAATAGAGATAGAGATATAGAGTAGGAGAGATGGAGGGAGAGATGGATTGAATGAGAGAGAAAGGGGGAGAGGGAGATGTAGCTCAATAGATAGAGGGGGGAAGAGGGAGTGACGTAGATAGTGGGAGATATAGAGAGATAGAGAGCAACAGGGAGAGAGATATCAATCACCCTCCCTATATCTCTATCTATTCATCCTTATCTCTTTATCTCTCTACCTCTCTCTATCTCTTTGTCTCCCATTCTATTTGTATGTTTCTCATTATCTCCCTCTCTCTATATTTTCTTCCCTATATTTATCTTTTTCTCCTTAAGTGTGGAATGGGTACATTTAAGAGGTCTTAAAGGAGAATTATCATATCTTTAATCAAATGGCATGCTACCTTAAACATAAATCCCCAAGAAAAAATTCCATCCTTCGATTGTTGACATGAAACAACCAATCCAAATTTAGTTTCTCTTTTCCCTCTCTCTCTTTTCCTTTGTATCTCTTATATTTCTCTCTCATGCTCTCTCTTTGTCTCTCCCTATCTATCTAAGTTCATCTCTTTCTCTCATTCTCTATCTTTTTATTTTTTGTCTCTCTTTGTATTAGCTAATAGGCTACACATATTGTGAGATTTGAGCTTGAAACAAATCTCATGCCTAGAAATCACTATTGTGTCGTTGGGAAACAAGTTTCAACTACCATTTAATGGTAAACTAGTTGTAGTGTAATGGTAAAATCCTCTAAAATATCAGGTAAAAGCCTATATATACTATTATATAATAATAAATATAATTATATTAGATATTATTTAATCTAATATTACTATTATATTAATTATATTTTGTATTATATAAAAATATACTTATTATTAATTATTAATTATAATAATTTTATATGTATTTAATAATGTTGTTAAAGAATATAATATATAATTATAATAAGTGAAATAATTATATTATTTATTATGTAAAATTTAGCTAATATATACTTAACTATATTGTAGAATATTAAAACCTAGGTAAATGGCACCATAATTTTCAATTTAATTAACATACTCTAAAACCTAACAAAACCAGGTTGTAGCTTGTCAAATTGGAGAAGTGAAAGGTCAATACTAGCACCGAGGAAGAGTTTGGAGGGGTGCAAACAAGGTCAACACCAGTGCCGAGGAAGAGTTTGGAGTTAAAACAAGGTCAATACCAACGCTGACAAAGAGTTTGGAGGAGTGGAAACAAGGTCAATATCACCGTCGAGGAAGAGTTTGGAGGAGTGAAAACAAGGTAAATACCAACACGGAGGATGAGGTTGAGGGAACTCAGGGAAAATAGACAACAAAGGGACAATGAGTAGTGTAAGTTTGGCACCCCCATTCTCTTTAACCTACAATTTCCATGCCTAGTTTCCAAAGATCTTCTCGTACATTGGCACCCCTATTCTCATAAAATGGTATAAGATAAGACAAAAAATTAAATAGCTTATTCTTTCACATTTTTATCGACCAACCTTAGGTCTTGGAAAAACTCCCATAAGCTACCCACATTTTGGGTGAGGTCTAGGAGTTCATCACACATAGCCTTCATTGCATGAGTCTGAAGCAATTGTAGACCTAGCCCTCTCTACAAGCTTAGTGAATTTAACCACTTTATGTTTACTTTTCCTCCAATATTTATTTTTGTCCCTCCCCTTTCAATCATCTTGGATAAATTGAACTTATAGTTTCCTTTTCTTATTGATCCTTCATGTGCTCATGTCAATCTAGCTAGTTGACCACCTAGTTACCCCCAACATCCTCCATGTTAAGCTTAATGCCTCCCACCTCATCAAAAAATATTGACATTGTCATCATTCTCATCTAGAACTCATAATTAAGTCCCACTAACTTTAAAGGTTCAATTTGTTGGTGGGAACATGTTATTCTTTATTGGATGACCTACCTCAAATCTTATGTCCACAAAGTTGCTAAAAACATAAAACAATAAGAAAAAATTTGAAGGTACAACTAAAAATGGGTTATTCCCTTTTGGACTCCTCCACCTCTTATATTTCAACATAGCACAAAATTACACTTACATAACATAAACTCAAAAAAATGGAAATTTATAGGGGCAAAGGAGCCCAAGTATATGCTAGGCTGAGCTAGATCTAATGAATGGAAATAGAGGCATACAATTCTTCTTTAATACCTGCACCAAAAAAATATGCAAGGAAAGGTCTCCTCCACACACAACCCTTAAGAAATTGTGAATACAGGAATATAATATTTGAAGAACTCAAAGTTGATTCTCTCATAATAGAATAATTTTATCATACTTTTTCAATGATGAAAATATGAGAAAACCTTAGGTTAAATGAATAATTCCTAGCTAAGTTCTTTAAATCATGTCCAATTGTATAAGAGAAGACCACTGCTATGTGTACTTGGATACCATGGAGAAAGGCTCTTTGGGATCTTTCATCAATCAAGGTATTGTTAAATTTTAAGACCTAAAAGTGAGAATCAATAATCTTTCCTAGGATGGTGGCCAATTATGCTTCTCAACACCTAGATTACAAAATATTTGTCAATATCATTTCCATAACAATTAAACCTATTGCTTGAGATATAGTCATATAGGTAAAAAAAATTTCTTTCTTGATAGTAGATACATTCTAAACAATTCAATCCTTGCATCAAATATTGTTGAATGGGCCCAACAAGCTACTCATGATGCCCTTACTATTAAGTTAAAACTTTGACAAGGCATATGATTGCATCAAATGTCCTTTCATTTATAAAAGGCTCAAATGGATTTATTTTTAACCTTAAATTATTATCACACATTAATCTATTTGTTAATGAGTGATTGCACAATATTGTGTCTCACTTGTGGGATGAGGCAAAAAGATAATCCCAAAATTTCAAAATTACAAAATACCAGTTTACTGAAGAACCTTCATTCAAAAATGATGCCATGTCAAAACTTTCAAATGAAGGTATTTTTTATTTTAAATATTTCATGTCATAAATACTTTATAAAAGGAACCTTTGCATGAAGTACCTTCAAATGAAGACCTTATTTCAAAGGTCCTTCATTAGAAGATCCTTCATATGAAGGTTCCTTTAATGCCATCACATTATAGCTCTTAGAGTTGTTAGAGATTTTTTTTTTTGAAGTAGAGATTGGACCATCAAATAGTGTCACCATGACTCTACCAAGATATCCATCAAATTGACAAACCCTGACTTAACAACCACAAATTCACAAGAAAATTTCCCCTATCAGCCCTAGGGCATCAATTCAATGCCAAGTTTCTTGCTTTAAAATACCCCTAAATGCAATGAAACTCTATCATACCATGTTGCACACCAATCCACCAAGTTACAATTCCAAGATAGTGGGTGGATTGGTGGATGTCATTTCTATTTAGCCCTCAAACCCTTACACAAGCAAAATAGGGCAGTCCCTATTTTTGATTGTTTTCTCCCACAAAATAGTTATTTAGCACTTCAAAAAAAATGAAAATGAAAGGAAAAGTATATATTTATCTACACCAATTATCTTAGAGCATTTCAAGCTTGTACGGATCCATACAACACAAAAGAACTTTAGAAAAATAGTAAAAACATAGAAAATTGCTTCAAGAACATGGTATTTGATATGAAATTTTGGTATCAACTCCTCCAACAATTGCAACAATTGCAATGGGATGGGAATACAATATAATAGAAGTGGGATAAGAAATGCATCATTTGAAGCATCAAACCAATATGCAAAGATGAAAGAATGTGCTAACCCCTTAAATTGAAAAAAGTTTCTTTTAACTTTATGTTTATTGGGTAGTCAATTCTCTTAAGTTATCAAATCCTACCATCATACATAACAAAAATGTTGTTTCAAATGATTATGAGCACTAAATTTCACTATTTGAAGATGTTGAAACCTTGTCATAGAGAACTAGAACATTGATGTAACCACTCATCCTACCTTAAAACATACCAAACGTCTCCTAGCAATTAGACATAGGAAGATTTAAGACGACTTAAACAACTTTTATTTCCAAAGCATAAATTTATGATGACTTAGACATATGGAAATTAAATGTTACAAATTTGCTGCTATTTATAGTCATGTAGGTGTCCAATAAACCACTTGGTGGTGTTTCCCTTCAAGTTTATTTACTTGAATGAAGAGTAAAATTCCTTTGATTACAATTAGAGAATACATTTGAGGCCTTGGTTGTGTAACTGGTGGACCATAGTCACATTTAATAATTGTTACAAAGTTTGGGAGTTAAAAAGTTAAGTAGATTTGATTTGTGATGGACACATTTTGATGGTAATAACAAAAATTTGCAATCAATCAAGACTTGATTACCTTATAACCTATCAAACTATAGCGATGAAAAGATAGATTAATCATAATGTCACCTTGGGATCACATCACCATGAAAGAACTTCATCCAACATCCTTATGAGTGTAGGTACCACTGAATAGGTATTTTTTAGATCCGTCTTCCTTGAGTGAGGGAAATTCAAGAAGATAAGAGGAAAGCAAGACATGTAGTAGGTCTAAAAGAGGGAGATCAACTAGAGGTCAAAAGATTAGAAGAAGATTTTGTAAATGCATGGAAAGTTTTCTTGCTGAAGTGGGGTCATGTTGTTATGATGATGAGAGAATAGGTGACATCGAGGTTCCCTTAAGGTACAAACATCTACAGAAACCATGGGTACCCAAGGAACTTCCTCCAATAGACATTGATTTTTGTGTCAATGAAAGGATATATCGCATAGCACCATCGTCATTACAAGGTTTGGGAAAATTTTGCATGGATGGTATAAAGGTATGTTATGACAAAGTTACTAAATTGATGGAGTATGTTGGACCCTGTTACAGTTACAAAGATTGGATGCAGCTAGTTCGATATACACAAAGTATGTGTAGGTATGCACTATCAACAAATTATATACAGTTAAAAGATAAGGATCAAAATAAAGGAGTGGCTATGTAAATTAGTGGAAGGCCAAAAGCATCAGGGAATATTGTAGGGTTTATAAATAGTACATGACCTAGGTCAACAAATAAGCAACCCAATTGCATATTTGAGGCACACAAGGGAAACTGTGTATTCGTATGTGTAATAAAATCAATAACTATAGGGGAAGAGTTGCTAATCAATTACAATTTCAATTTCCTAGATAAAAAAATAGTTACTATAGGGGTGGTATGTACTATATACCATTTTACCCAGCCTCCAATTAATGACTCCAATATACCATTTTATTAGTATCTTTTTTTTGTTAGTCTATTGGTTTCATTTCAGTAATGTTTTTTTATATTTAATTTTTTTCATAGCAGGACATTGATCATACGAGGAAGGGTTTGTCCTAGAGCATAGATCACGATGCATCTTTGGGCGCTTCCACCCAATAGGTTTACCTCATTGTAATTGTACAAATAAGATACGAACAAAATGTTTTATTATTATGTTTTTTTCATAAGTTTAATGGGTTAATTTTGATAATGTTTTAATATTCTTGTTGTAGTTGGCTAATCAGGAAAAGGCACCAAAAATAGAGGAGAGCATCCATAGGGAGGTGCAATCACTATTATGTGATGATGACATTGCATATTCAACAAAACCTCTCAATATGATAAGGAAGACCCAAAAAAAATGAAATGAAGAAATCCTTCAGTTGTTATTCATAGTCCCTCAAACAGATGAGATAATAGAGAGGGTCAAAATATTGACTGAGAGAGCACAAAAATTGCAAGTAAGATGTCATGAGGTCTTTAATTATAACATAAGTTCATTCATGGTTTTATATTTTGTACTATTTTATGTCATGAACTAAAATATATGTTGTTTTTACAATATTTTTTGCATCCTCATGATGCTATTGGCCATGATCAAGGTATTGCACATGCTGCCTGAGGAGTAGGGGTTGGTACAAGTGTCCATCCTGATCTTCCTGTGCATACATCACATCATCTAACCCCATCATCCATGCCTATATTGTCAACTGAAATATCAGCAACACATACCATGCAAGAATCTAGAAGTGTACCCTTTGGCAGTGAACACATGCTAAAACATGCATCAGGGCATGTACCTGGGGATGCAGAGGCCACTAGTACTAGTGATGTTTTAGCAGCATTTCCTAGATATTCCTATATTACTAGTATGGGAACATTGCCAATCACATTTGTGGTGACCGAGGATTTCGTTCCCATAAAGATAGAGAAGGTCCCAGGTACTTTAAAATGTTTTAATTATTATTATATAATATCCAATTCAAATTTACTTATTGATCACTCTTTTTAGACTAATGATCCCATGATCATTTTGCAGGAAATGATTTTTTTTATAAACATATAAGTGATATTACATTGGAGCTCTTCAAGCCCACCATACATACATGGTGGAATTCCCAAAATCAAGATTTAAAAGATGAGCTCATTAACCATTTAGTTGTGTTGTTCGGTGATAAAACATTTAGGTATGTGCAGGATCATGATGGGCCAAAAAGTGGCAATATGATGGGTATGTGGCTGACAACTTTTTTTTACCCAAAATTGATGAAACGAAAAGGGTTTTTAAAGGAGATTCTCAAATTTCGACCAATTTAAATTATGCTTTAATTTGAATTTAATAAATAATTATTATTCATTTTCTATTCAAATTACAACTAAAGTCCTGATTGATACATTGATTGAAAAACATCTATAGCTTTCAAACGGTATCACATTTTTTTAATCCAAAATATGCATTGCATTCTATTCTTCGCATACTATAGGATTAAAAAAGGAAAAATTGAATTTCATGAAGTTTTGACCAAGTTAAGGTGGTCAGAAATACTATTTTTTTATATTTTTTAAAAGTTGTAATGAAAAATTCATAATTAATTTTTTACTTGGAAAAAAATTACAAAAAAATATGCATGACATTGGGACATGAGTCCTCTACTTATATCTAAAATATTATAAAAAAATATTATCATTTTATTGTAGTTAGGGTGGTCAGACAAACACCTACTTATTTTTTTCCCTAAAATTTAAGTACTACTGCATTGAAATTTCAAATTTTCACCAAATAGATTTCTTTTTTCTTAAACAAACCTACTAGTTTAAGAAATACATTCAATTTTCTATAGATTCTATGCTTACATATTTTTGAAATAATATAGATAACTTATTCAAATTTTTACGTAAAGTTGCCTAACTCTGATTTTTCTATTTTTTTGCCACTTAAGGGCCTATTTTTTCCATGATGATCCTACACATACCCATTCAACCGGACCAAGCTCCTTAAGAAAGATGGTTCCTATCTAAATTATGTGAGGGACCAATATAGGTCACATTTAGAGAAGAACAAAAAGTATGATCACCCCCCCATGATTCTAGAGAGGGAGTGGAAGGACCTAGTGTTAGATGGAAAGGAGAAGGCTGAAAAGAAGAAAGGAAAGACACCATTGAGCCAATGAAGGTATGTGATACTATCAACAATGTATTTATATACTAATTACTCTTTCTTTTTACATAATCTTATGTATTTCAAACTTTTCATAAGTTTCCCAACACATCGAAGGAAACAAAGGAAAGACTAGAAAAATACAGGTAGCACAAACTTGGCTTTGGTGTTTATATGAAATTAGTGGCATGAATTGTAAGTATCAATAAATGAAATATTGCATCCAAATAATAAATTGCAATCAATTTTGGTTTTATCACACCATAGAAGAAAAATTCATGATCTTATGCAACAATGCAGGGCTCTGAATTCAACAGAGTGCCCACAGAAGAGGACCCAAAGATTTCCTTCTAGCAAGGCTATCTAGTTGTGGTTGAATGCCTAAGAGTCTTGGCTGGGAAAACACAATATCCCATTGCATCTGACACGCAGGTAAATAAAATCAATAAATTTTATTTAAAATTGAATACTTGTGCAATCTATTCAATATTAATTTCCACCATAAAGTAATTATGAGCCTATTTTTGTTAAACAGACAAGCAATGATAATACTGCACATGACATTAGAATGCAGGCTGGTGAGGGTGGAGCACAACCTGCAAATGAAGGTCATGATGTGCATCCCGATACTGGATGTATCCATGTGTTATACAAAATACAGTATGGATTAATACAATTAAATATCTTTAATTGCAATTGGTGTATTAATTAATGTAACATTTCATGTTTCAACTTTAGAGCATGTAGAGCCTAAACAACATGTTGAGCATGATCAAACTAGAGAAGATCAGGAATATGATGTGGCCCCATCAGGTAAAGAGGACTACTCTAATATTTTTTTAAACATATTCAATTGCAATTGGTGTATTAATTAATGTAACCTTTCATGTTTCAACTCTAGATCATGGTGAACCCACAATAATGGGTTACAGTTTTTGGCCAAACATGACACTAAAATCAAGATTTTTCACCACATATTCACTTTCTTACAACTATAGCAATTAAACCATTAAGAATTTGAAGATGAATCAAACTAGTTATTTGTTATATCTTTTGTGTAGATTCTAATTATATTTAAAAAATATTTTTTTAAAAAAAAATTGTGAATGATTTTATGTAATTTTTAATAACTTATTTTTTCTACTAATCAACATTTTAAAAAAGTGATGTTTACTTCATACCACATAACTTTTTGTATAGACATGATACAATTCTAATTTTTAAAATACAATTTTTTCACACCAATATCTAGTGTAGGGATATTTTTTCATAATTTTTTGTTACATTTTTTTTTGGGATTAATTTTCCAAGTCAGAGTAATTATAATTTGGACAGAGGTGTACTTTGGCCCACATAACTTTTTTTGTATTCATTTGAATTAAGTTTTTTTTTTGTTGGAATAAGGACATCAATACCTAGTGCACATGTATTTTTTAGAAAAAAATTTTCTCTATTTTTTTATTTTTTCATATGTGTGAAAGAAAGAACTTGATGTTCATTGAAAATCCTACATTCACAAGAAATAAAAATTAAATATAATAATCAAATTAAACATATTTAAAATTATACTTTTTGGGAAGCTTATAATAAGGGCTACATGCTTACAAAATATAAATTTTAAATGAATTCATTTGATCACCCAAAAGGTAAATCAAAAGTGGTTTTTTATTAGCATTTTGATAGGTGTAGAGGAGACTCAATTATAGGTATGGTTTAAATCTAACAAGGTTATTTCCAAGGAGGTTTGTTCTAAGGGGGTTTGATCAATCCCTCTTTAATTAAAATAATTTAAATGGAACCTTTAAATTCTTAAATCATTATATTTTCTAAAAATATGTGATTTCAGGAAAAAATTAGGATGTCCCAAAAAGTGTAACCCATTATTGTGGCAGCACCCATCAAGATTTAGAGGGTGTTCAGCATGTTGAGCATGAGGCTATAAGACAAGATCAAGAAGATGATGTGGCCCCATTAGGTAAAGAGAATCACTCTAATTCTCTTTTAAGTAATGAAATACTTGTAACAATAATAATAAAACATATAAATTTAACATTTCTTTGTTATTGTAGCAGACCCCCTCTTGTAATGAGGTCCATGTCGTGAGTACACAACTAGGCATACATTAAGATCATGAGTAGGGGGAAGAACAGCTGAAGGGGGAGCAAATGATTTAGAAAATGATACTCCACTTAATCTTTTTTTAGCTTCAAAAAAGAAACAAAAAAAGTGATTGTAATCATATTATGACAACCATATTTTTGATAATATGTAAAAACTGAAAGAATGAATGTTATATGTTAATGAATGAATGTTAAATGTTAATGAATTAATGTTATATGTTATTAATGGATGAATGGATGATTAATGTTATATGATCGAGTATGGGGAATTGAGAGTGATGTGAAGAGGGGGAGGGGCCAAATGAGCTTCCACCATCACATGGTTCGCCCTGTTAAGTAGAGAATATTAAACTATTATCAAAACAAAGAGAAGATCAATAAGTTAATGCACTTTTCAATATAAGAAATGCATCGTTTGAAGCGTCAAACCAATATGCAAAGATAAAAGAAAGTGCTAACTTTTCACTATGGTGGCAGAAAAATGATTCTTTATACCTTGATGCCTTCATTATCCAACCCAATTTCTCCTACTTTGCATAGCTATTCCATGTTTTTTGATGTTAAATGACTCTTTCACAAAAAAATGTACCAGTTTACGGCCTTCAATCCAACTACATCAAAGTATCTTTTTAATTCCTCTATCTTTCATCAATATTTTTACTATTTGAACCTCGTACAAATGTTTTAGATGAAGAACCCATTATTCTGGAATGTACCTCCAATTGAGTAAAGTGAATCCATGCTCTACATCATAATTTTAAGTTGTTTCCATTCCAATGTTTTTAGTTTAGTTTGTTTGTATGTATTTGTATGAATACCACATTGTGTTGTCTGTGGATTTGTTTCAAAGCTCTGTTTCTTTTGTTTTTAGTGGTGACATAACTCTAAAATTTTACTTTTGTGCATAACAAGTTAGTGGAAAAATTGATAGCTCTGAAGGGTTTAGAGGCTCGATTGAGATAGATACATGAATATTTGGATCTTGTTGTTGATGGGAGTCTTCCACTTAACCATGAAATTTTGTACCATTTGTAGTTATGCAAAAATTTCTCTACTTACATTCATTTAACTTATTGTCTTCCTTACCAAAATCTACCCTTGTTAAGCTACAACCATAACTAGCACATTGTCATAATACTTTAATCTCAGTCATTAATCTTTGTCTTGAAAAAAAGGATAATAGTCATTAATACATTACTAAGGGTAAACATATTTCATAAAGACCTATGGAGGATAAACCATAGTCTACCAATCCATTAGAGACTCGCAGTGCATAAAACCATTGAAAATACATTGCAGTCATAACCTTTGCTAAGGGCATAAGATAGTATTTTGGATTGTTTACAAATTCATATCTGTGATCACTTTCTATTTCTTGAAATTTATCATGTAAAACCTAAGACTCATGTCCTCATATGCTTCATGCCTCCAAGTCTGTCCACAAAAATTTCATGGCACAAGTCTTTCCATGAAAAACTTCATGCTCTATGACTCCTGCTCTCTGATCTTTTTTCTTGTATTTGTTCTCTCAACACTATTCCTTTTGTATGTCATTGCATCAAAAACCTGATTAGAGAACCATTCACATCCTCTACATTATAACATCAAAACCTAATTAGAGAACCATTCACATCCTCTACTTTACATCATATCAATCTGCATTGCAATTGTATCCCTTCAAGGAAAAACAATCAGACACCTATACCAAATCAACAAGGCACATTAACAACCATCTATACCTTCTCACTATAGCCAATTATCAGACCTTCAAGACAATAGGTTCATCATGTTTTGAAAGAAAAAATCAATCATCTACTTCACAACTCTATCCATTCCAACTTATTGTGCTTTTTAAAATCAAGTCACCATTCATGCATATTAGATTCACCATACCTAAATCATTAAAAACAACATACACTACCTTCTATACCTTATCCTAAACTTTGAAACATCTTTTTCAACATGAATACAATAGTTTCCAACCACTAACAATTCATTTTGTCACTATTTTAGTAGATTACCATTATCCATGCAAACAAGCACCACTTCTTAAATAGGCTTCTATACCCTAAACATGCATAGGGGTAGTTCTTATGCAGAATGAATGGCTTATTATTTTTGAAAGTAGGAAAATGACTAAAAGATATTTTCTGAGTATTAATGATAAGGAAATTTTGGCTATACATGCTATAATAAAGGTCTAGTAGTAAAGCAAGAAAATGACCGAAACAGAGAAACTCTAAGTATTAATGATAAGGAAATTTTGGGTATACATGTTATAACAAAGTTCCAACAATATTTTTTAGGGCATCATTTCATCATTTGGATGGATTATCAAAGGATTATGTCTAGTGTTAAGCTAAATTTTATATTTTTGTAGGTTAATTAAGTAATTATTAGTTTTTGCAATGGGAAACCCAAAATCCAAATTTTATATGCTCTAATATTTCATTTCTCTTTGGAGGAACATTTGCACTTTATTCATTGTTATGATAGTATGTTAATGTTAGCCAAAAGGTTGGCAACTAATTCAAATGCTTTCAATAAGACTCCAAATTTATAAGAAGGCTTGACATTATAAAGAGTTTAGATTACTCCACATGCCAAACATGATTCCTCTCCCTCCTATAGTATCTAAAAATAGGAAATTGATAAATCTTGTTAAAGTTAGGTACTTTCTATTACATAAAAATTATCACTCTCTGCCTATATTTTCATAGACTAATGTTTTCGGTGGCTGGGTATTTCTTCTTGTGTTGAAGAGCACATTATGAAGACAAGTCATGGGCCAATCTCTATTTTTGTGGGTGGGGATCAACTGAAGCCAACACTCATTACTTATCTCGATGTTACTTTGAATAATGAGTATTCTTCAGTGTTTTTTTCAATGTTGTGTGCCATTTTATAAATAATGATCAAATTGGTTATATAATTGCATTATGAAGCTAGAACTATAGTACTACTTGTATATGCCAAAACTCTAGAACTTTTCTTTTGGCACACATTATTGAGGAATAAATCTCTTGCATCTGTGTGCTCATGTAGGTCTTCTTGCATCCACCTTGTGTGAATATACTTCAACTGCTTATTTTTTGTGTTGTAGGTAAGTATTTCCATAAGAGAGGCTATACTTTTTTATTGTTATCTCATGAATTTTATTATTGTTTATTGGTTGGTAATGGGTCTAGATACACATCAATTATAATGTGCTATTAGAATCTCTTATTACAAGAAGAAATTTGCAACTCAGCAGGTGGATAGTCATAGATGGATAGACATGTGTTTTCAAGGACTTTTCTTCTACTCTTCCACAATTTTTACATCTTTTACATTGATGTACCTAGGCATGAGGTTCTATTGATGCTCAACTGCAGCAATTCCCTTTGATAATTATACAAAACACATGTTTATACTCCTGTTTCTCTTGCATGAATTCCAAGTACAGTCACTGGATCAAATTTCATGTGATATGGTTCATAGTGATTCAAACCTTGTCTAATGCTATCATTTATGGCTTCAAGCAAATTCACCGCCAACAATTCACTATCATGAAAAATTCATCTCATGGAAAATTCACCACAAGCAATTCATCATTGTGGAGAATTCATCACATTAAATTTTTTCAATAAATATTTCCAAAACCTTGAGATTTGTTTTGCAAAAGAATAATTTCCACCACATTAATAATAGTGATGACCGATATTGTTGTATAATGGGTTTACTAGAATAAAATAAAATATATTGAAAAATGTTTTCATTTTTATTATAATAAATCAAAATTTCTAATTGTATATGTGATGAATTATCCATGGCGATGAATTTTTGGTGGTGAATATTCCACAAAATGAATTTTCCATGTCAATGAATTGTTGAGTGGTAAATTTTCTGATGATGAAGTTTCCTAGAACGGTCATTTATTCAATTGATATTGATCAATGCAATTCCAAGCACCATTCATCTATGCTATTGTGTTTACAATAGATTTTGATTCAAAATTCCCCTTATTACATACCGTACTTTTTGCATTTGGTAGGGTATGTAGCTGCATTATAGCTCTTGTTAAACGGATCATAAATGTTTTGAATGGTTTTAATTCTTATTGTTTTTAATATTTTAAAATAGTATGTATTTATGGTTTAAAATTTAAATAGTTTAGTGGTTTGAACAATAAGGCTTAAGACTACTTCTTCTTGATAATAAATGTTCTAAATGATATTAATGCTTCAAACTTAAGACTACTTTCATTGTTATAATGATCAAAATGTTATACTTTTCTATACATTCAAGAGTTCTCTTTCCCCCTACCCTTTGCTCTCTCCCCCCTCCTTTTAAGTATTTTCATTGTCATAAAAGATTTGCATTTCTATCTCATTTACACAAATTTATTTGAAGTTGTAGGAGTGACTAAAAATATGTTAAACATAATGGATTTTGTCTAAACAACAACTTTCCATCTTATAACTAATTAAATCCTTAATTTTTGATAAGTTTAGAGCTTGAATAATGCTTGTATATGCATGTGGAGTAATAAGGGAGCCTATGTGAAGATTTAAATTTAAAACATCACTTTGGTATTTTTCCATAGATAGTGAAATGATATTTTGAGTAATACAAACCTACACGCACAAATATGTTTTTCATTTTTAATTCAATATCATGAAGAGTGGAATACAAAAATATCAAACCAAGCAAGAATAATCAATTCATAAGATAAATTTGTTCTAATAGGGTTGACTGGTTGCTTGTTTCTTTTTGATTGTCAGGAAGTCACCAATATACACTTGGTTTTCCCACCTTCTCTTGCCTTGTGGCCATAGAGTTTATGAAAAAGGAATCAAAGTAACCTTCAAGATTGAAAATGGAAATGAGTATAAGGTCAGTATAACTTAATGTTAATTGGGTATGATTTTATTTGTTCAAGACCAATTTAGATTCATTTTCTGCTCACACTGCTTTTATTTACATTTATGTTTTGCTAATATTTATTTTCTTTTACATTCATATTATTCTATACATATTGTGTTTACAATAATGTTTTCCTTAATTTAATCAAGGGAAGAGAACCCAATACTTGAGCATATTTCAATAGTTGCGATAGTAGTGGTTTATATAATGTCCAATATTTTTATCAATATTGAACCAATAGTTGTGACTTTAAAGTTGTTAGTGTTGATGATGACTACCCATAATTAAAAAAACTGTATTCCTTTGATCTAAAAAGAAACCAATCATGTGATTGCACATCGGTGGTCAATAAAACATGTTGTGAATGCACAAATATTGGTCTCACTTTTTTTTGGGGTCTTTTTGGAGACCTTGACAAAAAGTATGTTGATGTGGCCTTGAAACCTTAGTTATAAGCAAGGGACTTGTCAAGTAAGTTGCTGCAAAAAAATGGGAGTGATTTGAAATTTTCACGTATGATAATTAGAAGCGTGAAGTTAGGGTGCTCAACTACTGGGTCCTCTCCCTATATATTGTTGTGGCATAGGCATGATGCTAATGTTTTTTGGAACGATGAGTAATTCGGTCAAGGGTAAAGAAGTTTCTACAATATGGCCTAGAAGAAGACATATAACTCCTAATGATTTCTATATAGCCCTAGGCCACTGTTCAACTTTTCCCATAGTACCTTTGATATTCGTGTCATACTGAACCAAGTCAAATTGTCAAGTGGAGTCAATGTCAACAAATTTTGACAACATTCTTCGAGTTTGTGGTAAAATTGTAGCCTTGGAATAGGGGATGGACATCCATGACAGATACAACACATGTGATTTCTTTCATTAAACATTTGGCTCGTAGTATTTGCAAATTAGTTGCATTCAAATTAGATTTGTAGAATGTATATAATGACATTAATTAATAACCCTAAATTTTTTCTTGAGTTGTATAGAATTATTGAAGCTTTTACTTGACATTTCAAGTACTTTCAGTAAAGATAAAGAATTTTATGGAATAACACTTAATTTCATCCATCAGCTAGGAACATGTGAAATATGGATGAAAAGATAGTAAGAATAATACCCATTGAAAGCAGCCAAGAGCACCTTGGAAAGAATTCCAACATTTGAACGAATATTTTTAGAAAAAAAATTGCATTGTCTCATAAATTTTTTGATGAAAGTAACTGAAAATCTAGCAAAAATTTCTGATGAATTTTACTATAGTTGCGATGAACATTTCATTGTAAGGACCTGTCCAACTCATCACAATTTTGATGAAATTCTGCTATTGTTTTGACACTTTGAAGAGGCATGCCATTTTTTAAATTATTTTTTCGTCGATAGATAGACAAACTTTTTGTTGATATTTTGAAGAAAATCAGATCCATTTTTTGCAACAATGATCAAAAAAGTTGTTCATTGTTTCAATGTTTAATAGTTGGTCAAGAAAGCAACGAAAATATAGTGACAAAAATTATTTGAGAGGTTCGTTAGTTTTTCAACAATAGTTTTTCAATATTTCAACAAACTTTCATCAGAAATTGGAGTAAAATACAGTAGTGACTCATCCAAAACAATCCCCCAATCATCAATTAAAACATCTTGCCATCGATATCAAAACTAATGGAAACCATCCCAATAACACAATTAATAACCACATCATCAACCATTCCCCAAAAGATGGTCTCTCAAGGACCAAAAATATCAAGTACATCATGCACCACAATCCCAATTGTCAATACAATAGTGGCTCTCATCACAACAACAAACACTATGCCAAATCCGCTACCACCACCTCCACCACCAAACACAAATACATCAAGCCAATATATCATTGCATTAAAAGTTGCTCAACAAGCTTCCTATCAAAAGGCACTTCAGCAAATCCAAAACTAACAAGCTGCACAACTAGCCACTTAGCAAGTGAAAACACAATTAGCTACACAAGTCGCTCAAGCAGCACAAGCCACTAAAGCAGCATAAGCAGTGCAAGCTGCTCAAGCCACACAATGAGTGCAACAAGTGCAACAAGCACAACAAGCATAGAAGGTTGCTCAAGTGAAAGCCCTATTACAACGATAACAAGTTGCACAAGCCACACAAACCACATAGATTGAAAAATCTTCCCAACAAGCACAAGGCAAAGCTTAGGAACAAGGGCAAGATCGATCCTAATACCAAGAAAAATAGGCATAGGCATAAGCACAAGCACAATACCTCACACAACAATAAGCAAATCAATAACAAGCATACCAACAAGCACTGAAACAATACCAAGAGTAGCAAGAAGCAACCCAACAAGTAGCCAAATGACAAGCATTGTTGGTGCAACAACACTAGCAAGCTCATCAACAAGCACTATTAGCAAAATAGCAATAAGACAAACAACAAGTGTTGCTGATACAATAGCAAGTACAAGCATACTTGGCATAAAAAAATATGCAGGAACCATCCACCAGCACACCAACCAACCCACCCATCCCTCCAACAAGTGATCCACTACAAAACACCTTCATCCCACCCCTTGATCTGCAAAATGACGTAGCAACACAGATCAAGTTACTCTCACAACAAGTACTTGATCTTCAATCATGGGAAACCACAAAGACACCCAACAACTTGTGTCCCTATCTATTTGATAGGAGTCTAGTAATGAAACTATTCCCAAATGGATTTGAGATCCCCAAATTTGATAAATACCATGGGACAGGAAACCCTAAAGATCACATCAAGGAATTCCTAGTTCATTACATGGAATTTGCATATGATGATACCTATGTAATGTGGCTATTTCCTAGAAGTTTGGCTAGCCACGCCATGGAGTGGTTCTCTTTCCTTCCTCTAAGCATCAAAAGGTTCCAAGACATAGTAGATGCATTCATAAAAAATTACGCCTTCAATATCGGTATGGATATTAATCTAGAGGAACTATCAGGTCTTAAACAAGGAAATAACAAATCATTTTCTTCATTCCTACAATGATGGTGATCCAAGGCCAATAGGAGTAAATGGGTCATGTGAGAAGAACAAAAAGTTTGCACCATCATCTCCAATCTCAAAGGACCCTTGACATTCCATCTTAAGGTGCAAGATACCACCACATACAATCAATTGATCTCCATGGTGCTTAACATTGAACAGGCCCTTATTTCACAAGGATGGACACCCACATATCCTAAACAACAAAAAAATTTCCTATCCACCACCTACAATGAGAAACCTCACACATGGGTGAAAAATAGAAACATTACCAATGATGGTGTTGTTGACGCCAAAGTTGTCATCACTACTCCTCAAAAAAACACACCAACACCCCAACAACAATCCCAACAACAACAATTAAAACAATTTTTGAGCTAACATGGTGACTCACCAGCCAAACAATCAAACTATCAACAATATGAATGATCAAAGTAGGCTAACCCAATGAAACAAAAACTCCCCCAAGCAGAAGTACACTTCCCTTAGGAAACCACTCAAGGTTGTCATGAAGAAATTGATAAATGAAAACCTCATAAGGCTACCACCTATGAGATTTACCAAGGACCAAAAGTGAAACCATGCTGGTACAATGAAAAATAGCTCTATGACATTCAAAAAATAAAAGGGCACAACACTAACACTTGCATGAGGTTAAAAAACTTAATCTAGGAACTCATTGATAAAAAAATCATAAATGTGGAGCAACCAACGAGAAATCAGAATCTCAAAATCTACACTAACTTGATGCCCAATCATAACAATAAATGGAACAATAACAATGATAAGGGGAAGGCAATATTCAAAAGTGTCAATCATGTCTATGACCATGTCATCATGTCCCTAGACGAGAATTGCTTTGCTATCACCATCAAAGGAGCCCATGCTGATTGTGGTGTCCCCACAAGAGACATAAAAATTACCATCACATGGTCATCTTAGCCTCCTAGAGCACCCACTTCCAACCGTAGATCTGTTCCCAGTGGCTACAATGTCCTTTATCAATTAAAAAGAACCCCAACTTAGATCTCCATCATGGAGTTTGGTCGTGCCCACAAAAGGATACGAAAATAACAGTAAAACGCTTCCTGGGAATTGGACATTCCAACAGGTGACTAATATCTCTCTATGGACATTCATTTACTTGTCAAACCAGGGGATGTATACTTTAAATGGCACAACACAATATATGCACTAAGAACTAGTTTTGGTCAAAACTTAGCAGAAATAAATACTTGGAAGGAATTCTATCTATGCTACAGGAAGGTAATGCAAACTTCTTTAACTCAACTATGATTTGATTAAAATAGAAACCATAACAGCTACAACTGAAACACAAACTATGAACTGGCCTTATCCTGCAGGAATAGGCACAGGGATGGATTCCCTATGTTGCAGGAGCAATACAAGACCGAGTTTGTATGAAAACTTCAAAGATGAAAGCTAACTAAAGATCAACAGAAAAGAACAGCTAAGTAACTAGCTACAGATACTTACTAAGTGGGCCCCCTTAGCAAGCATCTACTGATTACGCAGGTGCTGAACTCAGAACTTCATCAAACTTTATTCATGAAAATAGAATGGTATACATTGCTTTGTTGATATAAACTAACAACAAACTCTGTCTCCTATCAAATAGATTATGCTTTTCATTATCATACTGACTCTTACATGATATTTGCTATCTTTCTATCACTATGCTTCTATCTTACTCTAACTATCATCTCCCTTTTCACTCGCACAAGAGGAGTACTTTATTTAAAATCGGGAGAGAAACTAACTAACTAACCCTATCAATGAAAGACGTGGAAGTAAAGTGTATCCCAGAATCAAGGAACAAACTTTATAAATAAATTTATGCATTCAACCTGATATGGAGAGAATCTAGTGCTCCACTCTTTCCAGATTGACTATCATTAAAAGTCTTTCCCAACGGTTTTGGTCAAAGAGTCTTCGCTGGAGTTTCCTCGAAGTCATGCAGGAAATGGACTTTACTGCAAGGCCAAGATCGTCTACGCTTGACTGATCATTCTTCAACAACCTAAAACAAAAGGTAACAAATGCAAAAGAAAAGGTGTATGGAACATACACAATATCCATTCATTAATCACACATTTAAATCTATTTGATCATTCAAAAACTGTATGCGATGTACCAGTCATTTAGGGAGTCAACGGGGTAATAAATGTAGTCAAGTCAACACAATAAGCTGCAAGAATATGCAAATGTTTTGCTACAGGATATCCCCATAAAAGGTTTCAAAAGAGTTTTAAACAACCACGAATAACAAAAGTAAAGGCATTAAAAGTTCATCATAATATCCAAACTATGAGCATATTTTGGGCTCATCACTGCCCCCTACTTAGCCTAATGCTGGTCCTCCAACATTAACTTTCCTGGTGGTTTCTCTGAAGTCAATGGTTGCTGCATGACTCTAAAATGGAGTTCCAAACATGTAATAAAATCCTTTGAAAGCCTAGCACCTTTCATACCTACGGTCTTCTAAATCATCAGTAAGATTGGTAGCGTGATAAGGATAAATGGGCCACATTAGCACAGGAGGTCTGAATGTCAATGGAAACCACAGTTCAAATCTCTTTTGAAGTCCCAACTGTATATATCTGCTTGATCGTTTAAGAGCTGCTGTGAAATTTAGGGGACTGTGAGGTTCGGATCTTCTTAGTCCAATAGTTAATATTTCCCACCTTTTCTCACTTCTGGTGTATGCCAATCTCCAAAATGAATATGACTGTTCCTGAAATTCATCATATACATGTTTCCTGATATCAAATATCTTCTCTCTGGCTATAATATTATTAATGCCATATGTCAGAGCAAACCAATTTTTCAGCATTGCATGGGGGTTTGAACTTTGAGAGCATAATGGAACATGCTCATTTCTCTCAGCTTCCTCATATATTTCCCATTACCTGCCATAATTCATTTCATTTGTTGCCCATGACATAAATGATCTCAAATGGATATCACCAATATACATAAGAGGGTTCCATTATGTTTCGAATGGAATTAAGAAGCCATGTAAATAAAATTCACATAGAGAATTTCTTAACCAATTAGGGGCTGCCTGGTATGCCTCGTTAAATTCTTTAGCAGTCTGAAGTATATGATCTTGATTTCTAGAAATTCTCATTAGTTGGAACCATAAGAACTGTTCCTTAAGGAATGAAGCATAAAATCTGAGTGGTGGTCTGCATTCCATAATTTGACCAATTACTTTTAACATTTCATCCATTTTTGCTTTCAACTCAACAATTTCCTGCTTCTGACTTTCAATTTCCTTTTTCAATTTCTTCCTTTCTACCTCCCATAGACTTTGTTGCATATCAGTCTGGACTATGTGCTAGAAATTTAGGGTTTGCAATGTAACTATTTCCCAGTTAGCTTTGACATATTCCAAAAACTCAATCAAAAATGTATTTTTATAAACAACAATGGCTTTACAAGTTGTAGGGTGAAATGTAGCTTCACTAGGCATATTCAATTGTTCAGTTAGTTCCTACTCTTGCTGCAAGATGAATTCTTGTTGCTGTTGTGGAGAAGACTGTGCTTCCTCCAAAAACTACATAGCAGTGGTAGCCAAGTCATCAAGATTTGGTAACCCTTTCTCATTATGCTCCATTTCCTTTGTCTCAACTTGTTCCTCTTCAGGAACGAATGAACTCTGTGCAACATTTTTGGACACATTCTGAAAAACATCAAATTCAGACCCTACAGATCCTTCTAAAATTACAATAACCTCTGGTTGAGGTGAAGCAGGGGAGGTATTATATTGTTTCCTTATGGAAACTCTTCTTGGCACTGGTGCGGTTGCAGGAGATGTTCTTGTAGCCTTCCTTTTTCTGGTCTGCTTAGAGGGCTCTGCCCTACCAGAGGATGATGGTGAATTAGTGTTAGCAACAGGTGTTGTTGTAGGGGAGACAGCTATAGGAGAAGAGCATTGCCTTTTCTGAGAATGAGGGTCAGACTCTGGGGTTTTTTCAGAAAACTCACCTACCTTTGGTTTTCCCTTCTCTCTCTCCTAGTGGCAGACCTAGTTTGCACCCGAGTAGAGGATTCTAGTGGGGGAGATGCAGGACTAGGTGCTACAGGAGTAGATGACCCTTGCCCTATTCTATTGGTAGGCACAATTTCTTCTTTTTTTTTTCTGAGGTCGTGGGGTAAGTACCCTAGGGGGTTGTGGAATTTGCAAGCTCTTTTGGGCAACGAATTGTTGCCAGGAAAGAGGTGAGACATCTTTCAAAGAGCATTCAATCAGTAATTTGATAAGGCCATGGTGAGCAACAAAATTATCTTTCCCTTGTTGGGTTTTGTGGGCACTTTGTTCTAGAAATTTTAACAGAAAATTTGAAACATTTACAACTAACCCATGCCTCATATGAGTTAATAATTTGAAATGATACGAATGCAGGTAGGAGAAACGACCTTCACAGGTTAAATACCTGATTATGTAAGCGACGTATTCTGAATAAGGAGGAGGCAATGATACCTGCTTGCATCCCTACTTGGAGACTTCCAAAGGTCCATCAGTGGGCATTGAAAACTCATCCCTTGTAGCGGTAGCATCTGAAGAAAAAATTTCTCCAACGGCTGGAAGCCCAGTTACTTCAACAATTCTGTCTTCAGTTGCAACAACCATTAGACCCCATACAGTGGCTTCCCCTTCAGAAAGGGTTCTCAAAAATTCTCCAGCAACCTCGTCATCAAAAGCATTTAAACTCAAGAAATAGTTTAACCACCCACAGAGGCTGAATGTGTGGAATGTTTGAGGATTTTGCAATAATAATTCATGAGCTACAGGCTCATGTCGCACCAGCTGACCACCCATGTTCACAGTTTTCCCCTAACTGAACTCAATTCCTTGCTAAAAATTCAAATTGTCTGTTTCCCTTTCTGCTCTGGTTTTTCTTCTATCGTGCCGTCACATTTCTTTCTTTTCCAAAATGAACTTTTTTGAACAAGCAATTTTAATCGTAATTTACAAGAAAAAAATGCAATAAAGAAGGACATGTGATCATATTTGGAAAGTACTAGAAAAATAATAAAGAAAGGTTATTTGCACAGTTATGGCAGCGGCGAAAAGACAGGTTTTAAAAGGTGGATTACCCCGCCCCCTACTTAGAGTATGACATGTGTCCTCACATATACTATAGAATAGGTGGAGATCAGGTAATAATGACTACTACTGTCATAGCAGTAAGTGAATAGAATAAAATAAATCAAATATGTGATAACAAAAGATATGGCATACCTTTGATATTTGCATGTACGTGTGAAGAAAGATGACAACGTTTGCATGAGTTGACAGTTGGGAATGATATCTTAATTAAGGGTGATGCAGATGGATGAAGTGGATGGGTGACATGGGTGGATGAGATGAATGGATGGAATGGATGGATGGGATGGATGGATGGAAGATAAAGAAGTGAGATGGGGTGATAAATGAGAATGGAGAAAATGGGGTTTCCTTTTAAAAAGAAAACTTTTATTATGAGCATTGTTTTTTCAAAATTACGGTGAAGCTACAGGAGAAAGGCTAAAGCCTTTGGCTAGAGGAAGAGTAATGGGAGGAACTTGAACAAACTACTGCATGAATTCTTCTTTTGAAACTGGTTTATGGTACAACCGGAGTCGGTGGCCATTAACTAGCAATTTGAAATGGACTGGATCAATTGTCACCAATTGTATAGCTCCATTGTCAAACACATTCTTGACTTCATAGGGGCCAAGCTAGCATGTTGTGAGTTTACCTTGGTTCTCTTGATATCTGGAATCATATAACAGATCCCAATCACCAACAAAAATATCCTAGTTTTGATGTGTTGATCATGCCATTTCTTCCTTTGCTGTTGGATAGCTTCTGTGTGTTGCAGGGCTACTTTTCTCATTTCGTCCAAAGCATTTAGCTGTAGGAGACAGTCGTTTTGTACTTTAGATATTTCCATATTGAGTTCAAGAGCTGTCCTCAAAGTTTTGTGCTCAAATTCTATGGGCAACATGGCTATTTTCCCATAAAGTAGCTCAAAAGGTGTAAACCCAGTTGTTGTCTTCCACGTAGTTCTGTAGGCCCAAACTGTTTCAGGAAGTTGATTTCTCTAATCTTTTCTATGGAGTTGCACTATCTTTGTTAAGATCGCCTCAATTTCCCTGTTTGTTACCTCCGCCTGACCATTGGCTTGAGGGTGATAGGGGTTGGACTTCCTATGTTTGATCTTATAGTCATTCATTAATGCAGTGATCAGATTTGATGTGAATTGAGCTCCCTGATCAGTTACAAGCTCTTTGGGAACTCCAAATCTAGTGAAAATTTGTTTATACAAAAATTTAGCAACCTTGTTATCTCGAGCATGAGTCACAGCTTTTATCTCAACCCACTTTGTTACGTAGTCCATGCAAACTAGAATATATGACTTTCCATTTGATGGTGGATCAATTGGTCCCACAAAATCCATTTCTCATTTATCAAAAGGGGTGACTATTACTTGTGGATATAGTGGCATTTCATCTAATTTGGTTGGTCTTCCCATACATTGGCATCTGTCACATTTCCTTGTATAGGCTACAACATCCTTGTGTAATGTTGGCCTGTAGTACCCTATTGTAAGAATCTTCATTGATATTCTTTTTGCTGCAAAATGTCCCCCACATGGTTCATCATGGCAAGCATGCAAGATATCATAAGTCTCATCTTCTCTTAGACATCTTTGCATCACTTGATCAGGTCTAGTACAAAACAAACAATTTTCAATCCATGAAAAGTTAAAACTTTTCTCTATTAACAATTTCTTTTGTTTTTGAGAAAAGTGGGCTAGTATTCTACTTGCTGCTATATAATTGGAAATGTCTGCATACCATGGTCTATGTGCAACAATGGAAAATAAGTGTTCATCTAGGAACCTATCATCAATGACCTCGTGTTCAACAGGTGCAGTTGATTGAAGTCTTGATAAAAAGTCAGCTACAACATTAGCTTTTCCTGGTTTTCCAATTATTGTAATGTCAAATTCTTGTAACAACAAGAGCCATCTTGCCAATCTACCAGAAATGGCAGGTTTGTTCATCAGATACTTTATTGCTGCATGGTCATTATAGATGAATATTTGATAACCTATGACATGCCTAAATTTATTCAAAACATACACTACTGTGAGCAATTCCTTTTCTGTAATAGTATAGTTGAGCTTAGGACCTTGAAGGTTCTTGCTGATAAAGTAGATAACATGCTCAAATGAATTTTCTTTTTGACTTAAAACTGTTCCTATACAAAAATCAGAGGCATCAACATGTATGTGAAAAGGAAAATTCCATTTTGGACCTTGAAGAACAGGGGCTTGAGTAAGCAAGTCCTTTAGTTGCAGGAAAGATTTTGCATAGGCCTCTATCCACTCCAATTGGGAATCCTTAGTTAACAAGGCATAAAGTGGACTGTCAATTTTACTAAAATATTTTATAAACCTTCTATAATACCTTGCATGGCCAAGGAAACATCTGACATCTTTTTGTTTTGTAGGAGTTTGTAAATTCAAAATAACTTCAATTTTAGCAGGGTCGACTTGAATTCCATTCTTTGAAATATGATGACCTAGAACAATACCTTCTTCCATCATTAGAAAACACTTTTCACTGTTTAGAGACAAATTTTTCTCTTTGCACCTTTTCAGTACCTTTTCTAAATTCACCAGTGCTTCTTCAAATGTGACTCCATAGGTAGTGAAATCATCCATATAAATCTCCATACAGTCATGAGATATATCAGCAAAGATACTAATTACTGCTCTCTGAAATGTTGTTGGCACATTGCATAGACCAAAAGGCAAGACCAAATAAGCAAATGTTCCCCATGGACAAGTAAAATTGGTCTTATCTTGATCTTCAGGGGCAATTTATCTGATTGTACGCACTGTAACTATCCAAAAAGAAAAAATATCTTTTGCCAGACAGTGAGTCCAGTACTTGGTCTACAAATGGTAGTGGAAAGTGATATTTTTTAGTGGCAGTGTTCAACTCTTTGTAATCTACACACTCCATTTTCCACCTTTCTTGGGAACAATAACTAATGGAGAAACCCATTGAATGTTAGAGATTGGATAAATAAAACCAGCATCAAGTAATTTTTGAAGCTCACTTTTAACTATTTCTCTAAGTGTAGGATTTACTCTTCTTTGAGGTTGTCTAACTGGTAAACAATCTTCTTTGATATATATCCTATGAGTACAAACTTGAGGATCTATTCCTTGCATGTCCCCATATTCCCATGCAAAAGCTTTATGCAGATCTTGTAGCATTTTTAATAAGATAGCCTGTTGAGATTGTGACAGCTTGCTATTGATATTTAAATAGTGACCTGGAGACAATTCTATCTGTTTAGTGAGATTACTCATAGAATCTACAGGTGATGTTTGTACCTCTTGTGGAAGCAAGTTATTAAAAATTGCTGGAAGTTTAGGCAGTGAACTCTCAGAATTTGGTTGCTGCAGGAAACATTGTAGATGGCTACCACTTGGATCAGATGAACTACTTGTATCAAAGTTGTACTATAGAATTTGAAAAAGCAAAGTATCTTCAATCTGAATTTGTGATAATGGATCATTTTGAAGCATCATTAATTGAGTCAAAGAATTGGATTCTTCAGTTTCTTCCCCCACATCTGGCCAAACAGGTTGGGACAAATCTGGTTGAGGTCTAGCAGGCGGATACAGAGCCAATTTTTTTGTGGACTGTCCATCAGAAATGGTCATGTCTCTAGAATGGAAATCCTATAAAAGTATCAACAGTTGCTAACCATGGTCTACCAAGGACAACTGGATACCCTCCTCAAGTTTCCTTAACTGATAATATTGTGAAATTAGCTGGATACTCCCAAGATTCAAGAGTGACAATTACATCTTCCACCATTCCATCAGGTTTAACTGTGGAGCTATCTGCAAGTTGCAGAACTGTGGGTGTAGACCTAATCTTTGAAATGTTCAAGGAGTCCATAGTATGCTTTGTCATGACATTAATAGCAGCACCTAAGTCAATCAAAATATTTTTTACAATTTGGCCATTTATATGTATTTGCACTATAGGACTTCCAGGGTCAATATACTTTGGGATGACTACATTTCCCAACATTATATTAGCCAATTTCTCTAACACATGAATTGTTTGGGGATCCTTTTTCTTTCATCCAGGCTTCTTCAAACATACCTCTTTAATAGCTTTTCTAAAAATGGGAACATCTTTAATAGCCTGAAATAAGGGGATTTGAATTTGTACATTTTTGAGTTGATCCAAAATGTCAAAAGTGGGTTCTTCCATGGATTTAAATGTAGTACTTTGCAACCTTTGAGGAAAAGGTGGTTTTCCTTGACTTTTCAAAACAAGCTCCTTAGAAACCATATCAGGTATAGGCATATGCTCAGTAGGATCAGTAGGTGCAGTGGATTCTTCAAGGGGAGAATCTAGTATTTCAGTAATTAGAGGTGGTTTTAGAGTAGGTAAAGTGGTTCCAGACCTCAAATGCATGTCATTAACGTTTAAGGCATAAGCTTGATATTGGTTGGCTTTGGAAAAATATGTAGGCTACTGTTGTTGTCTATTATTGGGATTTGGTAATGACTGGGCAGGCATAGGCATTTGTTTTGGAGGTCTAGTATTTGTGGCAGTTGGTGTAGGAGGTGGCATAAGGGCCTGTGGTTGTAGCTGTGGAAGCTACAGGAATCCAAGGGACTGGTTTTTCCATTGTTGAGGACCTCTCCATTGAGGATTTTGTTTCCAATTACCTGAAGGTGGGCTCCATTGTCCTTGTGGCTTCTGCTAACCTCTTTGAGGAGATTTCCATTGCGGGGTCTGATAATTAGGCCAACTTGGTTGAGGTGGATTCCAGGGTGGTGGTAGTCCATATGCATATTGCCATTGGTTATTATAGCTAGAATAAGAATTACCAAAAGTTAAAGGATCTTGAGGCATACCTTGTCTTTGAGCCCATGGTCTCCTTTGTGCAACAAAGAACACTTGATTATCATCACCTTCTACTGGCTTGAAGTTAGTAGGTAGTTGCTTAGCTTCCAAATTAGCCACCATCTTGCATCTACAGTCACGCTTCTTCTGTTTGTAATATGGATAGAACTCGGCCAAAACTGCCTTAACTTCCTCATGTTTCTTCCGAGTTTGCATAGTGTCCAGTTGTGTAGCCATATTATTAATGATGTCCTGCTTGAAGTCAGACAGCAAATTTGTTATGTTCATCTGAGAAACTCCACTAGAAGAAGACTTCCCCACTGTAGCATGATGACCTCAACCTTTCTTAACTATTGCTCGGGAGTAGTTAATGCATATTTTCTTTATATCATCCCAAGGCAGTTGGGTTATATCACCTCCTCCCATCAGGTTCAAGGCGTCTATACAGGAATCACTGATTCCCCTTAGAAAGAGTAGTTTCTGAGAGTCCTCGTTGAGAGTATGGTTTGAGTTCCTCTTTAGTGAAAAAAAATCTGGAAGTATAATCTTCCAGAATTTCATCCTCCTTCTGCTGAATTCAGAATATGTCATCACCTTTGCTAGCAATCTTACAATATTCCTTATACTTCTCAAGGAATTTCGTCTGCATGGCTGCCCAACTATCAACAATGCCTCTTCCCAGACTCATGAACCATCTGAGAGCTCCCTCCTTCAAGGTGGAAGGAAATAACTTCAGTTTATGAGCATCTGAGTTGTAGTCATAACTACGACAGAGGACATCAAACTTAAACAAAAAAGTTTCAGGGTCCTCTGTGACTAGGCCATAGAATTTTGGAAGTAGTGAAGAAAGTATATTCTTAAGATTGTCAGTATCTTGTTGGGGAACAATGAGAAACTCAAAAGCAGGAGGTGGATTATTAGGTAGATTATTTGCCATGTTTGCTTGCTAGAATAATAGAGTGAATGGATTTTCCTCAGGTTCGTTGTCAGCTAGGTAAAATGGTAGCTCAACGAATAGGTTTTCAGGGATAAACCTTCCCAGTGCGTCTCTTCTTCTTCTATGCATGCAATACAATGAATGGTGGTTTGAAAGATTTTGAAATTTTTTGACTAACAAACTAAATTAATACTAAAAATGACTTCTGAAAAATCCTTAGCTTAATGCCATCCCCGGGAACGGCGCCAAAAATGGTCGCACCCACAAAAGGATATGAAAATCATAGTAAAAAATTGGACATTCGACACATTTACCAAACACTTTAAATGGCGCAACACAATATATGCACTAAGAACTGGTTTTGGTCTTAGTAGAAATAAATACTTGGAAGGAATTTTATCTACGCTACAGGAAGGTAATGCTTCTTTAACTCAACTATGATTTGATTAAAATAGAAACCATAATAGCTATGACTAAAACACAAACTATGAACTGGCCTTATGTTGCAGGAATAGGCACATGGATGGATTCCCTATGCTGCAGGAGCAATACAATACTGAGTTTGTATGAAAACTTCAAAGATGAAAGCTAACTGAAGATCAACAGAAAAGAACAGCTAACTAACTAGCTACATATACTTACTAAGTGGGCCCCCTTAGCAAGCATCTACTAATTACATAGGTGCTGAACTCAGAACTTCATCAAACTTTATTCATGAAAACATAATGGTATACATTGCTTTGTTGATATAAACTAACAACAAACTCTGTCTCTTGTCAAACATATTATGCTTTTCATTATCATAGTGACTCTTACATGATATCTGCTATCTTTCTATCACTATGCTTCTATCTTACTCTAACTATCATCTCCCTTTTCACTCGCATAGGAGGAGTACTTTATTTAAAATCAGGAGAGCAACTAACTAACTAACCCTATCAAAGAAAGACATGGAAGTAAAGTGTATCCCAGAATCAAGGAACAAACTTCATAAATGAATTTATGCGTTCAACCTGATCCGGAGAGAATCTAGTGCTCCACTCTTTCTAGATTGACTGTCATTAAAAATCTTTCCCAACGGTTTCAGTCAAAGAGTCTTCACCGGAGCTTCCTGAAGTCGTGCAGGAAATGGACTTTACTGCAACACCGAGATCAGCTGTGCTTGACTCGATCATTCTTCAACAACCTGTGAAACAAAAGGTAACATATGTAAAGAAAAGGCGTATGGCACATACACAATATCTGTTCATTAATCACACATTTAAATCTATTTCATCATTCAAAAACTATATGTGATATACGAGTCATTCAGGGAGTCAACGGGGTAATAAATGTACTCAAGTCAACACAATAAGCTGCAGGAATATGCAATTTTTTTGCTACAGGATATCCCCATAAAAGGTTTCAAAAGAGTTTTAAACAACCATGAATAACAAAAGTAAAGGCATTAAAATTTCATCATAATATCCAAACTATGAGCATATTTTGGGCTCATTAGAGGTTTTAAAGATTTGAAATTCCTGCCAAAAGATCCTCGAGGAAGCATTGGATTTTGTGCCATTTAAAATTGGACCCTCTTGAGAAAAGAGACAATTTCACGCATACTTAGACCCACTTTTGAGTCCCTTCATACCATTTCCCCTTTAAAACATCATTTATAGGCCCCTTAGACCTATTAATTTTGATCTAGAGGCTCGTTTCACATAAGAAATAACATAAAACCTAACAAACAACACTTAATGACATCATACCCTAACAACCCACCTTCAAACAGCAGTAGTGGGACCCATTCACCACCCTTGGAAAATGAGTCCCCTTTGAGGAAAAATTCAAAATCAACCAGGAATTTAATCAATTTAATTCTTATTTCTGGTGAATGTTAGCCTCTTAGGTCTAATTAATGGGAAAATAAAGTTATGTTGCCTATAAATACACATTTTAAGTCATTTTACACAACTAGAGATCACTTTTTATCCACACATTGTCATTATGTAAGAGTGAAAACAACAAGTTGCATCATAAAAAGTTAAAGTTTTAGGACAAGAAACTAGGGTTTTTGCAGGTCTTGGAGCTCACTTATATTGTCAAGATCCAACATTGCAAAGGGTTGATGATGGATTCCTATTGTGAATCATGAAAAAAACTAGGGTGAAGAGGTGCAACTAGCAACCAAATCATGCCTAAGGACTTGGTTTCCTATTGATCCCATCTTCCATTGTTACTCTATCTTTACATCAAGGTTTTCATTGTGTTTTTTTAGCATTTACATGTCATTTTTTATCCATGTTTCATGTGTTGTAAGGTTTCTGGGGTAGAGATCTTGCATCCTTTCAATCATTCTTGCATAACTTATTCTAGAGCAATAGAATAGGGTTTTTGTCATGATTCAACCTTTCCTAGCCTTTAACACATCTAAGGCTAGGGTTTATGCACATTTTTCTCTATTCAAGGTTTGATTACCCATATAGGGGTTTGACCAAGGAAACCCCCCCATTAGACCAATACTTTTAAGCTGTTTTACAGGGATTTAACAAGATCTGGAATTAGGACTTTGTCAAAATTTGTTGTACAAGTGTCAAGGTGCTGATATGAATATTAAATTTGTAGGAATCTAAAGGTGGAATAATTCATCATGATTTCAAATGAGTCCCACTTAATATACATAATTGAGTTAGATGTTTTTTTAGGTCCCTAACAATCAGAAATCAAGTTCTATTCAGAAAAGGCCTAATTCTGGAATAATTTGCCAGCCTTGGCGAATGAGTCCTAGTGAGCTAAAGTCCAGATTTCATTAGGTTTTCAGTTTGTTATCCAGTCCTCTACAAATTTCTAGGTGCACACATTCTCATAAAAAACCATCTGTTTAGTCAAATATTGCATTTTTATTCATTATTTCTATCTTTCTGCATATCACACTGTGTTTTCAAACAAGGCATAAATCTTAGTTTTGCATTCATTTTCAGTCATTTCGATTAATCTATTGCATTTAGTCAAGTTCATTTACATCATATCTCATTGTATACATCCTAATTTGAGTGTCACAAGCATTTTGGGCCTAGATCTCTCTCCTTTTAGGTAAAAAAACCCTATAAGTGCAAGAGAAGCATTAGGTTCCCAAAAATCTATCACATTTTGGTGAGCCCAACATTTGATCATAATAACATTCTGATTTACATTTATAATTAAATTTTAGGTCTTTATTAGTGTAGGCTCTTGCATAGTTTAGATTTCTTAAAAACATTGCCATAGTAGAAGCATTTGTTATCTTAAATTAGGGCATTTCTTTTCATCTCTATATTTGCATTCTAAAGTTATAGTGTACATAGTTCAGATTTTTTAGAAAAAACACAAAAAATAATAAAAAAATTAAAATAGTCATCTCTTGGGACTCATTCACCACCTAGGGTGAATAAGTCCCTATACATTTTTTTATCAAAATTTCTAGATTTTCATTTCTTGCATTGTAGCTTTCTATTTTCTATCAGTACCTTTATGTTTTAGTTTACATTTTTCTCTATTTTCTTAGCAAAGATTTCATTTCTCTTCATGGCATTTATGGATAGTCTTAGAATTTTACAAGTTCCATTTTTAGTTATCTTTCATAGTCCTTTTAGATCAGCTTACATTGAAGAAACTATAGCAAATTTCTAAAACCAATCAAAGAATACTACAAATGATCCCATTAAACAAATGATTTAAATTTGTAATAACATCTCATGCAAGCCACTTAGTAGAGATGATGTTGAAAAGTTAGATGAAACCCTCAAGGGTGTCATCTCACTCACTTCATCCTCTAATGCTTGTAATGAGACATCTCGAACTCTTACCAAAACACCTTCCCTCAAACTCTTTGTTCATGATGACTTTTCTTTGTTAGATGAAGCACTTGATGACTTCATCTCACAAAAGCCATCTGCTAAGATTTGTGGTAAACCCCTTAGGACACATGATAGTTCACCCTTACAACCTTTTGGGAGTGATGAAGTTCCTTTGATAGATAAGTCTCTTCAAGACTCTATCCCATTTAATTCATCCACTATGGTTTGTAATGACATTTCTCATGTTAAGGATGTTCATGTGGTTCAAAAAAAACATATCCTTTATCCCCTTCACATCCGCTTCATCCTTCCAACAAACCTAAACTTACCCTTTACTCACCCTCACATCCCCTTCATCCCTCTAATGTATTGCAACAATCTAATAATGATATTGTTGCTCATATATATAATGCATGAAATAACCCAAACCTACCCCAAATAATTCCACCATCATTACCCTTACCTATTCCGCCTAGTGCTCCTCATTATAACACACATACAAAGGAGTATGATCTTGTTCAACAATTAAAGAATACTCCTTCCAATATTTCTCTTCAAACTACTTTGAAACAAATAATAGTCCCTCCTAGAACTACTCCAAGTGATGTGGCCACTCTTTTTCAAAAGCATAGTCTTGACATTACTTTTCATCAACATTAGCTTCCTCCTTTGGAGTTATGAAAACAACATGATTCCTTTATGATCATTGCTCAATTTCATCGCACAGGTATTAAGCGTACTCTTATAGATAATGTTTCTTCCCTTAATGTTTGTAGTTTGATCCTTCTTGATTGATTGGAAGTGGATAGAACACAAATAAAATATGATTGCATTTCTATTCAAGGGTTTGATAATATAACAAAGCAACCACTAGGGGTCATCAGTTTAGCTATTACAGTTGGAGTGGTTACTTTGTAGACTCCTACAAATGTCATGCCTTATGAACTTTCATATAATCTTCTTCTAGGTAGACCATGGATTCATGAGATGAATATGGTCCCTTCAACTCTTCACTGTATCATGAAGTATGTTTATAACAATTGTATATATCAAATTGAAATTGACCCTGAACTTGAAAATTGTTTGCACCTTGAAATGGGAATAAAAAATCCTTTGAAAGCATTGATTCAAACCTCACACATTGATCCTCTTGACACTAAACAAAATGACACAGAATTACCATCTACATTACTTGGTGATGATTTGGGATCCTTAGATTTCACACCCTCATTTATGAGTGACTACACACTTACAAAAACAAACAATGAAAAACCTGATCAACTAGCCATTATATCCACTCAAAATTCTAAACAATTGTCTAATACATCTATCTCTTATAATATGGATGAAAGTGCAACATACACAACAAATTTTGACAAGATATATTACCAATCCCCACCTACCCCATGCAAAATGGAAAGACTTTATGGGAAAGGTTATACATTTTTCAAACAATTGGGCTATAATGGAAAAGGGTGTGGAAAACATGAACAAGGTATCCACATTCCTATTGCACCTAATACACAAGAAACAAAAATGGGATTGGGATACTTTTTTTCTACAATGACTAAAGCTACTCAACAACCATCCTTAAATATCAATATGATCACGTGTCAACCAAAACATAAACTCACCATCATTCATCCTAAATTTATTGACTCTACCCTTCCACCTTCATTGTTGTATGTTGATACTGATGAGTCTCTGAAAAACATACTTGGTGTCTATGATGCCCCATCTTCACCTGCTTCCTTAAACATATTTCTCGTGTTCTAAATGCACTCCCCTTAGGAGATACAATTGACATGCTTATGGATATAAATGATAATGATAAAGTTATTAAAATTGAGAAGTGTCTTGATGATGAAGAACAAGAAGATACAACTTGTTTACTTCATGATTTTCCTGAAATATTTGCTTGGAAATATTCTGACATGCAAGGAATAGACCCCAAAATTGTGATGCATGATATTGTCCTTGATAACAATGTTAAACATGTTAGTCAAAAAATCCATAAAATGCACCTTAAAGTGGCATTGCTAGTTAAATAAGAACTTGTGAAACTTCTTGATGCTTGCTTTATATGACTAATCAATTATTCTCCTTGGATCTCAAACATTGTTGCATTTAAAAAACCCGATAAAAAAATTAGGATGTGCATTGATTTTCAAAACTTGAATAAAGCCTCTTTGAAGGATAATTTTTCACTTCCTAATATTGATATGATCACAAATTCGACTGTTGTACATGCTTTTTTTTCATTCATGAATGGATTCTCTGGTTATAATCAAATCCTTATTAATCCCCATGATCAATACAAAATTTCCTTCACCACTATTTGGGGATCATTTTGGTGGGTTGTCATTCCTTTCGGTTTAAAGAATGTGGATGCAACTTATCAACATGCAAGAACATTAATATTCCATGACTACATTCAAAAAATCTTGGAAGATTATGTTGATGATATTCTGGCTAAATCTTTAACTCGACAAGACAATGTAACTATCCACCAAATCTTTTAACCAATCAAGCAATATAACATGCGATTGAATCCAAAAAATTATGTTTTTGGCATAGAAAATGGTAAACTCTTAGGATTTATCGTATATCATGTAGAGGCATTGAAGTGGACATAAATAAAATTGATGCAAATATGAACATGCCACCTCCAAAGAATATTTCTCAATTACACACATTAAAGGAATGAATTGAAGCTATTAAATGTTTTGTCGCCACTTTAGCTGATCACACATTACCTTTCACATCTCTTCTTAAAAAGGGTGGTCCTTTTGATTGGGATGATGATTGTAAACAAGATTTTGAGAGTCTAAAGGAATATTTAGCTACTCCACCCATTTCTGTTGTACCTCATAGACCATTTATTTTGTACATCGCTGCATCTAGCCATGCTCTTACAGCATTGATGGCTCAGCACAATGATCATGGTAAAGAGCACCCTATTTATTACATCAATCACACTTTAATCAATTATGAAACACGCTATTCACCAATTGAAAAATAGTGTTTGACCCTTGTATTCACTAATAGTAAGTTGCAACACTATAATTTACTAAATGTTAAAGTATAAGTTGTCACAAAATTTGATCCTCTTAAATATCTTTTCAGTAAAACTGACCTCTCTGGCCACTTTGCTAAGTGGGTAATGTTGTTAACCAAGTTAGATCTAAAATTTGTTTCACAAAAAGCAATCAAAGGTCAAGCTTTTACCGATCACTTAGTTGATGCTCCTTCTCCATCAACTTTCCCAACCATTCATTCCTTTCCTAATGATCATGTTTTACCCACTGATATTAAATCACGAAAGTTATTCTTTAATGACTCTAAGTGTCAAATAGTTTTTGGTGTGGGCGTGGTCCTAATTCCACCCAATGGTAACCCTATTCCCTTATCCTATCATTTGAACTTCCTATGTACAAATAATACAGTTGATTATGAAGCATTGATTGTAGGATTGCAAGTTGCTTTATCCCTTGATGCTAGAAATATTTAGATCTTTGGCGATTCACCATTAGTTATCAAACAAATAAATGGTACATATCAAACTAAACATGAAAAATTATTAAAGTATAAGGACCTTATCATGAAACTATTAGACAAATTTGACTCATTCACCATTGATAACATCCCATAAAAAGATAATCGACATGCAGATGCAATGGCTACGACAGCCTCTCTCATATCCTCACCTAATCCTTCTATTGATTACATATTCATTATTCATACCATCATGAAACCTTCAATCGACACTTCATTAGAAGACATCTTAGCCATAACCCAAAAATCTTTATGTGAATGGTAGGATACAATATATAATTACTTAAAGGATGGTACCAATCCTGAACCTACCACAACCAATACTCACAAAAACTTATGAAAACTTGCAACTAAATATGTGATTCTTGTAGACACATTATATTGCAGATGTTTCAATGGTCTCTAACTACATTGTCTCAAGAATTTTGAAATCCTTTTAGCACTCGAATAGGCTCATGTTAGTGCCTGTTGAGGTCATTTCAGAGGACATTCGCTAGTGCAAAAGTTCTTCATATGGGTTATTTTTGGCAATGTATGGAGAAAGATTGTTACACCTATTTCAAACAATGTCACAAATGCCAAGAAAATAGCAATCTAATTCATGCTCCTACTACAGAGCTATGTGCCCTTATTCCCATTTGGCCATTTTTCAGTATGGGGGTTAGATCTTATTGGAAAAAATTATTCGCCTTCTTTTGTTGGACATACATTTATCATAACCACAACTGATTATTTCACAAAATGGGTTGAAGCTATCCCTCTTCATTCAACAACTGCTAAAATAATTTTTTGTTTCCTCCTAGATCATATAATTGCTCGCTTTGGACTTCCTTCTACAATTGTTTCAGATAATGGAAGACCCTTTAAGAATAGTGAAGTTCAACAATTTCTCCAAACCTTTAATATTCAACATCACTTTTCCACACCATATTATTCGCAATCCAATGGACAAGCAAAGTACACTAATAAAATTATTGAACAAATCCTTAAGAAAAATATTAGCAACAATCATAAAGAATGGCATATGCAATTCCCTTATTCACTTTGGGCTTGTCGAACTATTGTTTGTTCATCCATCGACACTACATCTTATAATCTTGTTTATGGTACCAATGAAATTATGCCCTTGGAGTTAGAAATTCCTACTTGATGAGTTTTTCTCTGGGATGTTTTTTATGATGACACTTATAGAGCTCAACAATTACATCAACTTGAGGTGCTCGATGAACAATGCCTTAACGCTCTTGAGCATCTCCAAGCCCACATAAAATAGATACAACAAAAACATAATTTTCATGTCATCTCTCAATCATTTTCTAGGGGAAATTTTGTTCTTATTGAAAATCAACGAATTGTTAGTGCAGATAATGAAGAAAAGCATAAGTTTAGCCCTAATTTGTTGGGACCTTATATAGTTGACACTAGTTATGGGTCTGCTACTTATCTTATAAATTAGATTGACGGAACACCCCTTAGGGAACCTATTAATGCCACACATTTGCATTGGTATTATATCTAATCCCCTTTGAATAACATGTTTCACATAGCAGTGTTGTTTAGAGTTATTTGATAAAAATAGCTTTCACATTGCTTCGTTCCTGAAAATTACTTTCTATTTGTCTTGAACACTAAAGTAGTTATTTACATTCCTTTTATAACTACTTTAGATTTCATACTATTCACATTTATTTTATGTTAAATTAGATCCTTATTAGTATATTTAATTTAACATATTCTTTTCCTCATTCTCAATACCATATTAGTGTCAAAACCGGAACATGTTTTCAATTGAATCACATAGATTATGTTAGATCATGTAGACATTAATTAAAATATTTTTATCATAAGTCCTTTAATTAATCACATAGCATTTAACAAACATATTAAAAAAGATACATTATTATAATATCTAAGGTGAATGTCCTTATATATATATATATATATATCTTACAACCAAAAAAGTCTCATATACATCTCCAAATCATCTCATAATAGTCTATGAGAGATAGAACCCTCAAGATCTATCACTCATGATCCAATCCACAGATGTCGTGAGATGGTTGTGTGTGACCGTAATCTTGAACTGTTGAGTCTCAGTGCATACTCCATACCTTGTACTCATACAATAGCTACAAGTCATTTGTCTACCATTTGATCCCTCTCCACTTGTGTCTGAGGTAGCTCTATATGAAGTATCTCTACCTTTTCTGAGGCTCGTGATGACTATAGTATAGTTTCAGCCAAATGGAGTCACCTCCTCACACTCTCATATGCTACCCACAACATTGTGAATGGTCTGAGTGCCTTTGGGTCTTCCTCCACGATCGGTGGGGACACATACTTAGGATATATCTCCTCCTCCTAGAGGGATTCTAGAACTATCTCTATGGCTACTTGACGATAGAAATCTCACCAATCTCTCATCGCTCTTGCAAGATATATCATGTACACAATTAGTAACACATCATCATGATATATATACATACATAGATAAAATATCAAATACTAAAGGACATGGATTAAATTAAATTTTATCACCTATGTCTCCAAATGCATGAGGAAGGTCAACCTCCTCATCTTTGGGGGGCATGTAGGATGAGCTAGCCTTCCTCTAACTCTGCATGCTGATGTCTGCTGTAGCTATTGCTCATGATCGGGTCCTATAAGTATGTGAAGATTCTACATACAAGCCCTGATCCTCAATGGATACCTCATCACACTCACTGAGGGGTGGCTCCTCCTCCTCATAATCCTCTCCTCCATCCTGATCCTCATAGTTAGGATTAGCATCATACAGGTACTCCTCATTGATCACATCCATAAAAATATCTGCTAACCTATATTGTACCTCCTCTGCCCTCTCCTCTAGCTCATTATCTATTACTGCCTTTCCATCACCTAGGGGGAAATTCAAAGGGAACACAAGAGCTAGTCGTGCATATGACCACCACTCCTCGTACTCATTTATGCTACCAACATCATCAACGTCAGATGTTGGAGGCTAGTCATGATCTAAATCATTAGAATCACTCTCATGAACATGGTCTATAGTCAGTCGAATAGTATCCCCTAGCCTCTAGGAACTCTACACTAATCGTCTAATGAAAGGGCATGCCCTAGGTGATGTCTAAACCTATCCAAACTGTCGAATGACTCATCCATAATAAAATGGTTCTACAATGTAGTCATGCCTCCCTACTAGAAATCTATCCACCTGCATCATCCACAACTATCCTGTGTGATATGGGAACTAAAGAGTCAATAGATATGGTCTCCATAATATTTCATCCTCCTCTAGTTAGTCAAATCTCACCCTCAAAAACTCTAAATCCCTATATTGCCATAGTCCTCTCATGGGATAGTTGAATGCTCATGGGTACAGTGTTGCTATCATACATGGATATCCAACAAGCATGGTACATGTGATATGCTCTAGATACCACACCTGTAGAAGCATACAATGGACCATACTATCAATCTCATGATATATAGATCTCCCTAAATCATAATAAAAATGTGCCATAATACAACAACCCCATGCATAGACTATCTGCTGATATACATCCCTCGTACTAGGTGTACTAGTCCACCATCCAAGTGTGTCACTCGTCCATCTAGATTGAGTACTAGTTCCACTGTATGCATCATGATCCATCTCACCATAGGAAATCATGAGTACAGTAGCACTGGTAGCTCGATCCATGCTCTAACCCTCTCATCATGTATCGATTATCCTAGGAAACATTGCATATCTCTCTTCTTTTCATGGAATGGTTGATCCCCTCGAAAATACACTCACTCTCCTTAGATAGGCACTTGAACAATGTGATGTATGTTCTTGAGTGTGATTGTCATTTCCCTAATGGGAAGATGAAAGGTACAAGTATATGCATTCCAACGCTCATACAAAGCCATCAACATGGCATCATGGTATCTCATGGGTGGCATCATGAATGCCTAATAGATACCCATTGACTGTAGGTGCTTTGTCTCTATCATTGATAGCACTAGTGATAAATCTCTCAAAAATGATATATGTCTTCCCCCTAGCCGCTACCATGACTGGGGAGGAACCTATCACAATCATCACAAAATACTACAAAAAATTATCTAAAATCTTCAATTTTCAAAATTTTCATCATGCAAGTCTGCTAAAGTCAATCTAGTGTGCTTTCTACATGGCCCTAGAAACTTTAGAACCCTTTTTAGGAATTTTACAAAGAAATAGGGATAGTTCGCAAAGAAATGGGACACTTCACGAAGAAACGAGACACTTTGCAAACAAAGGGCACGCTTTGCGGAAAAAGGGGACACTTTACGAACTTTTTTCCAGGAACCCTACATTAACCTATCCATGCCTAATAATCATTATAATATCATCAAAACACATGGCGAAAGGTACACAATTTCCTTACCTCATGATATCGCTCGCTGCGTACCACCTACTCATGAAGATTGTCCAACCACGAAGGTGTGTAATCTTGTCTACTCAAAATCTTCTCCTTCTACTTGTCACTATCAAGCTACAACCAATGTGAAATGAATAGTAAGTGAAAAATTACTTTCATTTACTACCTTTTATCTCTATTTAATTTTACATCTTAACCTAACACTCTTTTCTTTTTCCCTAATTTATAATGTAGTCATTCTTTACATTCACATAGCAGGAGCTAGGGTAATTCATTTTTGACACCATTTGATGCATTGGAATCGTGATTCCATACCCGATGTCCTCATTTACCTATCATTGCATGGCATGGTACTTGGAAATTCCCTACAATATGGTATTTCTTCTTCGATGTGGCTAGATTGCTACCTTGATTCCACCTTCATAATGAAAGAAAAATCAAGGGGGGGTAGACATCTACCCTTGAGTGTGATTTATAATGAGTTAGATAAAATGATTTGTGGAAAATTAGCGAATTTTAGTTATAGGATGCAAATCCTAATGTTGTGGTTTGCAGGTAACTACACTAGGGCTCCATTCTCCCATCTTCTAAACATGTATCCTTTTGATGTAGTAAAGTGCATCATTAAGAGTCCTTTAGCTTACATATGCATGTAGAGTCATATGGGCACTAAAGTGGGGGATAAATGTATTGTCAAAAATTGGATCCTCATGAGAAAAAAAACAATTTACACATTCTTAGACCCACTTTTGAGTCCCTTCATACTATTTCCCCTTTAAAACAACATATATAGGCCCCTTAGACCTATTAATTTTGATCTAGAGGAATGTTTCACATGAGAAATCACATAAAACTTGACAAAAAACACTTAATGACATCATACCCCAACAACCCACCTTCAAATAGCAATAGTGGGACCCATTCACCACGCTTGGCGAATGAGTCCCCTTTGAGGGAAACTTCAAAATAAAGTGGGAATTTAATCAATTTAATTGTTATTTCTAGTGAATGTTGGCATCTTAGGTCTAATTAATAGGAAAATAAGGTGTTGTTACCTATAAATACACATTTTAAGTCATTTTAGACAACTAGAGATCACTTTTATCCACACATTGCTATTATCTAAGAGTGAAAAGCATACAAATTGCATCATAAAAAGTTGAAGTTTTAGGACAAAAAACAAGGGTTTTTGCAATTCTTGGAGCTCACTTATATTGTGAAGATCTAACATTGCAAAGGGTTGATGATTGTTGCCTATGGTGAATCATGAGGAAATCTAGGGTGAAGAGGTGCAACTAGCCACCAAATCATGCCTAAGAACTTGGCTTCCTATTGATTCCATCTTCCATTGTTAATCTATCTTCAGATCAAGGTTTTCATTGTGTTTGTTAAGCATTTACATGTAATTTCTTATCCATGTTTCATGTGTTGTAAGATTTTTAGTGTAGAGATCTTGCATCCTTTCAATAATTCTTCGATAACTTATTCTAGAGCAATAGAATAGGGTTGATGTCATGATTCAACCTTTCCTAGTCTTTAACACATCTAAGCCTAAGGTTTATGCATATTTTTCTCTATTCAAGGTTTGATTACAAATCTATGGGTTTGACCAAGGAAAACCGCCCATTAGACCAATACTTTTAAGTTGTTTTGTAGGGATATTTTGAGATTTGGAATTGGCACTTAGTCAGAATTGGCTGTACAAGTGTCAAGGTGTAGATCTGAATCTTAAATTTACAAGAATCTAAAGGTGGATTGATTCACCATTCTTGGTGAATAAGTCCCACCTAATATGGGGGATTGAGTTAGATTTTTTAGGTCCCTAAAAGTCAGAAATCAAGTTTTGTTTACAAAAGGCCTGATTTGGGACTGATTCACCACCCTTGGCAAATGAGTTCTATCCAGCTAAAGTCTAGATGTCACCAGGTTTTCAATTTTTTATTCAATCCTCTACAACTTTCCAGGTGCACACATTCTTAGAAACAACCCTCTGTTTAGTCAAATATTGCATTTTTGTTCATTATTTCTATCTTTCTACATATCACACTGTGTTTTCAAAAAATGCATAAATCTTAGCTTTGTATTAATTTTCAATCATTTAGATTAATCTATTCCATTAATATTTAAGTTAATTTACATCATATCTCATTTCATACATCCTAATTTGAGTGTCACATAAGCATTTTGGGCCTAGATCTCTCTCCTTTTAGGTAAAAAAACCCTATAAGAGTTAGAGAGCATTTAGGGTCCCAAAATATTTGTCACAACTTCATCCACCATGTTTACAGATCTTGAAGCTAAATAAATCCAAGATATGGTTAGAAATATCATTACCCAAAATCTTCTTACATTCTTCGATCAAGACTTTCCTGCCCAACCATCTCATAATCGTGCACTCCATTTGGAAGTCCTAATTCATAAGAACAAAGTCAAGAGAGTCTTGGTGGATGGAGGTGCAGGTTTAAATATTTTTTCCCTCAAGATCATAAATAATTTGGGAATCTCAAAGGATTCCATTTAAAAGGGAATAGGCATCACAATCAGGGTGTATGCTGATCAAGAAAGAGTGTCTGAGGGCACTATCCAACTCCTTGTTCAAGTAGGTCCAACAATTATAGAAACCACCTATCAGGTCCTCGACCTAGATTTTCCTTATAAAATTATCCTGGGATGTCTGTGGATCCATGGGATGTAAGCAAGCAATAGCATCAACATTACACAAATGTGTCAAATTCACATACCAAGGCCAAGAGGTCACTATACACGGGGATCCCAAACCATTTTATTACTGTAGGAGCCTAGAAGCCAAATATTACAAAATCCCCCAAGTTCTAAAAAATGATGAAGGCCCATCAACCCCATACATTGATCCAACTACTATCGCTTCCACTTCTACCATAGAGACACCCGCCATCCTTGCCATCTCTGACATCAAGGTTATTATCTAGGACAATGGGAGTGGACACTATACAATCCCAAAAGAATTCCTTCATGGTAGGAGAGTTACCAAAATATCCTAGGTCATGGGGATGATCACAATCAAAAGATGCTTCATCATCCCAAAACATTCATGACAGGCTCTTCTGACTTCCAAAGTTGGGGAGATATAGGCCGAGAGATAATAGAAGAGGACCCATCCCATATCCTATACCAAGACAATAGAACAACAACTGATCTACCTATGGATGATAGTAGTAAAGGCCGACAAATGATGCTTATGATGCGCTATGACAAAAATAAAAAGCTTGGACAAAATGATGAGATTCTAATACCTATTATTCCTAAGACACTAATGAAAAATCTTGGCCTTAGATGTACCCCTCCGAATATAACCATATGCGGCCAAAATCCCCTAGTCAAGAAGGTCAAAACTCCTTAGCAAACAAAAGTCGTACTTCAATTGCCCGTATCCACTGGTCTTCCCTTACATAATTTTACATTCAACATAACCGATGTCTATAGTAGTAGTGATGAGGAAGATACCATAACTGATTTACCTGGGCTTTTTGAAAATTCCTCTATCCTTATGCTTAGTACTGTGTCAATTGAGACAACTAGTTGAAACCATGAAATCAACCTAGTTTACCCCCAACTCATCGATTACGACTAACGAGGACCACCAATTCTGGACACATTCAAAAAAGATTAGGCACTCTTAGAATTCATGGGACTACAGGATAATATTCCATGTGGAGATCATAAAGTAGGATTCATCATCGATTTGGACACACATGCATACTATGTGGAAATGATTGAATCCCTCTGTCACAAAAGTGAAAAGCTAAGAATAATGTTTAGGTCCTTGAGTGAAAACCACACTATGGAACTCCTCAACACAAAAATAGTAAAAATAAAGGACACATCTGATAGTGAAAACATCTCTAAGGTGCCCGAGGATGGGGGATTCAATCTTCCTCTCACATGTCTATATTAGGAGAAATTAGTGGTTCTAGTTGAAAAATGTAACCTAGTCAACTTCGGAATAGAAGAAACCCCGTACATCACATTATATGTTGAGTCATTACTATCATAGGAACGAGAGCTCCTAGCAACCTTATTAAAGGAGATAAAGGTCAACTTTGCATGGAGCTATGCTAACATGCCCAGGCTTGATCTAGAGATTGGGGTCCATCATCAAGCAGTCTACTCAAAAGCAAACCCTGTTAGACAAAAACTCAAGAAAATGCATCCTCATATTTCTTTGTTAGTCAAGATGGAATTAAAGAGGCTACTTGATGTAGGATTTATACGACCAATCAAATACCTAAAGTGGGTGTCAAATCTAGTACCTATTTCAAAACCCGATGGGGGCATCCAAATCAGCACGAGTTTTAGAGACTTAAACAAAGCATGTCCAAAGGATGATTTCAAATTGCTTGACATTAACATGATTGTAGACATGATAGAGGGACATGAAATGTTTTCTCTAATGGATAGTTTCTCTAGAACAACCAAATAATGATTGCCAAAGAAGACCAACACAAAATGACCTTCACTTGTCCATGGGGGACCTACTATCAGAACATGATGCCATTCATCCTAAAGAATGTTCAGGCCACCTACCAAAAAGCCATGGTGTTAATATTTCATGACATGATCCACAAAACTATTGAAGATTATGATGATGACATACTAGAAATATCTAGAAAGAGGAGAGATCACATAGCAACCTTGAGTGCTATTTTTGGTAGGTGCGAGGAATACAAGGTCCGCTTAAATCCAAAAAAGTGCATCTTTGATGTACAATCAAGAAAGTTACTAGGATAAATAGTGTTAATGAGGGGTATTGACATAGATCCCACCAAGGTAAAAGCAATCCTTGAAATGGAAGCACCCAAAACATTGAAATAGTTGAGAGGCCTCCAAGGCAGGTTTTAGTCCATCTACAAATCCATAGCACAATTGGCAGACAAGAAAATCCCTTATTCTCACCTACTCCACAAGGGGGTAGCATACAAGTGGGATGATGATTGTGATGAGGCCTTCAACAAAATAAAATTTCCTCACACCTCTGGTTGTCATGCCACCAATCCCAAGAAAGCCACTAATCCTCTATGTATTAGCAACAACAACCCTCAATGCTCTTTTGGCTCAGCACGATCAAAATGGAATAGAGAGGTCCATCTATTACATCAACCACAAAATGGTTGGCCATGAGTTAAACTACTCATTGATTGAAAAAGCCTATTTAGCAGTAGTATTTGCTTCACAAAAATTTAGACACTAAATGTTGGCAAACAAAATCAAACTCATCACCAAGATCAACCCCCTCAAGTACCTATTGTCAAAGGCAATGGTCACAGGAAGGATGGACAAGTGGTTCATGATTCTATTTGAATATGAAATCGAGTACGTGGAACGGAAATAAATCAAATGCTAGGTGATCACAAATCAGCTTGTAGAAGCACCCATGTATTCAAAGAATCCACTCATATCAAAGTTTTTGAATGAATCCATCTTTAATATCAACATAGCTAACCACTAGAAACTCTACTTTGATGGTTCCTACACACAACATGGATAAGGAGTTGGTTTCTTCTTCATCGCCCCACAAGGGGACTGTATACCTAGATCCTACAAGTTGGCATTTCCCTACACTAAAAACATTACAAAATACTAGGCTTTAACCATAGGTATAAGAATATTAGTGTAGTGGCACATCATGGCCCTCAGTGTATAAGGAGACTCCCATATAATAATAAATCAAGTGAATGACGAGTACCAAAAAAAAGATGATAAACTGACTCCATACAAAAAGTTGGTAGAGAGCCTCAAAGAATAATTCATAGATATCACATTTGAGCCGATTCCCAAAGTAAACAATAGAGTGGTAGATGCCATGGCAACTATTGGATCTGTACTGGTCATCCCTTGCAATGTCTCAAAACATGAATTCTTGGTAGAGATGCTTCTCGTGCCCACATTCAATGTACTAGATTCAAAAATTTTGTGTGAAATTGTTGGTCCCAATGATCCCTAGTACCATGAAATTTATACCTACTTACGAATAGGGGTCCTACCCATTGACTTACCCTTAATCCTAAAAAGAACATTTGTAAAGAAAGCTTCTCAATTTGTCATCCTAGGAAATACCCTTTACTGTAGGGGCATAGAAGGAACCCTATTGTATTGCTTAAATGTTGAGGAGGCATCGACCACCTTAAATGAAGTACACAATGGTATTTGTGGTTCACACTTGAGTGGAATGACCTTAGCCAAGAAATTGTTGAGGACGAGGTACTATTGGCCCACTATGGAAAGAGAAGCACATGACTATGTCAAAAGGCGCCTACAATGTCAACAGCATGGGGACTTCATCCATGCTTCATCTCAAGAGCTTCATCCCATCATCACACCATGGCCCTTTTCGTAGTGGGAACTCAATCTCATTGGAAAAATAACCCCCACCTCATCTAGTGGCCACAAGTTTATCATAACTACCACTCATTACTTTATGAAGTGGGTGGAAGCCATCCCCATGACATACATCACTAGAAAGCAGATATCAAAGTTCATCCTAAACTACTTAATATGTTGATACAATGTTCCCCAAGCTATTATCTCATATAATGGGACACCTTTCAAGAATCAGGATGTTGATGACAATTGTGACAAATTAAAAATTCAACATCGCTTTTCCACTCTATATCATCCCCAAGGAAATGGCCAAGTAGAAGCCACTAATAAAACCATTCTAAAAATCTTCAAAAAGATAGTCAATGATGTAGGTTGTGACTGACATCTACAGCTAAATCGTGCCCTCTGGACCTATTGAACCAACATCCATACACCAATATGTGCCACCCCCTTCTCCTTGGTCTATGGATAAGAGGTCGTATTACCCATCAAGATCAAGCTTCCGTCATTGAGAATATCACTACAAAACCTCATCATGGATGAAGAATACCAAGTATCAAGACTGAATGAACTAGAGCTATTGGAAAAGTAGTGTATGGATGCTTTGAACCATTTGTAGGCCTATCAGAACTGACTCAAAAGGAGCTATAACAAGAAGATTAGGAGAAAGACCTTCCAAGACAGAGAACTTATGCTAAAGGAGAACTAGAAGAATGTTCCAAATCAAAATGGCAAAGGAAAATCTGATACCAACTGGTTAGGACCATTCATCATCATAGTGAGCATTAAGTCAGGGTAATATCAATTATCAACACCCAAAGGTGAACCTCTACAGGAGCCTATGAATATGTCCCATCTCAAAAACTTCTATGCCTAAACCTTTCAAGGTATAGAACCAAAAATTTTTTAAAAAAACAAAAAATGTCATGAAAAAATGGTCACCCTGATGAAATCCTAGCAAACAGGCATCATGGTGACGACAAAAAATAATTCAAAAATAGAAAAATCAGAAAAAGGATTCAAAACAGTAAAGAGAAAAAATCATCCTCTAGTGAAAACCACTTTAGTGGCACTTTGGGCAAGTACCTTGGTGAAAACATGGAAAACAAGTGCATTGTGTAAATAAACACTTTCCATCCACCAGGATCTTCATGACTCATTCTGCATCATCCATCCATTATGCTTTCATCATCCATCATCCACTTATGTTTGCACCATAGCTTGGTCATGTGTTCATGTCATGATCCCTCTTGATACTACTCGGCCCATTCTCAAGGTTAGTTTGTCCTGCCTTTGTTGGAGTAGTCTCTTACATCATTTTGGGATCATATTCTCATCGGATTGGATTCATGTATGATCTTGAGGTCCCTAAAATTGAAAAATTCAAAAACATCAAAAAATTTGGAAAATCCAAAAAAATAAAAAAAATTAGAAAATCCAAAAACATCAGAAAATTGGAAAATCTAAAAACATCAAAAATCCAAAATCCAAAACATCAAAAAATCCAAAACCATCAACAAATCGGAAAATCCAAAAACATCGGAAAACAAAAGAAAACACCAAAAACATAAAAAATGGGAAAATCCAAAACATCAAAAAATTCAAAACATTATAAAATCAAAAAATTCAAAAACATCAAAAAATCCAAAACATCGAAAAAGTAAAATCCAAAAACATCAAAAATCAAAATATCGAAACATAAAAAAAATCAGAAAATCCAAAAACATCAAAAAAAATTGGAAAATCTAAAACATTAGAAAATCAAAAAGTCAAAAACATGAAAAAATCAGAAAATACAAAACATTGGAAAATCAAAAATTCAAAAACATAAAAAAATCAAAAAATCTAAAAACATAAAAATTTTGAAAATCTTAAGACATCATAAAGCAAAAAATCCAAAAACATCAAAAGATCAGAAAATCCAAAAACATCAAAAAATTGAAAAATCAGAAAAAACCAAATACATCAAAAACTCAAAAAATTCAAAAACATTTGAAAATCCAGGAAAATCTGAAAAAAAAAACATTCAAAACATATCAAAATCCAAAAAATAGGTCAAAAAATAAAAAAAGTCAAAAACAAAGTCGTCTTGTTGAAGTACGGCTCTCTGAGCCTTGAACATAGGCAAGGTTGATCTTTGATCATCCCTCGAGACACTTAGGTCAGTCCTTTAGGAGTCCATCATAATATACTAGCACTCCATTTGTTCATATCTCATCAATAATCGAGTATGTACCAGTCAAACTACGTGGTCTATTTGTGTATAATGTAGGAAAGGCTAATCTGTTGATTAGCCCTTGAGGCCCCTAGGATAGGTAATTAGGTTAGTCTATTGGTCAAAATCTCAGAAAACCCCAAAACATTTGAAATTTTGAAAATCAAAACATTTGTAAAATCTTGAAAAATACCAAAAACCAACCTCAAAAAATTTCAAAAACATCAAAAAAATCCAAATATTTGAGAAAATCAACCCGTCTCATCTCTCTTTCACCAGCAATAAGAATCACTCATAATAAATCAATTTTCATCCTCAACCTGGTGTACTGACCTACAATGGACATCAACATCAGGCATCACCATACTTTAGTCTTGGATAGGGGTATTGAAGAACATCAACGTGTTTGTTTACTTTATCTTTCTCTTTAGATTTATCTTATTGTGCTCATTCCAAGGACCTCTCAATGAGGTCCAAATGAATGATTTAGAGAGATAGGAGTGGGGAAACGATCATTATCTTTTATCTATTGTGATTTTTTGATATTTTTGTAATATAACCTTGGTCATGCATACTTTTTTTAGTTTGTACAAAGGGTGTTTTAGGTTTCTTGTTGACCACATAGAAAGGCTTGCCTTGCTATTTTTTGTTCTGAGATGTTTGGAATATCTGAATTGTATTTTGAATAAGGTTTTGTACACCAGGTGTGAACAAGAATACTCCTATCTAATTGTCGAGTCAAAGTTCATCACACTAGGTGTTACACCATCCTAGTTCTTTACACCTTGATGCATCTTACTTATGTGTGTAATCAAAACTAAGGTAAGTGGCCCTTTGAAAATCCCAACTCCTCAGAAAATAATAATAATCATCATCATCATCATCTTGTGTCTTGTTGGAATCTCTTACTTTCTTCTATCTTCTTTCACATTAACATGGTACCATGGTAGTTAATCACCAATGATTATTATTAGTGCATTCATCTTGCATCAGCAAAACCAATAAGAATATTGCATACTACATATCATATCACATAGAAAACATTAACCATTACACATGCATTGCATTTCCATCCATATATAATATAGATTGGTTATTCTAAGAATTTCATAAACCATACAAATGCATCCATTATATAAACACAAAAGCAATCATCCCATAGCATTATAAACATATGCATTATCATAGCATCAGTTGCACTCATCATATCATAACATTGCATAATCATCCCATATCACGTATAAGCATCCATTACGCCATCACATATATCATATATCAAAAGCATCCATTTACATATCATAACACATACATATATCATTTCATAAAACATCATTTCAACATATCATATCATCATGTCATCATCATAACATCATAAGTGCATATCATACATGAGAAAATTACACACATCTTATCATCCATGGTATCATAAAAATATAGATCTATTAGCCTAAGCATTTGCATAGCATAACATTTTTCATACATCATGAAAAGTAAATAAGAAAAGGTACAAAAAAGAAATGCATCCATACATCATTTACATTCATCATATCATATCATCATAGTATACATCACCATAAGGTCATGAGAAAAGATAGTCAAAAGAGAAAAATATTGCATTTGCATCATCATATAGAACATAATGCACATCATAACATCACATAACATTATGACATAGGAATCATAGCATCATTGCATCACATTGCATAGCATATAGAAAGTAAAGACATCCATAATGCATATAATTAGAATAGAACACATCGTATAGCATCAAATCAATGCCATCATATATATATACAATCAAAATAACTACACTATCATGGTACAAAAATTAGATCAATGTACATGTGTATGTCAATAGAGTACAATTTCCCATGGCACTATCAAAAAAAATCCCATGGGGTGCAAAAAGAATCCTATCTCTGATCAAAATGACCTAACCCTGCTGGCTATTTCCCTTGCCACCTGCTCTCTCTCTCTGATCCTTTGCAGGTTTTTGGCTGGTCATCTATGAAAAATTTGGCACTCAGGTTGCTTGCAACACAACCTAATAATAATGCAACATGTAATAGTCAGCCTCCTAGATGGCCTCCATGTATGATCGAAGTGATATTGTGCTCTAGGAGGGAGATGCAACCATGCTCTCTAGATGTTTTCGTCTACCCATCTTTTTCGCTGCTTGTAGCTCTACAACTTGTCTCTATTGAACCACCTAGTCCCACTCTAACCATAGTTGATCCCTCTTAGCTATCAGTGCCTATACCTAGGCCTATAACTACAAAATCTAGCCATCTCTAGGGTCTGGTTGGGGAGGTGGTTGCATGAGTGGTTGGTCCTGATCCTTGTCTCTAGGTGGTGTCGGGACCCTATCTTGTCATCCCTATTCCTGATCCTATCGAGGGACATCTTGTCTTTTCTCCCCCACCTATGGATCTAGGAGTGGCTGATCCTATGGCCCCTATCCTAATTAAATGGTGGTCCTCTACCTCCTCAGTCCCCATCTTCGTCCCCTCGACGTTGACCTACCTCTTTGCCTTTGTCTTTGCATCGAGTAGATGGTGTCCTTAGCACTATCAGATGAAGAGCAGCCTGAAGAAATCCATGTATACCGACATGGTCCCTATATCAGCCTACCCCTAATCATATGGCCATAGCCTAGCCACCATCTGCATAAAGCTATGCACTACCTCGTGTGCAGGAATATAATGGCCCAAGGAGCTTTGGCTCATAGTCCATGCAAAAAAGGCCACATACTGATCATCTGGCCTATCTTGTGCCTCATCAAACTGCCTCTAAACTCTACCTAGTAGGTATATCCTGAGCATCATGTGCTCCCCGCCCTACATCAATATGTCTTGGAAGGCGAAGAAAAGATACTACATGTCATTGAACCATGTGACCCATCCAAGATATGGCCACCAAGTAAAAGCACACATATCATCAAGAACTCTCCTCCAATGAGGAATCCCATGTTGTCCTGTGTGGGTGAACGAAACACCTCCTCTGTATCGCTAGAAAATTGGATCATTTAGATCCATGGAAACTAGAACAACTCTTGGATAGAGCACAATAATGTGCTCCCAAGCCCAAATGTGCAGGAGTGTGATGCCAACACCAAGTTCTCGGCCGTCGAGGTAGGAAAACCTATGCAAATCTTTGTACAGTGAGGTTAGAAGAACTAGCCCCCATGCAAACAATGTCTATCACCAAACCATGTGCTCCCAAGCAAGCCCCCATTCAAGAATCAAGTATCAGCAATGCTGATTTGGTGCAATGAGACCTGATATAATGGTTGCAATAACAAGGTGAAAGGATGACACAGAGAGCCTATAACTCTCAAACTCAATCTGACCCTTGCAAAAAAAATCTAATCAAGGCCAATAATGTCATAGCAGGACTCCCTCCTAGCATCTATGTCATTTATCACCCGCTCTCCATGGATGGGAAATTTGTTCATCCACCACATGTCCTCCAGTGTGACCATTGCCTCACCTATCGAGAAGTGGAAAGAGGATGTATCGTTGTTCCATCTCTCATCGAGTGTCGTCAACATACAAAAGTGTGTTTGAATGGGTGGTGCATAGGAAATGTATCAAAGTCTGATCCACCCTAGGTGCTCCTCTTGTCGCTTGAATAGATCATCCAAAATGTTGGAAAGGTCTCGAGACCTGAGCTCATGTGAGTAAAGTTCTCTCACCTCCTCCTGCATCAAGAAATCCACTGCTTTAAAAAATCATAAAAAAAATCTTGATCATGATTTGTCTTGACATCCCAAAGTAACTTTAGCGTCATTTTTTGTGGGTACAGTGTAGTTTGCAAACTCAAAATTGGGCCGCTAGGAGTGTTTGAATCTCAAACTCTATCATGGCATTGAATTTTGCGAAGGCAGCTCAATTTGGGAGGAAACCCTAATTTCAAAGAGAACTATAGTGGTGCACTTTGCACATGCAGTTGGGTTTGGAATTTAAACCATAATTCCAAACTATGTCATAGTGTTGCTACTCATGACTGTGATGCAGTTTGAGGCCGAGGGGCACTATTTAAAGTTTTCAGTAGTGGATTATGGAACCACTCCTAAAAGCTAAGTTTTCTAGCCTAATAAATGCACACGTAAATCAAAAAATGAAGTTGGGTCGAGTTGACTCACCGGTGGTCCACTACCAAGAAGCTTCTGGTGTGTCCATACTCTGTCAAAAATGTGGAGGGGAAGTTGTCATTGTGCTGTCTCATGAAGGTGTCAGAGCTCAAAGTTGCAAAATCTCTTAAGACTAAATGTGAAAATGAATTGGAAGTGGCCCCTCAAGGCCTATTTAAGCCTAAAAATTACAATTTTTTACCCCGTTTAGCTATCCTATCAGGGTTTTGGTCCCTTGATACCATTTTTGTCTATCTAAGGGCCGTGTTTGCACCATTTTTTACATTTTATCTCATTTTTTACCTTCTAGAGCCTTTCTAGTCCCATCAGGCACCTTGTCCTCTTTTTTCGCAAGATCGCCCAAAAAGTAGAAATTTTCATCTAATCTCTTGAGGGGGCAATATATTGGCATATTTTTTGCACTAAGACAACAATGGGGTAACCTTGAAAATTGTTTTTTTTTTGGCTTTTGATCTAAATAGTTTATTCTTTGTATCAACACAACAAGTGGATCACTTCAAAGAGGGGTAAAATATAGACACGTAAAATGTATTAATTGGAATTACAAGTTTGATCCTAATTAATAACAATGTTTCAACCTAAATCATCCTCTTAGCTTATCATCACTCTTCATCCCTTAATTAAATAAATAATCATTTATCTGATTAAGTCATTCTCTCTTGTTAATTAAATCAGTCAATCTGATCTAATTAACCCTATGTCTCTATTGAATTAAATAATTCATTTTATTTGATTAAATCTCTAAATTCACTCTATTAAATTAAATAAATTGAACCTTTTTTTATTTAATCTAGCATCATCCCCTTTAATTAAATAAATCAAAATCATTTATTTAATTATATCTAAATCATATTCTTCTCATCTTTTGATTTAAATAAACCCATAAATTTAAATCAATTGATCACATCATCTAATCCCTCATTAAATTAATTAACACTTGATTAATTTAAATCTAATCCATGTCCCATCCTCTATCTTTTTCCCCTTGCACAAGAAAATACATTTAATTCATATATCAAATCTCTATTTTCTCTCAACTTGGCATCTTTTAGAGAATATTCCTTCAAATTTGAAATCCATCCAAGTGGATTTGTCCTTCCAACAAGACATTTATTCCATCTTATGCATTGATCCATGTGGCATTTAAAACATTCCTTTTCCCTCTTACATGTCATTTCACTAATTTCAAATTCCACCTAATTGCATTTATGGGCACATTCATCAAAATGTGCACATCCTTTGCCCATCCACATCTTGAAAAATGGAATTTGGCCATTGGTTGAAAGTTAGTCCCACATTGCTTCATTTTAGGCATTTTTCCATCTTGTCTTTCTATAAATAATAGGTTTCTCTCCCCATTTGATCAACTAAAAATTGAGTAAACTTACTATACTCAATTTCATCTTCAAGCATAGCTATTCCAATCAATTTTATCAAATTATTAACTAGCTTGTGCAGATTTTTCATCATGGAGCATATTTGAATCTTCAACATAGTGGATCATTCTTCATCACTCATCAACATTGCATCATTGGAGTTGGGAAAGGGCCAATTTTCACATCAAATTGGCACCAATTCCCCCATGAGATCAAGAGTTTTCTTGCTTAATTAGGATTTCATTGCTTTCTTATTTTGTTCTATATTTTATTTCCTAGTTTTAGCATTGCTAATGGATTTCATAGGGAATCTTGATTCTCACTTGCATTTGATCTAACTATGTGTTTTTTTATTGTGTTTTACAGGTGCTAGGATTTTGTTTCTTCATATATATAGGCATGTATACATATATATACATGTATATGTATGGGTATGTGCAGGATCATGATAGGCCAAAAAGTGGCATTATGATGGGTATGTGTAGGGTATGTGGCTAATGAATTTTTTTTACCAAAAATTGATGAAATGAAAAGGGTTTTAAATGAGATTCTCAGCTTTCCAGCAATATAAATTATGTTTTACTTTGAATTTAATAAATAATTATTATTCATTTTCTATTTGAATTACAACTAAAGTCCTGATTGATAGGCTGATTGGAAAACATCTATAGCTTTCAAATATTATCACATTTTTTTTAATCCAAAACATGCATCACATTCTATGCTTTGTATACTATAGGATTAAAAAAAAAATTGAATTTCATGAAGTTTTGACCAAGTTAAGGTGGTCAAACATACGAGCTTTTATATTTTTTAAAAGTTGTAATAAAATATTCATAATTCATTATATACTTGGAAAAAAATTACCAAAAAATATGCATCACATTGGGACATGAGTCCTCTACTTATATCTAAAATCTTGTAAAAAAAATTATCATTTTATTGTGGTTAGGGTGGTCAGACAAACACCTACTTCTTATTTTTCCCTGAAATTTCAATACTACTGCATTGAAATTTCAAATTTTCACCAACTAGATTTTTTTTTTAAATGAACCTAGTAGTTTAGAAACTACATTCAATTTTCTGCATATTCTATTCTTACATATTTTTGAAATAATATAGATAACTTATTCAAATTTTTATGTCAAGTTGCCTAACTCTGACTTTTTAGAATTTTTTGCCACTTAATGGCCTTTTTTTCCATGATGATCCTGCACATACCCATATACTACATTACATTTATATATACGTATATATGTATACTGGGTACTTTGCATAAATGATTAATTTACTATTCATTCCTTTCAATCTCTCCTTATTGTTCCTTTTGATAGCAAGTTGGAAGGTTTTAACACTCATGTTCTATGAAATGTGTGAGGAAGTAAATTGATTAAATTGCATTGTCGAAAGACCCATTTCAAAGACTATTTTCTTAATGCTATTTGAACAATTATATCATAGCACAATATGTGCAAATTTTTTTTGGTGGCTTATAAGTGTTATTGTAATAGTTCTTGAATCTGCTCAAATTTATATCTTTGGTTGATAGACTATTTTTTTGAAATTTCTATTTGTTAAGAACAAAGTTGTGACAATGCAACTGAATATAACTATTTTCTTGCATATTTTGGAGCACATATTCATAATGCCAAAATTCCTATTCTGACAATGCAACTAAATTAAAAATATTTTCTTGTATATGGGTATGTATAGGATAATGATGGGCCAAAAAGTGGTGATATGATGGGTATGTGTAGGGTATGTGGCTAATGACTTTTTTTTATCCAAAATTGATGAAACGAAAAGGGTTTTTAAAGGAGATTCTCAACTTTCTGCCAATATAAATTATGCTTTAGTTTGTATTTAATAAATAATTATTATTCATTTTCTATTTGAATTACAACTAAAGTCCTAATTGATAGGTTGATTGAAAAACACCTATAACTTTCAAATGGTATCACATTTTTTTAATCCAAAACATGTGTCACATTCTATGCTTCACATACTACAAGATTAAAAAGGAAAAATTAAATTTCATGAAGTTTTGACAAAGTTAAGATGGTCAGACATATGATTTTTTATAATTTTTAAAAATTGTAATAAAAGAAATCATAATTAATTATTTACTTGGAAAAAAATTAAAAAAAATATTGATCACATTGGGACATGAGTTCTCTACTTATATCTAAAATATTATAAAAAAATATTATCATTTTATTGTGGTTTAGAGTGGTCAAACAAACACCTACGCCATTATTCTTTTTTGAAATTTAAGTACTACTACATTTAAATTTTCAATTTTCACCAAATAGATTTAAAAAAATCTAGTAGTTTAAAAACTACATTCAATTTGCTATAAATTCTTTTCTTACATATTTTTGAAATAATATAGATAACTTATTCAAATTTTTATGTCATGTTGTCTAACTCTGATTTTTCTAAATTTCTTGCCACTTAAGGGCATGTTTTTCCCATGATGATCCTGCACATACCCATATTTTGGTGTACATACTTTCTCGCACTACAACATTCTTTGATCTATGCATCTTTTGAGCTATACACATTCTCTACATTTAGTCCCTTTGTGTGGTTCTAATTGATTTAAGAGGAAATCCTTACAAATAGGCTATTGTAGATTATCAATCACTATGTAAGTTATTCTTGTGTTTGCATATATACATTTGCACATTCATTGAACTGATTTTTTGTACCCTACTAACAAATAGAGTAATTGTATATGCTAAGTGTTTGCTCGCCCAAGGCTTAATACATTTTGTGGTTGTTTTACTATGGTGGTGGCTGAAGTAAATACAATATTGAATGTAGCAGTGTGGGAAAGTATATTTTGATTAAGTTGCATTACATGTAATTATATGTATATATATATATATATATATATATATATATATATATATAGATATATATTCATGTCGATAATGAGCATGGGTTTTTTGTTTTGTATTTTCATTCCATAAATCTTTTCTCACATAGATACATGTATAGAAAACATGGATTGTAACAAAATGTTTCTTATGTACTACCAAGTGGTGGCAATAGACTAGACACTTTTATTGTCTCGACCTGAAGCAACACACATCTATTATTTATCTATTTTGACTCTCCAATTTAACTATGCAATCATTCATTTAAAAGTCAAATTTTTAATTCTAAATTCTATTGCAATCCTATATACTTGTCTTCTATGAAAATTTTTAGTGTGGATTCTGGCTCATATGTGATTTAGCTATGATTTTTAACTGTTCTTTTAATAGTTGTTTTACAATTTCCCTATTTTTTCTATAATATTTAGTGGAAAATAATCTAGCTTGAATCTTCAATTGGTAAACCATTTGTTACTTACAAATTGGTGTCACACCTTGTCTAGATAGTAATAGAATTACAAGTGCATATACCTATAGCTAATTTCCATATCCTATCAAAAAACAAATCCATACTAAAACTTTAATTTCCAAAACTATAGAGATATACTAATTATCCAATAGGCTATTTGTGTGAACTTTGCTTGGAATTTTCATCAGCCTTCCCATTTTTTCAGCTTTCCAGCATCGGCTCTTCGTAAGAAAAAGTTGGAAAGTTTTGTCAAGAAAAAAATTGGCAAGTTTAATATTATTAATAAAAACTCACGGAAAGCATAGGATATATGATTGGGTGCAGTGTCTGCTGTATTTAATACATTGTGAATTGGACTGCCTAAAGTTTTTCTTTCCAGTGAATGGGGGATTATTGTTTGTGTTTAGGTTTTTTTCGTGTCGAACATCTTAGGAAAAGATTTTTTTTTATTTATACAATTTGTCCACTTGTTTAATAATTTTCAAAGTATTTTCAATGGCATCTATAATGGTTTGATATTGATTTTCTCATTTTTAGTCCCCATAAAATTATTTAGCTAAATGAAAGCTTTACTAGTCATTACTTCCATTATTTTTCTTTATTTTGACCAAAATTATTCATGTTATTGGTGTGTATATAGTTAGCCTTCAGCAAATGATTAGGTGTTGGATGTTTGAAGCTCTTTAGCCAGTCTAATTGTGTTTGTTAGTTAGTTATTTGTGTTTTGTTTGAAGGAGGCATAATGGGAGAAGTAGAGGGGTGGGTGAGGCATCATCTTGATATAATATTGGTCCCAATTAGGGTGCTAATTTTGGTTGCATACCATTTGCAATATACTGTATAGGATTCTCAAAACTCCCAACACCACCTTCATTGTTTTCAATGCAATTAATAGGCGGGCATGGGTGAACACCATTATGTAGGTAAATATTTGCATTTCCAATACTATTGCAGTTAGTGTTTAGGGTTTTTATCCATAATGGGATTCCATTGCAACTTTTATCTAAACCATCCTCTAGAATTCTTGTGTGAAAAATGCCATGTGATTATATGTGTTATTTGAAAAGCCTCTATTTTGATGCTTAGTTGTTTTGTGGTGTCCAAAAGCAATAGTTTGAGTTTTTCTCATAATGCAAAGGCCCAAATGTTTTCCTAAAAACAAAAACCCCTATTCTTCTCACCCACCATAGGAGCCAATTAGCATTTTTTGACTTTGTGACAGATGAACGTCTCCAAGGGTTACTACTAGATGGGAATTTATTGACCTTCAAAGCCTTGAGATTGATTCTAGGAAAGGGGTTTCTTAACTTGTGGGGGCGGTATCGAGTGAATACCAACATAACTTCCTTGTTTACTGAGTCTTTGTTGGACTTGTATTTTCCTTTACTCTTCTAAAAATTTCATTGAAAGGTGGATTTGTAGAAGGTGCACATGCGAAGACATCTAAAAATCTTTAGATTTTCCCTTATCAAATGAGATCAGACAACTTGGTACGTATTTAATTTCAATTTCTTAAGTTTTCTTTTCAATTTGTGGTGTTGATTATTAAGAAATTTAGGTTTGAGTCTAGTTAATTGTTAGTATTTTTTTCTTCTGATATTCAAGTCTTTTATTGGAAAATTTTCCCAGAGGAGTATCGATTGGATTTTATAAGGAAGAAAACTAAAGCTATAATAACTTCTAAAGAATGAGATAAGTAGATGATGGACACATTACTATTAATAATCAGATCTAATAAACTCATTTAGACCTTTTAGTTATGTTTTTTTTTTTCTCTAGATAGAGGCGATTGGAGAAAACATGGAAGAAATAAGCGAGGGAATTGAAAATTTAAGTTTGAATGAGACCCAGCTGAAGAGGAATAGGATCTAGGTTTCCAATACAAAAAAACCCCTCTTCTTCTATGTAAATATTTCCAAGGTAAGTAAACAACAATAAAAAAAGGCCCATTTCATTTTTATCTCATCTGGATGGATCTCTTTGGTGCCCCTTTTTCATGAAATGGGTCATTAGGGTTTCACTGTATTTATAATCCCTTCAATGAATTTTAGATTCTAAATCAATTGATCTCTGAATGTTCATTGTGAAAATTTCTTAGGGTAAATTTGTTTGTTGTCATGTGCTTGTTTAGTTTCATTGTTTGTGATTCCTTATGTTTTATTATTTTAAATTATTGCAGAGATATATGCAATAGCATGAAGAAGTGGAACTTTTTTGGTCTAGGAATGAGTATGTAACAACTTCTATTTGGAATTTTTGGTATGGTTTTGCTTGTTTTTTTCTTTTTGACTGAGTTCTTGTGAAATTATTACTTGCAATTTAATGCAATTAACTATGTGTACATTTATAATCAATGAACTTTTGAATGTTCCCTTATTTCCATTTTACTAAATTTTGTAGGGTAGGGGAAGTATGGTTAGGGAGAGAAATTAATTTTTTATTTTATTATTTTTGGTAAATCTTGGCTAATGTAATGGGTTAGTTTGGGCCAATCCAAAATGTACCCATATTATTTAAGCCTCGACTACAAATATATCATTGTTAGTTACAACATAACTCTAACGTAGTTGGAATATTTTTCTCTTATTAGGGAAATAATGAATTAACATTTCAAAGCTAGGTTAAATCAACATCTACCCATATATGTTGTGTTTTAGTCTCAACTGTAATTCACACTTAAATATATACATCTTGATTACTGCACAATTTAAGAGTAATTGTACCATGGTTTTTTTTGTTTGGTAAATCATGTGGAGCAATATTCTACCATATTTGTTTGGTTTTCAAGCCATATTTATGACACCTATGTTCTATGGAGTCTCAAGAGAGGGGACCAAGGACCTAGATCTAGGGATGTTAGTGGGATGGTGGCAAGGTGGTGGGAGGTGGAGGTTTGGGGGCTGAGCTCCTAATAGGGTTGAGAGGCAGTGCCATTTTCACAATTTAATCACTTTGTTATTTTGTAACATAAGTACTTACTATATCTAAAACTTGGGAGTGATTTGAAACAAATCATAGATACCCATTTTTAAGCCTTTTTTTGAGTATTTCGGACTAGGGTGAGGCTAATAGGCTATTAGAGTTAGGGTTTATGGTTAATGGATTGAAAACACTATTTTTTTTTTAAATATTGAGTTTTTAATTTTCTTGTAGTGTGGGACACTTGGAATTCTAGGGGATGGTAGGGAGACTCCTCAGAGTTCCCTAGATGTCTTGTAGTATCAAAGCTACCCCTAAACCAAGAAGATGTCCCAAAAAAAGCCCCTAGGTTTGGAGTAGAGGTTTTGGGGAACCATCCCCACCAAGTCCCTACATCTTGGAAATGTTGTGTCTAAAATTTTGGGGGATTTTTTTAGGGTGTGCACATTGTTATGGAACACTAAATTACCCAACACTAGGATAATTGGATTGTTATTTTGTGTTTTTTGGGTAAATTTTGGATGAAATTATGGGCTTCTATGAGTAACACTTTAGGCACATTTTTTCATATTTTTAACATAAATCCAACAAGAATGGATCTATATTTTTTAAACCTAAGTCTCAACTTTGGGTTGTGCTCTTGTTATTTACAAATAAATACACAACTCTATGGCAAGTTGGACTGCTATATTTCTTTTTAGGTAGATTTTGGGTTAGGTGAAATTGAGTTCATGCCACATTAGTAAGATTGTTAAGCCCATGTCATACCATGGTGTACCCATATCAATTAATTTAGAGCTTATACATTGGGTCTAACTCAAATGCACACATGTCATTTCTACCCCATTCCAAAATTTTGGGAATTGGTTAATTGCATCCACAATTGTTATAGCCAACATTGAGTATGCTCAAATGTATACCATGTTTTTGAGCCACCACAACAAAGTTGCATGCTTTATTGTGACATTGAGCTACTTTAGTAAGGTGGGAGGGATTTGAGCCTTGGTGATGGTATTAAAAATTATGAGAGTCTCTATTATAATTACATCTCAACCCCTAAAAATTAGAGTTGCTATAGGATGTCTAACAGCTCAATGGGTATGCTGATAAACATAAGCTTTCCTTGGACATGCTATGCCAAGATTAATTGAAAACATAAATGATATACATTGTTCTATCCTCTATAGTTTTTGTATTCCATTCAACTTCTTTTTGCATGCCATTAATTTGGATTCTTTGGTTTAATTTTACTTGTGATGATACATTTATATGAAATCTACAAATACCCAGTTATGTTCATATCTATTAGTATTATCAGGAATTCAACAGTTTTTCTGTTGTTACCAAGAAGTGACTGATAAAATACAAAATCTGCAATTAATCATGATGTATCATTTTCGTAGTGTATCCCAAAGTTGTAGAAAAGCATATTGTTTCCATGATAAGTGACCTTCATTCTTATAAACACATTGTGGTTATTTAGTGAAATGTGGAATATAAGTGAGTTATTTTTGGCACTTAATTGGTAATTGTTACATAGGTGCCTACCAACAAAAGAATTTACCCTATTTTCCTTGTATTTTCCTTTATAGATGTCTGTGAATGAGAACCAAAATAAGAGTCTAGATTTTTTTTAATCTATATTTTTTGAAGAAGGCTAAGATTCACAGTTTTTACGAGCAAAGCTATGTTAGTTCATTTTTTTTAGAATGCATCAAATTTCCAACATGTCATTTGTTCTAGTTATAATCCAATTGAAAAGTATTCTTTCTCTTGAAATTATTCTTTACTATTCTACTTGACCAAATGTTGATTTATTTGTTTATCTTATTACAACCATTCTAACGGTTGTTACTGTAGCTAAAATATTAAAGAATAATGGATTTGCAATGGAGAAAAGTAAGTTTATTTAAATAGTTTTGCAACTTTTATAAGTCACTATAGAATGTTGCAATGTGTTAGAATAGTCAGATATCGAACCCAGAAGAAACTAATCTACCTTTGTTTGGTGATAAATTTCAAAAACCCAATTGGATAAAATCCATGTTATGTATTGGTTGGTCAGGGGATCTCAGCATAAATGAATTTAATGGGAACCCAATTGGTGTATTGGGATGGAAAATATCCCTCTCTTCAATACATATGAATCTAATTATGCTTTATGAAGGAATAAATCCATAAACCAGATTTGGCTTTAGCCCATCTATTTGTACTTATTCTAATATCAATTTACATGTGGATCACTCATTTTTTCATTCCAGGGTTTTGCCTCCATGACATCTGATTGCAAATTGGGATCTTCAGTCAAACCGTATAAAAGGCCACATATACCATGGTGTATTTTTATTTTGATTAGGTTCCCTCAAAATTTTGTTATATTAAGGTTTTTAGTGTTGTTGCAAATAAGATTGTGAGATAATTTTACAAAGAAATCTTGAATTTTGAGTTGGGGTTTGAGATTGAATTCATTATTTAACAAGGATTTTTGGTTAGGGTAGAGTATTAATCAACATGGCAAAGAATGAGAGAGAACAAACTATGGCAGAGCTATGTACAAGTGTATTGCAAAGCTATTAAAATTTTACAACACTGGGTTTTATATCTTAAATGGGCTAGAGTTTCCTTATGCATGTGCTTAGTAGCCAATTTTCATTTTATGGAAAAAAACTTTGACTCTAAATTGAATCATTTCCCTTTCTGAAAACCCTAATTGAGAAATGAAATAGATAAAGCTTATGCAAATTTGGACTTTTGGGTTTGAAATTGTTTGATTTTATTAGCTCAAGAGAAAATCGAGCTTCTTTGTAGGAATAAGATCTTAGTTTTAAGAATATGGAATCATGATTTTCAAACCAAAATTTTGTTTAAATTGATGTGCGGTTTACTAGGAAAAACTCTCTTGTTGTATATGCAGGGGTGAATTGATTGTCTTTTTCCTGTTCATGGGATTTGGATGATTTCTACTTCAATTAGTCACAGGGAGCATCTAGCCTTTGAAGTCTTGATAATTTATTGTTGGGTTACTACTCCAAAAATGAGCCTACAACTCAAACAAATTTTTGGGTCTACAACTTACTAGATCAAGATTATTTAGTTCACTAAGGGATTCTATTCTTTCACATTGGCCGAGTTTTTTGAGATGTTTTGGTCTATGTGTTACTAAGTTACTAAGCTGGAATATTTTAAAATACAACTTTAATGATACCATGACAGTTTTATCTTCTAATTGGGACAAGAATTTTGGCCTTTAGCAAGGTGTGCAAAATCTTTATTAAACAGGTGATAGTCACTATCATTTTTGGGTGTGGAATATTTATATCAGAAATCAATTTATAGTAATACTAATAATAATTTAGTTGGACTTATGTACATTGAAAAAAGGTGAAGTTTGCAAGAGTGTTCTATTTCATCAAACTGAAATAAATTATGATGTAAATAATATATGTTAAGAAAACTACCATATCCTTGAAGGACACAGTAGAGCTAACTACCCTCCTCATCTGATTTGAGAATGGGAAAGTTAGCACCAATTATTTTTTTAATGTTGTCCTTTAGTGGAATGACAAATGAGGACTTTTGTGGCCATTATTTGGCATTAAAATGATTCCACTACAAACTGAGGTAGCCAAGAGGAAGCTCTCTAATATCTAAGTTTGAAAGAACTATGGTTTAGTAAAAAGATGGTATCCATTTTGTGGGTTGGATCCTTACAATGATATCTCCCTCAAGTAGATGGGATCCTCCTTAAAATTGTAGGCACAATCTACTTTGATGATCAAGTAGAATGATTTTAGGGGAAATTTGCAATAGATATATGGGTATGTGTAGGATCATGATGGCCCAAAAAGTGCTGATATGATGCGTATGTGTAGGCTATGTGGATGGTAACTTTTTTTTTTACCTAAAATTGATGAAATGAAAAGGATTTTTAAAGGAGAATCTCAGTTTTCCGCCAATATAAATTATGCTTTACTTTTAATTTAATAAATAATTATTATTTGTTTTCTATTTTAATTATGACTAAAGTCATGATTGATAGGCTGATTGAATAACATCTATAGATTTCAAACAGTACCACATTTTTTGAACCTAAAACATGCTTCACATTCTATGCTTCGTATACTATAGGATTAATAAAAGATTGAATTTCATGAAGTTTTGACCAAGTTAAGGTGGTTAGACATACGAGTTTTTATATTTTTTAAAAGTTCTAATAAAAAATTCATAATTAATTATTTAATTGGAAAAAAATTAGAAAAAAATATCCATCACATTGGGACATGAGTCTTCTACTTATATCTAAAATTTTATAAAAAAATATTATCATTTTATTGTCATTAGGCTGGTCAGAAAGAAACCTACTTATTTTTTCCTAAAATTTAAGTACTCGTATTGAAATTTCAAATTTTCACCAAATAGATTTTTTTTAAATAAACCTAGTAGTTGAGAAACTACATTCAATTTGCTACATATTTTTGAAATAATATAGATAACTTATTCAAATTTTTACATCAAGTTGCCTAACTTTGATTTTTTGGAATTTTTTGCCACTTAAGGGCATGTTTTTTCCATGATGGTCCTGCACATACCCATATTAGTCAGCAATAGTAGTTGAAAGGAATTTTCCAACACCAATGGTAATACGTGGAGGAAAGGAAGAGTTATTTGGTGTGGAAGACTTTGAAGAACCTTGCAATTAAACTCCATTTTAGGTGTTTTCTCCTCGTGCAAAAAGTTGAGCATCTTCATTTAAGCAATAAAAAAGAAGGTATATTTTAGTTTAAGAAAAGAATAGTTTACATCCCCTTCTTCCTATACTAAATTTGGCATCTAAAATGGAGTGCAACTTTGTTTCACATGTAATAATTTTGTGAATTGACTAATGAAGTGAAGGGGAGGTTCCTTATAGTCTTACACTTGAACCACCATCAAGGTGATGATTGTACAAAATATATCATGCCCATGCTTGAAGAAAGTTTGAAGGAAACAAGAACATTTTTTCAAATTTCTTTCCTTGCCTAGATGATGGCCATTCTATTTTGTTTCCGCAACACATTTTGGAAATTTAATTGAAGAGGTTGAGGGTAAAGGTACTCTCAGACTATCTTGTTTAGTAAATGGACCTGCCACTATAGGATGCACTATGGGAAGGCCTTGAAATGATGTAGCAACCAAAATTGTAATTGCTTGGATGGGTAAATTAATTAAAGGAGGGAAGAATTTGAGATGCTCAAGGATATTAAGGACAATCAATTTGATTACCAGTTATTTGTACCATGTGTTCCCTTCAAGAATTTTGTGTCCATTTGGCTCTAATTTTATGGACCCATTGAGATCAACTATGTAGTCTCTTTGGACATTTAAGTCATTTATTTTTTATTTCTAGGCTAGTAAGGTTTATGAAAATAACTCTCACATACAAAGGAAGAAAGGGCTTCAATGGGAAATTAACTATCAATAGGTTCTTGGGAGAGTAGGGGGTATGTTTTTAGAAGTGGATTTGTATACAACTCTTTGGAGATCTCATTTGGGTAAGAGTAGAGGCCATACTGTAGCTGGGCAGTTCCTTGGGTTGAGTTGGCCTTCATGCTTGAGAAAGATCTCTTCTCACATTTTTTTTGTTTTACCATTTTAGGTAATTAAAGATTTATAAATATCTCTATAATTTTGCAATTTTTTCTTTACATTAGAAGAAACAATTTGAAAATTTGAATGATCTTTCAGAATTTCAAATGTAATTTCTTCCTTTGAGAGATAATGTTTTCAGATCTAGGGTTTATTCCTTGGATCTTAGTCTTTTGGCTAATGATAACAAGAAGCTAGGCGTTGTGAGGAGTGTCAAGTGAAATAATAATTCATCATTTGTGTGAAGGTAATTGATAGGCTCAAAGATAATTCATTGTACATCATTTTGAGTCTTGCTTTCCTAAGGTGAAGTTTCTAGAAGAATAAGTGAGCTTACAATGGGGAAATGACAACACTTTTCAAAAATGGTTTTTAAGATTCATAGGTTTGTCAATTTCTTGTCATAATGTCTTTGTATTATAGCACATCAATTATACATACCTAAATAGATTTGTTATTGCACAGTTTGGGAGTATAAGTGTTATTATACCATAAAACATTTATTTTTTTACTTGTAAAATTCTATGTACCATTCTCCTTTCCTTTATGATATACAACTAACAAACAATTCAAGATTCATAGGGGCCATTGTGGAATCTACCCAGTGAAATTGTGATTACAATAAAGGAAATTGATTTATTGAAATTATTGATTAAGCCTCATAGGGAAGTCTAGAATATGATCATCTCAAATCCAATAGCGATAATCCTCATTTGGTGCCAATGAATTTTTATTTTTTGACTTCTCTTGGCAATTGGGCTCATTAATTAATGGATCCAATGGTTTGTCATACTGATTGTATGTTATAAATATTATGGGTACAATTCCATCATTCTCACCAATAAATGTTTATTTAAGCACACACCTTATATGAGAGATTAAATGAAAGAGAAACATTCGGTCAAGCATCCGCTTTAGAGTCTTAGATCATGAGTGTGTCACCTACACTCTCTTTAGTCAAATACTAAAATGGGATATTTCCAACAAACTAATTATTGAACTTCTCAATACCATGAATGTAAGACTAATGCATGCATGTTGCATATGTTCATGAAGAAATTTAATATGTTATTAAAATGGCAAAGCTATAGCATAGGAGTTAACTAGAAATTGTAAATGCATGGAATTGAGAAAAAATAATAAATGCAACATGGCATTCTGATTGTGTGATAAATAGAGTTAAGAGAATGGTTAAGATGAATATTTCTTTTTATGGATTTATGGAGCACAACAGTTTTTATCCTACTCTATTGCATCAGAGGGAGGCGCTAGTGCTAAAGTGATGCATATTTTTTTGTAATTTTTTTCCAAGTAAATAATTAATTATGAATTTTTTATTACAATTTTTTAAAAATATAAAATCTCATATGTCTGACCACCTTAACTTGGTCAAAAATTCAAAAAATTCATCTTCTTTTTTAATCCTATAGTATGTGAAGCATAGAATGTGATGCATGTTTCAGATTCAAAAAATGTGATACCTTTTGAAATATATAGATGTTTTTTAATTAGCCCTCCAATCAAGACTTTAGTCGTAATTCAAATAGAAAATGAATAATAATAATTTATTAAATATGAGGTAAAACATAATTTATATTGGTGGAAAGTTGAGAATCTCCTTTAAAAACTCTTTTCGTTTCATCAATTTTAGGTAAAAAAAAAGTTATCAGCCACATACCCTACACATACCCATCATATCGCCACTTTTTGGCCCATCATAATTCTACACATACCCACATGAAACTGAAAATTTTAGCTGTACTTCAATTTCCTTTTCCTGTGGAATGCTTTTTGTTTCATTTAATTAAATTTTTAATGTAGATCATGAGATTTATATTACTACATCCAAACCTTCCATATTCATGTCAACAAGATTATAATAATCTTTGTCAATCAATTTAATGTATTATGCAGATCTTGACATTTATTTTATTGGGTCCAATCCTTTCTTTTGTATTCATTTAAGTGAGATTGTAATAATCTTCACCAATCAATTTGATATATTATAGTGATCTAAAGATTTACTTTATACTATCCAAGCCTTTTGTATGCATTTCAATGAGATTGTATTAAGCTTGACCAAGGCCATACACTAAACTATAAGGAAAAAATAAATTGGTTCAGAATGCATCTAATTTGGTGACCTATATTACCATCATGTATTGTCATTGATAATCTCATTGTTACCTCATTCCCCACTTATGGAGACTTGTTTGTCCTCTGTGGGAGGGGAGCAGGACCTTGAAAAGTAGACCCATGGAATCCTAAGGGCCTCTATAGTTGAGTGGGTAATTCCTTAATGGATAAGCCACAAAAACCACCTATGGTTAAGTGGCATAAGCCACAAAACATAGGTAGTATGAATTTGACATTGAGTAAGCCTAAATGTTGAGAACTATCACCTAGGTTTTAACGTTTCCCTCAGTTGAGTGTGTAAATTACCAGGAAGCAAAGTGTTGTAAATCACCTTACATAATTGAGCACAAATTTGGCATTGCTAGTTGTTTACAAACTGATTAGATTGCACTAATTCTAGATTGTATTTCTTTCTTTTTTGAAGGGTCTTTTTCCTGACGTGTGTAGTATTTAGCACCTAGAAAGTTCTAAGGGCTTGTGGTTTCATCTTTTAATGTTTTGCAGATATTACAATTTTAGAAGAATATAAACAATACCCCGCTAAAGAAATTTGCATATGGGATTTATTCCCTATTATTGAAACAATACTTAATGCTAAATCATTGATTGTTGTGGATTCAATGCATTTAGTGTAGTATCTTGGTTTTGTGGTTGACAAGGATTTATGATATAAATCATATGGTTGAATGTTGGTGATGTTGAAGTTTTTTTTTATTGCACTTTGATTTGAGTTTAGGCTTTTTTTTTTTGTAAATGCATCATGGACATTGATAATTTTTATTTTAGGGTGACTAAATAATTTCTATCTGTAATCTCAGGTGTATAATTTGTTTGCATATTTAATCAATTTTTTGGTCTTTTTTTTTTCACAAATCATTAGGTATGTGAAAATATATCTTTTTATTTGTGCTTCTCCAACATATGTCAGAACTCCCTATGTTCTCTCATGAGGATTTGACTTGTATCGCACATGAAGAAATGGCCATCTTTAGTATAGTAAAAATTTCTCATTCACCACACTTGTGCTTTAAGGCTTGTAAAAACTACTCTCCGAGTTACATCTTTTATTTTTCTCTAATCATTTTATTCATGTACGAGGAATATTTCTTTGTTCTTATCACACAGAATAATTCTCCATTGTCATCACTGATTCCATGTTTTTCTTCATTGGTTGCATCTTGCTTGTCTAGGTCTTCATTACATTGGTCACCTTTATCATGCATTTCACTGGTCTTAATAGTGCTATTTGAGTGGATAGTGCTTTATGTTCTTTTTACAAGCAATGTTACACAACTTTATCTTCTATTATCAACTATGGTGTTTAATGAATATCATCCTTGTCCCCAAGTTTAGGTATATCTAGACATTTTTGGTGCCATTTTTTATGGTATTAATTTAACTTTTTTGCTTAAGTAGTTTTGTCAAGGATTTTATATTTTGAAGTGCATTGTATGCAAGATTTATTAAGTGTTACCAAAGAATTTTGCATATTTTTCCTTGTCTAAGATGGACTTATTTCAATGAATAATTTTTTTATATTGATTCCACAGGTCAAAATACTATTGGTGAAATCAAGCAACTTTGATGAGTTGATGGCAGAGAAAGAACATGTTGATGTAGATGAAAATAGTTAGGTTTCAGATGCTTAAGTGAGAAAGAGGAAATTTGTGTTCAAGGAGATTAAATATTGATATTATGGACTCCTAACATTTTTAAATTGAGAATTGAGCACCTCCCATTTAGAATTATTCATGACTGCAATAGCCTTTAGGACTACAATATTATAGTTACTTTGTTTGCTTTGTCATTCTTTATTTAGTTGTATATTTAGAGATCGTAAGTAGTTTGAAATTTGGTTGAGATCTTCATAATTATTTCTTTAGTTTGTATATTGGGACATTGTAAATAGTTCAAAAATTTGTTGAGATCTTCATAACTTTGTAAAGTTTCATCAATTTGTAGTGTAAAATTAGTTCTTTTGAGATTGAAGGTTTTGTAATTCAATGCTTTTACATCAATTTGACTTGTTCCCTAATGTTAAATTATAGTTTGAAATGTTGAAATTGTTGTTTAAGGTGTGTTTATGGAGAGACTAGAGTGTGTTTATGAAAATACAAATGGTTTCCTAAACTTTGCCAAATCTTTTGGTCTATTTATTATTTCCAAAAAGTTATTTCAAGTCAACATCATTGTTTTGATAGACGGTTAGAAAGAAGCAATGAACTTATTTAAGGGAATTTGTTTGTAGTTATTTACTCTATTTCATAAATCATGACAGTCTAAAAAGCAATTTAGAGAAATTTCAATTTTTTGACTAATAAAGTGCAACTCTGAAATTGAGTGCTACACCCTTAATATTATTGTGCATTGGGTTATGAATAGTCGGCTTGTTGCTATCTTAACTCTCTATTAAGACATACTATCATTAGTATATTGTTATTTAGTTGTTTAGGTCATCCTAAGACTTATATAGGTGTGTCTAAGTCAGCCTAGGTGATGTCCTAGGCATAAATAGGTATATATAGGAGGTTGTGAAGTTTGTTCTCATTGGAGATATTTGGAGGTTTTCCCCCTCGAAGTGGCCTGTTATTCTCAGCTATTAAGATTAGGGTTTTTCCTATTAAATGAAACATAGTTTGAGTTTGTAAATTTGAGTGCAAGTCTGATATTTAATGTGTAACCCAGTAAAAGGAATAGGTCCAAAGTGCATGAGAAGTGATATAATTGAACCTAGTTGATCTAATTGAGAATACATGAAACATCATGAACTTTGACCCCTAGTTCATTTTGTCAGTTTGAAAATTATATCAATTTGGAAAACTTTATTTGAAGTATGTCATTGAGAAGAAATGTATAAGAGATGGTATTTTTTTATGATTATTCATCTATCATGTTGGTAAACCCTCAACTAAATTATGATTATGAATGTTCAATCCATTGATAGTAAATTTAATTCAACACTTGAAAATGTGTATTGGTCACATGTTGTAAAATATTATTCGATTTAGATTCCCATTTCAATTAATTCAAATGTTTTCCTTGATATATGACATTCCATGATCAGTTGAGATGAGAATAATGTTGTGTTTTGATGTAGTTTAGGATTGCCTTGAAATATTTTATTCTTGGCCTTTGTGGAAGTAGAAGGCTTGAGTATTTATTTATGAGAATGAATTGGCTAAAATTTGACACTTAAATCTCAATAAAGAATTGACATTATTTACAAAAACTACTAGGGAATTTATTGAATTGTAAGGATTATGTTCTCCCTATTCAAAAGCCTAGAATATGTAATACTTTTGTATATAATCCTTAGTGTTAATAATATTTTTTTATATTATTATTACTTAAATACGTAGTCATTTAAAGCTATATTGAATGGTAATTTCATGTTGATAATTAGTAAAATGTTGTTGAATCATTTATTTTCCTCAGTAATTTCATTTGAAGCACATGTCTTGACTTGATATTGGTATTGGAGCTTAAACAAAATATTATTTTCTATACTTTTTTAATCCTCCATGTCTTCTAATTTATTTTCCATGTTTTTTTAATCCTCTAAATATTCTAATTTGAACTTGGAGACTCAAAATTAATATCAATTTGGAGATAGAAAAATACAAAAGATTTTGTCTTGATAGGAGCCTTTGGATGTGGAGAAATATTCCATCACATGAAAGAATGCAACTCACTATGGGAGAAAAATTGAAAGATTTGCATGATTCCCATGATATTTTTTTATAGCATGCATGATTAATCATATGTAAACTAATAAAAAAAATAAAACTATGCAAAAGAATGGAATTGTAGGTTTGCCAACTTTGTCCAAAATAGTTGTAAAATGTGAAATTTGAATTTCACCCAAATAATAAATAGAACTTCTACACAGAAGTTACAAATTAATTCAAATAATTTGTTGTAATGGCAATGGTTCTCATGAAGTGGCAATGGTTACAATAACACCTACCATTTAAAACCTTCACATCCACCTATCGGCTCATCATTGTGTGTCACTACACGAAACTGCTAGTTATAAAAAGTATTCAATATTGAATGTCTTCCCTTGATGAAAAAAATGTGTACTTTTTTTATACAATTTTAAAAATTGCATGCATGGGTGACGACCCTTACAAAAAACTTCCATTAAATTCAAAATTAAATAATTAATTGATTGAATAACCCACACAAAAAGTGACAATATACATGTGCATCTGTTGTCGATAAATATAAAACTGAAATATTCTTGCTAGAAGAAAAAAATATTTTAGATTTGATATTTAATTTAATTTTTAAGTTCGCACTTTTAAACAAATTTAAAAAATGATTTCCAAATTTTCTAATAGTATTAAATAAAATTTAGACAAAATTTATTCATGTTTACTTCATTCATACATTCTAACTCATCTGTTTCATTTATCATTTCCTTTCCATGCAAAAAATAAGCTTCAACCCTCCTCGTCGTGAACATTGTATGCCACGTAAGACCCCTATCGACTGATTGTTGCATGCATATGCATGCGATTGCTAGTTTATATAGAGTTGTCCTTTTTAAGAGATGTATCTATATTTACAACTATTTGTATATATACTTGTGTACATGGTTGTATGTATGTGTACATTTACATATGCAATTAGATAAATATACATGCATGCAATTCAAATTTCCTAGTGCATACAACTTTCTGGTACAAATGTGTGTAGATATAAGTGTGTGTAATTGATATCTATGCATATATGCATGCACAATTCAATATTTAGAGGTATCTGTGAGTTTTTGTAAATAGAATGTTGTGCTCATCTTGGTTTCAATGTTCTCAGTGCATAGAATATCCTGATAGAGTTTTGTGCAGATATATGTGTCTATGATGTATTTGTCTATGTAAGTATCTATGTCTGGGTATGCATCTAATTCTTCTTGAATTTTCTTGCTACTACTTTGTGATCTATAATGATAGTGTCATGCTAGATATGGATGTCGTATGGTTCTTGGATATAATATTTGTTACGTATGTTGTTCATCTCAATACACAACCCAACACTAAATAATTCCTTATTGAAAATATCATAAACTGCTCAATTAATTTGGTGAGTTTTAAATGCAAGGTATATTTGCAACCATTGGCAATATATATAGCACATACATGAGACAATGTTTCCATGGAAAGTTGTGTGAAGTGATGCTCGTTTCCTCTACGCAAGCAACATACCCATATATGTGCACATAAATTTATCTATATTTCTTTCACATGTATTGACAACTTTGGGTGTGCATATGTATATATGTCATTTGTAGAAACATTCGTCACTATGGTGGCACACAATTTTTATAGAAGCTAAAGCTATAGTCAACAATCAACAATTCCCTATGGAAAATAACATAAAATATTCAATTGCTTTGGTAACTTTAGAACTCTAAATATTATTGTGCCCATTGCCAGTATATGGAACATATATATGAAACAATGTTGTTATTGATTTTGTTTTATTTCTATGCAACAATCACCCCTATATAGAAATGATAAATGGAATAGTCTTTATTGCTTTGCAACAATTGCCTCTATATGGAAACTTTTACCCAATAAGCTATATGTGTGAACTTTCGATGGAATTTTTGTCAACCTTACCGGTTTTAAAGTTGCTCAGCAACGATCACCAATGCAGATATATTTGCATCTATTTCTACATCCATATATATCGGTGTACATTTTTGTTTTCCACCTACATCTTTATCAATTTCATTCGTCCAATGCATATATAGGAATCTAGTGCTTCAAAATAAAATTCCATTAAAAATTATGTAGTTCTTCTCTTGTGTATCATTTTACTTTCTTTGTATGAAAATATGTATGTATATCAAATTAATTTTAATTAACATATACTTCTGCCTTTGTTTACTAGTTGTAATAACACCTATCATTTTTTTGTTTTGCGGGCTTTTCCATCTAGGCTACTTTTGCAACCAATGTTGTATTATTTATAGCCTCGGTTTTGTGGTGATGGGTTGCAACACATTAGTGGTGATGGTTGTAAGTAACGCATGCCTATAAAATCCTTTGAAAACATAGTGAATGCATGCGTAATCTTTGATAGTGCATTGTTGGTTGTCATTCTCTAGGTTTCCCTTGTTCCCCAAATAAAGTTGTCGGTAAGGAGGAAAAGCTTCTATGAAGGTGTATGTGCAGTCATCAGCTATGAAATTTTTGTTATCATGGTTGGAGGTTATTTTATGTTTTTAGCATTGGGTGATGGTTGCAAAAGCAATACAAAAGTGTGTTGGCATAAATGAAAAAATATAGCTTAAGCTAAGGAATTACAATCATGACTATAGAATGAAAGGCATAGATGAAACAATATTGGTATCAGTAGTTGTGCAGATGGGGAAGCAACAAAGATAATTACATGCCCATCTTTCCTAGTTCACAACCAGTATTCACCGCTATGAGTAGATATGTATGATTGTAAGCTCAGATGTAGAGAACATTCATATATACTCCTTATGTTTATTCTTTACATAAGGTAGTTGCCTACTTCCTTTTTTATCTTTATAGTTAAACTTCTACATAGAAATTTATTGTTGCATCCTATCATGTATCCTTTTGTCTATTGGTTGAGAGTTTTCATCACATGTAACAAAAGAATGGGTACCTATGTTTCAATTTATAGTTGCAGTTTTTTTGTTTGAGACCCACATCATGCATTTATTGAAATTACTTTTCTCAATTGAAACATGCAGTACTTTTTCTTCTGTAAATTAATTGACTCAATCTTAGGATTTTCATCTTCTTTTCTGCTAAGGAAAGGGGTCATAATCCTCAATATGTGTCAAATAAAATTTTCCTAGATATGTTTAAAACATTAGGAAACATAGCGAGCGCCTGTGAAATTCCCAAAGGGTCCAAGCTTGAGCTAGCATCCTACAGCTTCTCCAAAAATGCTTGGAGGCTATTTTGTGTCTTTAGCATGCAGTAATTCTTGTAAGAGCAAAAGAAAAGTGCCACCTTTGATAATTTTTGTCCTGGCTATTTTGTAGAGAAGCTAGTCAGGAGATGTGTTTGAAGCAAGTGACAAGGGGATTATATAAAAAAACCATTTGAAATATTGTTTCATTTGGGTTTTGCACAAGAATTCACAATTTTTTCCAAGGCTTTAAAAGTAGTAGTTACTTAAAACCATGGCAAGTATGTAGAAAGAATACAACAATTAATCCTAAGATACAAGTTCAAAAAAGCATTGCTTATCTTCTATGGAGTTGGTAAGATGTTATTGTGTGTTCTTTGCATGAGGTGATGGTCATAAAAACTCTACAAAATTTCTAGTTGTGATAAGTATTTTCCCATTTCTTGCAGGCATGAATCTTGTATATAACACTTAAAAATAAAATTTATCATTCCAAGAATGTCCCATAAAGTAGACATAGGGATTATTATGTATCAACGATATTTGTATATTCTATCACATGCATACATACCTCTGCATAGGGTAGATACATTGGCCACCACTATGAACAATCATGACATCAATATTCTTTCATATGTTTGAAGATAACTCATGGGTATATTTGTGTAACAGCCTATGATGCTAGATGGGAAAATTTGTTAGCATGGGAAAGAGCTTCAAAATAGTAATTATTTGAATGATAGACAGTATATGACGTCTAATAAGGAACATTGATTTCACCATTCATCAGAGTGGTGGCCACCCAATATTAGAGTAAGCCTCATTTTTTTGTTCCATTTTATATTTGCTATGTGTACAATTGAATTCCTCACTTGAACTAGGTTTTTTGCAATTATGTGTAGATCCACCTTTGTATTTTGCTAGATACTATAGGATACTATTGGTCCCTCAGCACACACGCCCCGTTCGGAACGGGGACCCTCTTTTCTTTCGCCTTGTCGGGTTTTTTTGGGGCCACCTCGTTTTGCATGCCCCTCTTTTTTTGATGTTCTGCATGGTCGATGTTGCTCCAAGGTTTCATCATAAATCGACCATGCCTTCGCTTTTGGGTTTTTGCTACCCTCCAGGGGCCTCGTGGGTCTTTTCGGCATTTTGGCTCTGGACGGCCCTGGGCCCCTCTAGGCCTGAGCCTCCGGGGTTCCCTTATCGGGCTTCCCCTTGTGCGTTTGCCGTCCGTTGCGGCATTCCCTAGGCGCCTTTCCACCCCTCAGGGCCCGCCTTGCCATCTTCCGTTCAAGCTTCCTCAGGGATTTCCCAGCGGCGTCTGCCCCTTTGGGCCCCGGTCCCCGAAAGTCCATGTCCAAAATTCCGTCCTAGGATCGCCGTCGGCGATGGCAGCTCACGGCGGCCGCCCACCCTTTGGGCCCCGGGATGCTGCTCACCACCACCATCACCCATGCAGCGCGAGTCTCTCGGCGACAAACCCCTCGCAGCTTCCCGCCCTCCGGGCCCCGGATCTATTTTCGCCGTGGCCATTCGAAGTCATCAAAAATCTTGTGGCATCCATCGCTTAACATCTCTCTGGTCTCCAGGTCCCGGAGTCTCTGCCGCCGCCGCCGCCGACTTGATTTGAAATCCACCAACCTTTTGGCGCGGTCGTACTGGCATTTAATGGGCGCATTAATGGCGCCTGGGGTATATAATGCCCAGCCTGCCAAAGTTATTATCACATTGTGAATTGGAGCGAATTATAGAGCCACGCGACAAGGATCCCAGCACCCTCATTTGCCTCACGATCGTCTGCGTCTGCATCGCTCCGTCGATTCCCGGTGGATTCCGCACCTCCCCGCCTAGCGTTTTCGAGGTAGGCCATCTCGTTTGCCCTCTCATGTTTTTTCATCATTTTTAGGATTTTAATGGATTAAGCAAATGGTTAAAATGAAACCATAAGAAGAATACTCAATGGTGCCCCTTACCCATGTCTTCAAAATCTCCCAAACCCCTTAGAATGGCCATCACCACTGACTCGGGACTTTTCTCGGTCGCAGCTGTTCTTGATGCAGGGGAGTCTGGCATCCCGGGCCCGATGACGGCCTTCGCCGCCCGCCTCTACCGTTGAAATCAAACTCTGAATCCTCCTGGCGGAAAATCCGCCCTCCAGGCCCAGTCTGTCGGATCTCCTCTGTCGGATTTTTGTTGGCCTTTCACCGCACGTTAGCTACCGACACCGCTTTGCTTCCCGGTCTCTGGACCCCACGGGCTTCTCCACCTCACCGTCTCATTTTGAGTTGTTGCTTTTGGCCCTCCGGGCCCTGCCTGCCGGACTTCCATGTTCGGAAGTTCGTGGATCTCCTTGCGTCTGAGTTTCTTCCCCGTCCACCTGATTACCGGGATCCATGCCTAGTTTCGCCATCTGGCATCTCTGATTTCTCCTCGCCGTCGCAAGACCCTGCGGGCCCGGCTGTCCGGAGTTCCATCCCTGGAACTTTGTGACGGTTTCATCGTCGCCCACGACGGAACCCTACCGAGTGCCCACCCTTCAGGTCCCGGGGATTCCATTTCCATCGCCGATCGAACCATTGAAAAATGTCGTGGTGGTCGAAGCTCTGTGTCCCCCTACCCTACTGGACCCGGAGGTCCCGTCGCCACCGTCGTCGCCTGATCGTTGCCATAACCTCACGGCGGCCGTCACCTTGCATCCCCCCGCGTGCCGAACCCTGGGGGCCTGGTCGCCTCCATCGCCCAAACCTTACAAAATCTTACGGCGGCCTCCAGCTCTTGTCCTCCCGCCCTCCGGGCCCCGGTCCGCCCTTCACCGCCGCCGATCGAACCATTGCTGAAAAATGTCGTGGCGGCCGAGGCACCGTGTCCTCCCTGCCTGTGGGCCTGGAGCTCTGAATGCCGCCTAGCCTAAATTTGATACCAATCACGTCGTCCGTCCTTTCACCACCCGAACCCCACACCTCGAACTTCTGGCACCGGACTTCCGTCTGCCGTCCGCCGTGCCGGCTGCCTTCTCCTGCCGGCTTTCTGGCTTGAAACCTCCAGTGCCCATTTAATCGATCCAAACAAGCTCAAACCATAATTTGACTTCGAACCATGTCCTAAAACTTGCTGGTCTCCATCATGGGCTTCTTAAACCTTAAAATTTGACCAAGAAGGGTCTCCGGGAGCTCCCGGCTTTGTTTTCCCTTCCTAACAGTATTCCTGCCAGGGAAGTCCGGCCCTCCAGGCCTAGATTGTCCAAATGCTCTAAAATGAAATCGATCTCATCTGAGGATAAGATTTATGATATGTTTGCAAGGTTATTCAAATAATATGCTCATAATGTGGACTAACATTAACACTGTTGATGTTTGTTGTGCTAACTTCGCCCTTTGCTTGCAGGATATATGGAATCGACTGCAGGAACTTCAGGGGCCTCCGCCGAAAAGAATAAAGGCAAGAAATCTGGAAAAGCTGCCTGGGGAAAAGATGATAAAGACCAGATGAAGTTCCAGTTCCAAGGTGAGCCGCTCCAGTCAAAGGTCTCGACCGACTGGAAAGAAATCTCAGACACTAACATTGGCCAAGTGGACATAGATGAGTTCACCCAGAGGGTCAAGGTCGACCCTAAAACAAAGAATGCCAGATTAATATGCCAAAGCGGAATTGCCAAGGCCACTGGCTTCCCTCCCTCTCTGGTGGCACCTGAACTAGTAATGGCTTGCCAAGAAGCCTACCAAATGGACACCAGGACAATCGTGGACAAGGAGGGGAATATCCTCGCCGACATGTCGCCAGAAGCAATCACTAAAATATTTCACATTCCTACATTCCCACATATGGAGGTCCCCTCTTTGGAGCAGTGCCAGGCGGTGTGGGATGCCAATCCGTTGGGCTACAAGAAATCTATTAACCTTTACTGGCTAAAGGAGAAACGGGGCAGCGCGGCAAAAGTTCCCCAAGAGCTGTTCTGCAGTGACTTTTAGGAAGATTATCAGGACTTGGTGACTATGCTAATCATGGTCATGGGTCTCCCGGTAGCTGCCTATTTCCAAGAGTGGATGGCATATTACATCAAGCAGATCCTGCGAGGGAACGAAGATGTGAACACTAAGACCTCATTCGACTGGGGAGGCATCATCAGTAACTGCTTCCACGAGCAGTTTGTAAACGTTAAGAAAAGCTCCAAGTTCTACATGACCTCATACCTGGTATACTCTCTAGTAGGTCAGAGACAATACAGTGCACTATTTATGGCACCAGACCAAGGGCACAAGCGAGGGCTCAAGCCGTTCGACAAGTACCCTCAGCTTCAATACCGCAACTTCAAGGAGTACTGCCGGGTCAATGACGCCTTCATTGGCCACATCATCAGATTGGTTGCTGGGGATTTCGAAAGGAGGGTTTCCCATACCACGAGGGCACTTCTAAAGGAGTACGCCTTCTTGTTCATCCAATTCCCTAAGTTCACCTACATCCGTGCCTAGGGATTCATGGAACGGCTGAATAAGTTGCCAAGGTACCCAAACGACCGGATCATTCTCCTAGAGCTTTCCCGGCACCTCCAATACATTCAGACGGTCTTTGGCAACAAGCACATAGCAGGGATCCCCTATCCCATGATCCTCGGCTAAGGCCTGTATCGACTGCAGACATCCCAATGCGCCAAAAACTCTGAGAAAGAACTTAAAGAGTATAACTTTGATTGGTACACGGCCCGCCCGCGAATGGATCCACACGGCCATGTCAGGAAGGCATTAGGGCCAGCTTATGCTCACCAATACGACGTTGAGGACTTCTGGGCAGGTTGTAAAGACAACAAGGAGGTCCGCGCAAGGCACTACATGTGCATGACTGTACAGTTCCTAAGAAGAGTACGACTGTTCTAGGTGCCGAACCAACTCGAGGAAGACAAGTCTACAATAGTGCACCCAAGGTACCCTGCGGTTGCCAACTTGGCAATCCCCTCCATCGATTGGGACGACCAAGAGGTCAATGACCTAGATACCATCACCCAGCTGATTATAGCTCGGACTGAGTGGGTCGATGGATAGGATGGCTCAATTGAAACAACAAGGAGTGGTCCTAATGTACGAGGCACTCAAGAGTGAGCCAAGTGCCATGGAGGACATTGCCACCTCTACATCAGCTGGTGAGACTTCAAAGTCTCCCCCTATCAACAGGTCTCAAAAGAGGAAAGGAACAAAAACTGCACACCCTGCAGGCCCTGAGGATCAATCAAAGAAAGATAGGGGAGGCTCGTCTCCCAAGAGGCTCAAGCAGATAGTAACTACAGCAGGAGTGCAGTCTCCCTTGCTTCTCCCTTCCCCTCTTGGTGCACCGCCCGTCTCTTAGACTGTGGTCGCCTCATCCCCGCAGGCGGTGGACATTTCTATCCATCTTGCCTCTTTTCCCCCAGCTGGATCAATAATCAACATCGACTCCTCTTTTGGCATGGTCACTTCTCCTTCCTCTACTACCATGTCACCCATTACGTCCCTCCCACTAGCAACAATAGCATCGCCTGTCCCCCTTTCCACCATACCCGAGGCTATTACCCGGCATCTGCAGAGTCTTCCTCCTGAGCTCTCATAGATCCTAATTGACCCTGCTCTCCAAGCGGCCCTCGCCCAAGCCCTCGCAACAGCTCAACCTTCACAACTGCCAACAGGGTCGCCAGGGATGTAAGCCACAATGCAAATATCAAAAGAGTTGGAGGAACAAGAGCAGGAAGCCTCAAGGCCTATGGAGGAAGAGGCCGATGATTACTACGAGCACCCCGAGTACGAACACAGAACCATCGACAAGGTGGTCTATGAGGGAGAAGAAACAGGCTCTTCTGAGGGCGGAGATGAGGAGGATGGCTCGGGTGACAAGGAGATCGTCCAAACATTCGATGAAGACCTTGAAGAGGAGTTGGCTCAGCAGCCAAAGGATGTTGGGGAGGAGGCAAAGCAGCCATCACATGATGAAGAGGGACAGCTGCAAGAGGGGCAGCCTGAAAAGGATATCACTGAGGCCGAGACACATGTTGTGAAGAGCCTCGAAGCCGAGGCTGCTGAAGAGAAGAAAGGAGAGGAGGCAGCAAAAGAAGATGATCCCACCTGGATATTGTTCACCAAGCTGCCCGTCAGGCACCTTGTATTCGTCCAAGACTCCGACTAGGAGGAGGACGCTGCTAAACAAAAGGAGGAGCCCCAAAAGGAGAAAGAGGCAGAAATCTTATCTCTAACTGAGAAAGGTGAGGGCAGCAATGATACACCCAAAGACAAATCCATCATGCCCGACTGGCTAGAGAAACAGCTGGAGAAGGCTACCCCTGTGCTGAAAGACCCAAGGGTGAGGTTGGAGGCCATCTTGGCTCAATCCCTGGCCACAACAAAGAAGGAGAAGAAGCCTAAGGTCTGTTCTAGGATAACCATGGATGCTTCCGGCTCCTGAACAGCACAAATAGCAATGCCAACTATTGGCCAGGCCGGGGTGAGCTACAGTGTCTCCACCATTGACCTGGGGACAGCGACTAAAGAGTAGAAAGTTGAGCATCTAGAAGAGTCGATGGCCACAGTAGTGCACTTGATCAAACAAGATAAGGTCACCAAGGACAAACTCAAAGCACAGATTGCTGCCTTAACGGACTATATCCAGCAGTGGTCCTCAGTGGATGACCTACCCACCACCTCCACGGCCGCACCGCAGTTGCTCTCCAAGGAGCAGATTGACAAGATGGAGAGGAGGAAGAACTTAGAGAAAATGAATGAGAATTGGTTCCAACAGGTCGTAACCATTGGGAACATCGAAATTGGCATGGCTGTGTGGATAGCCAATAAGTTCTTGGACCTGATCCAATCCCTAGAAAGCACGAGGAGGCTCTGCACCAATTTCCCTACAACGTATGACTCCACCTTCCCGAGAATTGAAGCCATCCTTCAGATGCCGAAGAGTACGTGGGAGAAAAAGCTAGAGCTGAAAACAGAGGATCACTGGTTGGTGGACATATGGCACAGAGACCTCATCAACCGGAAGGAGAGGTCAGAGAAGATCCTGAACAAGGTAGATCCAGATATAGAGTGGATCAAGGAAATCCAGGCAGAATGCGCCGAGTACCTCAAATTAATGACAGGCTATGATATGCCCACGGTACAAATGGACGCCGAAAAGATCAAGCCATACTTCGAGAAGAAGATGAAGGACGGGATAGCCGAAGAAATCACCACAGAATTCTTGAGTTTTGCTGCCCGCGCCCTCGATCGATCCGAGCTATTCAGAGATCAAGGCTCGAAGTATGATGAGGATTGGAAGCGACTGGAAGAGAATGCCGAGGAATGGAGCTACCAGGCATTGAGATGCGAGATCCTTGAGATCGACAAGCTCCAAGCGGTCATCCTCAAGTATATAGAGCATGCAGCCTCCGAGGAGCGAGAGGAAAGCCCAGCCAAGGAAGAAGACCTCCTTGAAGAGTAGCTACAGCCAAGAAGACAGCAATCAGCTACAGGACAAAAGAGCAATAGTGTCATCCACTAGATGACAAAATAGGGAAGGGACAAAAGATGTTTTTAAATTGTAAATCTATTTGGGGGTAGGTGAAACCCTATTTTGTAATGAATCTTGGCCACACAATTGTAATGAATCTTGGCCATTCATTTAACTTTTGGAAAACTATAAATAGAGCACTCCCCTCATTTGCAAAAATGAGAGTTGAGTTGTTGTAAAGACATGCTGCTGAAATTTATAAGAAATAACATTGATTTGGTGTATTTCTTTGATTTCTCTCATGTCATTTGATTCATTTCTCCAATTTCACATGTTTAGTTGAGATCTCTTTGTTGTTTCGTTAGCTGTTCATGTTATTTGGGTAAATCTTAGGAATGTTGTGTGGTGTTTATGAAATTCCTACTTTGTTGATGATCCCTTAGTCCATACTTTTTGCTATTTGCTGAAGGTAGATAGCTGTGCAAAGTTATCCTAGACTTGATTTGAAGCTGCCCCAAACATTTATCTTTAATTCATGCATGTATGTGGTGGATGAAGGATGAAATATCTGCAGCCCTTAGAAGATAGCACAATTTCCATGATACTGTGAAACCCCTGGTTAAGTGGGATATTGTTTTAAGGAATTGTCCATTGCAGGAACTCCATTGTCACTATTCATTGCAAGCTTCAGACTTAGGAACTTTTCTTCCCCTTCACTCTTTTCCATTTTCTTTAGAAACTGATCAATACCAAGGTTCATCGCACATTGTAAAGCCAAATCCAAAAAACTTAACAGAGTTCAAGATTGCTGTTTGAACCTACAGCCAACACACAGTTGCCTTTATCCCAAGAACTCCATTTCAAAATCCAACTTCATGCTTTATGTTCATACTTTGTATTTTCTGTAAGATCGCCTTGTGATTCTAGCAAATCACATCAAACTACTGAGGTATCTAAGCACTGTCATGACCTGACATCCAAGAGACCTTGGGATAGTGTTCTGTAATCCGATTGTGGGAGATTGTCTTTCAAGAGAGGTAGTGCACCTACGCACTGCCTGTGTTGAGAAGTGCATAAAAACACCATCAACATATACATACCAACAATTAGAGTTCACTATAAATCAAACAAGCTAATCTTCTCCAACAATACTATTTGTTGACATCATCATCAAAGGTTGCTCTTCTTTATGGTAAGTGAATTGCTTCTCCTTTCCTCTTAATTTTTATACATATAGAATTTACACCATCTCTAAATTCACTTCCTTATCATTTTTTATATGTGATATGTAATTGTGGTATTGCATATATTTCACTTATAAATTATACAACCATTCAAATTTTGTAATTTACATATTGCTTACAAATAAAACATGTTCGCGCCACCAAAGTTCACATTTCTCTTCTATGTAGGTATATTCCACTAAAACCATTTTAGATTATAGCTACATTGTATTCATATACAAGGTTTACAAATTTCCAAAATGCTTTAAATAGCTTTACGATTCCACATTTGCATGTTGTATGGCCTTCACCTACATTCCATCTATATATAATGTAAGCCTATATATCTCTTTTTGCATTTCTCATTTCATAACTCCATGTCAATTTTTTAAAAATGTATAGCATTGATTTCAACTAAACAGATTTCCTTAGGTGCCAAAACATTTCCTTTACCATTGCTCAACGTTTTTTGCTTGGGGGTTTGGTGAGAGCCGATGAGGCTCCATGACCCAATATGGCAGGGTGGAGAGCAAGGCTCCATTTTTGTGTCTAGACTCCAATCCATTCCATGCACAAGGTATGCCTAAATTTTATTTACTTACTGTGTTCTACAATTGCATTGCATCTTATTTATTATTAATTGTACAAGTCTTTATATTTTTTGATGTATTTATTGTCTACCAATTGTTAGGGTTAGAGATGGCAGATATCTAACAATTAAATGCAGATTTAAATAATAAATAGAGAAACTAAAACATACACAGAATAAATCATAACACGGAGAATTTAACGTGGTTCACCCAATCTGGGCTACATCCACCAAACCGCAGCCATCCAGTACTTTTATTATCCAGTGCAAAACCTATTACAATCTCATGAATAATCGCATTTTTCATCATACTGTAACCCCCATCCCAACCCCTTTTAACAGGATTTTAGAAGCTTCCAGAATTAGGGTTTTACAAAATCAGTTTTCTTTCTTTTTCAGAGATTTTTCCTTTTTTGCTGACAAAGTGAAAAAAATGGCAAATTTTTTTTTTCTCAGGGGCTGCGCCCCCAAACCCCTACCCGGGGCCCAGCCCGGCCTCAAACCTCGGCGAGGACGGGGGGCTAGGGTGTACAGTATACCATGGGCTATACAATATAGCATGATCAGTCGCCACATACCAACAATCTCCCACTTGGAGACTGGTCAGGCTCCACACAATCACAACCTCCCACTTGGAGACTGATCCTGGACAACACTGCTGCACTTACAGCTCCCACTGGAAATAAGGACCTTGGACCCTATTACTTTGTTATATTTGAATTCAACTTTGAAGGCCAACTGAAGCTGAAGAGGAGCTCAGCTTCTCCCTTGGCACTGCCTTCGTAAACATATCCGCTGGATTGACATCTATATGTATCTTGTCTAGCTTGACCTGTCCATCTTCCAACACCGACTGAATAAAATGATATCTCAATTGTATGTGATTTTTTTTAGAATGCAAGGCAGAATTCTTTGCAAGATGTATAGCACTTTGACTGTATGTAAATAAGTAATTTCCATCCTGTTGTTTTTCCAACTCATCCATGAAAAGTTGCAGCCATATCATCTCCTTTGTTGCCTCTGTTGCAGCAACATACTCTGCCTCTGTGGAGGATAAAGCAACCACCTTTTGCAATCGAGAAATCCAACTCACTGCTGTCCCACCAACTGTAAATACATAACCTATGGTACTTCGCCTGGTATCTATATCCCCTACCAAATCTGAGTCAACATAGCCTTTTAAAATAGTATTAGAGCCCCCAAAACATAAACACTTATTGGATGTACCTCTCAAATACCTGAGAATCCATTTTACTGCATTCCAATGCTCAACTCCAGGATGACTCAAATACCTACTAACAACTCCTACGGCATGTGGACCCTGGCGAGGACGGGGGGCAGGGTGTACAATATACCATGGGCTATATAGTATAGCATGATTAGTCGCCACATACCAACACCAATGTTACATGTTTATTACACTAGACTTCAAATAATCCTTTCATGTTTGCAGCTAGACACAACGCAAACAATCATCCTCTGTGGGCCTTTTAATGCCATTAGATCTTGTATTAAGTCAACAACAGCTGAAACATTGCTTTCACTATTGATCATAGTGGTTGGAAAATTATTTTCTTGCTCAGGGGTTTGGTGAGAGTGCATGAAACTCCATGAGCCAATATGGTATGGTGAAAATTGGGCTTTGTTTTCTTGTGTTCACACTACATTCTGCCACATGCATCAGGTATGGCTAAATTATAATTACTTCATTCCTCCCATTACAAGTACAAATAAAATTATATATTATAAAATATAGGACTTTGATATCTCTTGATTTACATATTGTTTGTGAATTAGACATGATCACTACACTAAAATTCATTGTTTGTATACACATAAGTTATATATGGTCTATACTTTGCAGCAAATGCTTTGCATAGGACTCTAGTTGTGAGGTTTAACTTTTTGTGGTGATGGTTGTAATGGAATATAATAGTTAATGTTATGCAATTCATTCTATTTTGCATAATCACCACACTAAACTTCACATTTTTTTGTTATTCTTGCAAACCATACTCTAGCCATAGTGCATAATTTGATAAACTAATGTGTTACAAACAACCTTTCAGAATAATGATAGTGATTGCAAAATCAATAACAATGGTCAAATAGACAATTAGATCCTAATATACTATATATTGATTGTAATAATAAATATTCATTTCACCATTGATCAAAGTGGTGGGCAATGTATATTCTTGCTTGGGGGTTTGGTGAGAGTCCATGAGGCTCCATAACCCAATATGGTAGGGTGTAGAGAAGGCCTCATTTTTTTATGTACAAATCTCTATGTTTCTGACATAAGACTTAGAAAAAATTCATATGTTTTAGGTTATGGTTGCAATGGAATAAAATAGTTAATCTTATACACTTTATGTTAGATTCAATTGGGCATTATTGATTATTGTTCTCTTGCTTAAGCTATATCATTCCATTTTCAAAAAGGTGTTGTTGAAAAGGCTATATTGTTTCAATTTTTGATAAGGCTATGTGTGAGCACCTTGCAAGTCTACATACATTTTAAACTCCATGAAAAAGGTTAGTTCATGCAAATTTACTAAATACTCCTATGAGATAATGCAATGTACTTCACAAACAAAATGACCAAATAAACTAATTGAAAGTATCAAAGAAGCACAAATGCATACCTATCCCATAATGGATTGGTGTCACTTTTTTGTGAAAAGTGACCCTTCCCAGCCCTTGACAAATCAATGTTGCAAATGATAATGGGAAAAAATAGTTCTCAATATGGAATATTCTCCAAAGATGCCTTGTTGAGAGAAAATGAGGATTTAATAAATTAATTAAAATCCTTTATTTGTGAAAGTGGAGAAATCTAGAGAATGTGACATGCATTAGATTAGATTTAATCCTAATTTAGTTAATTTAAAAGAGGATTAGATGATTTGACTCATTTGATTTAGATTTAAGGATTAAACTAAATCAAAAGAAAATGAAACATGATTTTAGATTAAATAAAGATTTGATTTATTTTATCAAAGAGGGTGATACTAGGCTTAAATTAAATAAATTTGATTTATTTAATTTAAATGGATGACCCTAGAGGTAGACTTGATTTATCTGACGAATGGACTTTGTAATACCCCATGTTACTAATACTTATTAATATTATTTTTTACTCTTATGTGTGAGCTCGATTCTAGTTTCTAATGGTGATTAGTTCACCATCTTGGTGTGTGAGGATGCCTCCTGTATTAGGGAATCTTATTTCTTTTTGGTTTTTTTTGGCTTCCAGGAGTAAGCCAATTTTATGAGGGGGAGGATGTAATACCCCTCCTCTTACTGTTTGGATTTATTATTTTTCTATGCGTTCGTTTGCTACTTGTGACTATGTTGGTACTGCTAGTATGTGATTTGGTTAGTTAGACTTTTGATGATAATGTTATTCCATTAGTAGACATGATTATTTCATATGACATTGTGGTTGGTAATGTTAGTTGATTTTCAGAATTATGATATGATGCAGTGATTTAATTAGATATGTTATGAGATGATTGTTAGTTAGAAATGTTGATTTATTGGTTATATTATAATTGTTAGAATAGGTGTGATGAAGGACAATATGGCATCACTCGTTCGCGAGTGCCCTGCTATGTTGCGATTCCTTCTCACAATGCAGTACTTCGATTTAATGCTTTGATGATTATATATATATATGTATGCACATGTACACAACTTCATTTGTATGTAGGATTTGCAGGTATAAGTCTCGATTCCACTTGCTTCGGCAGGACAGGGCGAGCACCAATAACCCAACGGTTAAATGTTGAAACAGAGGTGACGATGAAGTCCTCCCGTTCCATGATGTCAGGTCGTCTCGTTGATTTGGTATTGTTCATTTTTGTAATTGTCGTCATTTGTGGTTTGTGTTTTGTATTTTGTCGTCTTTTGATTAATGTGGTATTTTATAAGTTATGATTATTTGATTGATGTTGATATTTTATAAGTTGTGAATTAGTTAATTAAATGTGGATAATAATTGTGTTTTTTTTAATATTGATTTATTTGTATGAAAATATTTAAATGTTTTATTTAATTTTTATAAAGTTATGTGTTTCAATTAAATAATAATTAAATATTAAATGTGCTTTAATTATTTTAATCAATTATCTGGTGGAGGATAATTATTAGAATAATTTATTTAAATTAAATAGATAGTGTTGTACAAGAAAGTGGTAAAAATAGAAATTAAAACAATAAAACAAATAAAAGAATGAAAAGTTGAGAGAACGAATAAGAATTCAGATCTAATTAAAAAGCTCGCTTTTAAAGAATGATTTTCTTTTACTTTTGATTTTTAGAGTTTTTAGAAGAAATTGTTAATATCTTTTATTTTTAATTAAGAATTTATGGGTAAGTTGGAGGAGAGAGAGGAGGAGGGTTACAGAGGTTGCACAAGATATTGGCTATGTATTTCTGAATCTTAGAAAATATTTTTGGAACCTTTTTGCTATATTTTGAGAAGAGTTTTTAGAAAGGAACGGGGGAATTTGTTACTGGTGTTGCTTTGGAGAAGTCTTCTGAACAAAGAACTGGACTCGAGTTCGAACACAAAGTTCTAGAGAGGCGGATTCAAGTAGGAACTAGAAGCTCATCGTAGAGGCCATCGGGATCGAACAAGTGTCATCAGTTTCGCAGAAGCAAAGGACTCCAGGTTCCAGATATTTCATCTCCTTCTTCTTTCTGTTTCAAAAGAAAATAAATAAATAAGTAGCTCATCCTTGAAGTTATTCCTTTTAGAAAATAAGTGAATTGGAAACAAAACAGAAAGTTATGCTGTGGAATCTTGTTTGAAAATACCCAATTGCTTAATTTTTTTTTTTTGTTTTGGAAAATATCTCTCTACCTTCCTTATAAATGAATTAGTTGTTTGTGTCAAAATCTGTATTGATCCTATAATATTCTATTGATATATATTTACATTTATTTATTTATATTGTATATGTATTTGTTCTGAGATAGTTATTGTATAGTAGTTATATATTCTTGTATTTATATTTTTATATTGTTATAAAGGAATGTAATTTTTGTTTTGTTTATAAGCCGAATCGTATGACGTCGAAACTTGTGAGAGAAGTTATGTTCTTTAAAATATATATATATTAAATAAATCGAATTCTTTAAAAAAAAAAACAAAAATAAAATAAAATTTGTGAGGCCGAATTAATCCTGCCGGCATTGTTTGTTTGTATTTATTTAAATCCTTGTTGTGTTTTTGGGGTTACGGGGGGGCGGACGGCTGGGCTGTACCCCGTCCCTGCCCCATGTGGCCCGTAGACTACGGACTGCTGTGCGCAGTAGTCCATGGGACTGCTGCGTACAGTAGCCGTAAGGGCTGTTGTACCAGCCACGGTGGCTCTGTGGAGCCCGTGCCTTGTACCTTAATTTTTTTATGTTTATTTTTATTTTATTTTATTTTATTTTTATTTTTAGTTTTTATATATGTTAAATTATATATATATATAACTTATTATTTTATTAAAATTCTTTATAAGGTTATTTTAAATGAAATTTTATTTGTTATAAATAATTTTTATATGTAAAAGTTAATTGGCATGAATTATTTTACTATTATTTGTTCAGTATGGTTGAATATCTATAAGTATTTATATATTGTTTTATTTGATTATAATTATTTATTTTATCTGAAAAGGAATATTAGAATGTGTGGAATATTTTAAATAATATATATATATATATTACTTATTTTATTGAATGTGATTTAGTTGAATAAGTATGAAATTATTATCTTTGAAAAAATTAAAGGAAGCAAATTAGATAAATTGTCATTAATTTTATTGTTCTTTATTTTCGACTTTATGTTGAGTAAAATAGAGATATTATACGTAATTAGTCGAATCGTCTTTTCAAGTTAGATAATCGTGTGATCTTGTTATTGTCTTCTATTTATTGTTTTGACCTTATCCTTGTGATGTGGGAACTCTGTTGTGTTTTGAACCTCTTTTGGATTATTGTAAATCTTGTTCTTCTCCATAGGCATGTTTTATATCCTTTGATGTTTATACTTGTATCTTTGTGAATTGAATATTATATGAGTTTGAGCTTTATTATTTAGAATGGTGGTACGTGGTTGTAGTCGTTGTGATTATGATTTATCGCTAGATGGATTTGCCTCGTATATCTTGTTTTGAGTTTTATGCTTGGAATGTTATTCTCATCTTGGTTATACTTCTGGAGTTGAAACTTAATGGTTTATGTTAGGAAGGGTTGAACGGTTGTTAAGACTTTTGGTTATGAGTTATCACGAGAGGGTTAATGCCTCGCATGAGCTTGCTTTGAGTATTATGCTTTATGTGTTTTGGTTCAACCCTTGCCTAGTTTTGATTTATGTTAGGGGTCATAGGGAGAGTGGGTCTTCATGGGCGTCGGCTCCTCAGATGGAGGAAGTGCTCAGGGGAACCCACATAAGAGTAGTTAAACAAGTGATAACCTAAAAATAGAATTTAGGGGGAAGGGTAGTAAAACACACAAGATAATTAAAACTGGATTCCTCGTCTATGCATTAGGGCTACCGTAGACTAGTGATAGATTGAGTAGGTCATGGTCGGCAAAGTCGTAGTCTTGTCTTCATGAGAGATTATCGGCTCCGCATTAGCTACCCTATGGTGCCGGTGCCTCAGTTAGGAGGAAGGGCCATGGGATCCATAGATGGGTGTCGGTGCCTCAGTTGGAGGAAGTGCCAGGGGATCCCATGAGAGCTATGCGATGACACTCTCCACTAGACACCCTTGTTCTTGTTTCTTGTGTTCTGGATATTGGATCTTTATGTTATTTTCGAGGGCTAGGGAATCCATAGATGGGTGTCAGCGCCTCAGTTGGAGGAAGTGCCAGGGGATCCCATGAGAGCTATGTGATGACCCTCTCCGCTAGACACCCTTGTTCTTGTTTCTTGTGTTCTGGATATTGGATCTTTATGTTGTTTTTGAGGGCTAGGGAATCCATAGATGGGTGTCGGCACCTCAGTTGGAGGAAGTGCCAGGGGATTCCATGAGAGCTATGTGATGACCCTCTCTGCTAGACACCCCTCTTCTTGTTTCTTGTTGCCTCTAGATACTGTAATCTTTATGTTGTCTCTGATTTTAGGGCTAGGGGATCCATAGATGGGTGCCGGCGCCTCAGTTGGAGGAAGTGCTAGGGGATCCCATGAGAGCCATGTGATGACCCTCCCCACTTGACACCTGTTTGACTTGTTCCTTGTGCCTCTGGAATTATGTACTAAATTGTTGTTTCAGATTTATATGGAATTGTATTTTGGTTATTGTTTTAGATTAATTTGGAAGTGTGTTCTGGATAACGTAACCTTTATGTAGTTTTTGATTCTTGTGAATTTTGGTTTATGATTGCTCTGTAGTTACTTGTATGATTGCTGATACGTTGGGTAATTGTGATGAGTTTCATAGTGTTATCGTGTTATGTGATTTGTGAACGTTGATGGTTGTCCATTGTATTCCTTGAAGTTGCACTTGTTTTGTACTATGTTGTTGTTGAGTTCGGTTTGACATTCATGGTCGGGTTCTCTTCCTCGTCACCTCTGAGCATGGGGGGTGAGTTACTTGTAATTCACATGGTTGGGTGGAACGTGCTCCTCACCCGTTGGGTTCCCCATCAGCATCCTATTTTCTCAGCATTTCCACAGTTGGAGTTGTCCCAGTATTCACTTCATATTTCAGATCCATTTATTCTTGTATCAATTCCCATGTTGGGAAATTCAATGTAATTCCTTTATCAGAAGATTGTAATGTAATATTAAAACAATGATGTAATAGTTAGGATCTTTTGTAACTCTATTAAGAGATTTATCATGGATGTAATTATGCGATGTTTATTATTCTTGCATCATGGTTATTGGATGTATCCTTATCCTTGGTTATCATTATAAATGATATTGTTGTAATCTTTATTTTTATTTCCGGTTAGTTGTTGCGATGTAACCTCGCATGCCCCAGAGAACTAAGTGTGTTAATGTTACATAATGTGCTATGTGAATTATGGTTAAGTGTTATTACATATTTAATTTAATTATTTAATTGTTTTAAAAAAAAAATTATTCGCATTGTGTGTGTTCTCTGGGGTTTGCACGGTGGGCATTACAGACTTGATTAAATGCAATATGCTAACTTTGCATGTCTACACTATGTTGAGAAAAGAGTATATTTTTGTATGGGTTTGTTGCTGTCAATTTCCTTTGGTCTCTCTTTATGGCTTTTGTTTTATGGATATGCTTGCAACATAATAGAATTGTTGAGAATATGTAGATTTTATCAATTGTTATTGTATAGCTTGGGCTACATTGTCTCATTTTTGATAAGCTTCTATTCAAAAGGCTATATTGTTTCAATTTTCCATAGGGTGATGTTGAGAAAAGACTATATTGTTTGTTAAGAGAATTATTGTTTCATTTATGGTTGTGTTATATAGCTACTATTTTGCATGCATTTTGTAGCCACAATTTTATGGCTTTTTCTATCTTGGTCACTTTTCAAACCAATGTTAGCTGATTTATGGCCTTCATTTAATGGTTATGGCTAGAACAGAATAAAATAGTTAATGTTTTGCACTTTATGTTTGATATAATATCAAATATTTGTTTGAACATTGATTACATTCATACAACAATCTCTAATTTCAAATATTGCACCAATTTTTTTTGCATATAATGTTTTGAGAGATATTCCAATTGCATGTAAAGTCAATCTCACTAACAAAATTCAAAAAAATGTAGCTCACAATCAATATCAACATATCTTTTTCTTATTTTTTTATTCTCCATGATTTGTGCAAATATATACTTATTGCACAATTTTATCTCCTACAAAAAATCAGTGATATAATAACCTTTTAGATAATTTTATTATTTGTGCCATTAGCATCCATACAAATCTATACATAGGGGTAGTAAAATATAGCAGCAAAAAATCATTGTTCCAACTAAAACTTACAATATATACTACCATTTGCTACGTTGACATTTCCAAGCACCCTTTGCTATCTCTCAGATTCATTCCAGCCATTTGTACTTTGTGCCACCTATCAACTCATCGTTGCATATCACTACACATAACAGCTAGTTTATAAAACTCTTTCAATAATTATTTTATATAAATGTCTCAACTATAGAATGGTAAACAAATAATTTTAATTTCAATAAGTTAACCTCACCATAACAAGGAGATATTTTATACAAATTTGCATCTAACCTTGCCATCACATGGAGATATTTTATACAAATTCACATTGTAACATCTTAATAAATAAAAATTTCTCGTTTTATGTATGAATCTAGAGGTTTGGACTAGTTTATTGTCACTAACTTATTTAACTCCTAGAAAAATTATAATAGAATTAGTCAATTTTTTCTTTATTTTGTCTAATGATTATTACCCTTCCCTTCTATTTCCAATATAGATGAACTTCTAGTGTCTATTTCATATATTATAGGGAGAATTTTTCTCATTCAATTCATACAAATATATATCTATATTTAGCTAAAAAACTCTTTAAACATGCACATTATGCTAGGAATTCTCATGTTGATCTAGATTCCTTTTAGTGCTTCAATTAAACTATCAGATACAAATAACAATTGAATATAACCATTATAAACCCATGCGCCACAAATAAATGAATTTAGCTCATCCAAATATAATGATATAATAGTACAACATATAAATTCATATTTGTTGGATAGCCCTAGATTCAAAGCATACATGTATAACTTAATCAATTTTTTAAATTGAAATATTCAAAATCTTAGGGACAAGTTCGTGACCATGAACATGTCCTATATACTAGAAGAATTCCACTAACCTAATGATAGCTAAATCCATATGTATAATGTGATTTTAAAGTGTGATTACCTTGGCATGTTAAATAAATGGATAATGTAAATATATAGGATTATGTTAAAAGAGAAAATGGGGTATGAATAAGTATTTAGAAATATGTGTAATATTTATATGTAGGTAGCTTAAGACAATAGATCCCATTTTGTGTAAAGTTATAATTATTGTCAATTTATCAATATATCAAGAAATTCTGTAGAAATAAAAAATTGAAAAGAAAAATAATTTATAAATTAAGCCATATCAAAATTATATAAGTGGCTTGGATTATAGTGTATTAGTTACTAAATTAAAATCCTCAAAAAATATATCCCTATTGATTTATTTTTTAACTAGAATGTGAAATAAGTAAATTTTATGGTTGATTTTGCCATGATCATTTTAAAATATTTGTGTTTCTGAAATATTAAATTTTAAGATTTGGGAGGTTAACAATGATTCAATGCTAGCTGTATGTGTTTAATAGTATTTATGAAAACTTGTAGTTCAGTTATTTACTATATTTATCCTTATTTATCCTATGTAAGATACACAATATTTTATTTAAACTTTCATTGGAATACAAAAAAGAAAATATTTTTTGAAAAGCCATGATTCATTATTAACAATTTTATTTGTTGATTTCAATTTCTCTTTATTCATATAATTATATTCCATCTTCATTACCATTATAAATTGCACTTCTCAATACTATTATTAAGAAATTATGTATTATATTTTACTACTAATATTTTCAATTTTTTTTTTTAATTAATTGTTGTTATTAACTTATGAATATTTCAACACACTACTCATTTCTATTCTGCTATAGTTTATGTCTTTAAGGCAAAGTATATATATGTAATGAATATAATAATTAAAAACCTAAAACCAGTATCAATTGAGTGGGAAAAAGAAAAAGGAAGAAAGAAAAAGAAGTTAAAAATAAAGCAAAAAAAAAGAATTTACATGAATAGAATTACAAAAGTAGTGGAAGAACATAGCCAACCAAAAAATCAACCATTCTATCCAATTACAAGTGCTGTTCAACAACATAAAGACACGATTACAAGAGCTGTATAACATCAAATCACAAGAGCTGAGCTTTATTAAATCTAATCTTTAATTTTGGAGAGCATCAAAAGATCTAGCTGACAGGTAACTATGGGATTAGTCTCGCCCCAGCTGGCACCAATTGATGGCTAGGCTAGGGCATGCGGATACCCCTAAATTAATAATAAAAAAAAAAGGCAAGCCCCCTAGCGTCATTTAGTATTCCCTTATATATATCCATGTCCATTTTGCTTTCTATTATTTAGGTTAAACTGGAAACCGCGGGATTGGTGTAGCTGCATCATAAGAGAATATAGAAGTCGCGTGTTGGGAACAAATTTCTGAGGTAATCCAGCGAGATCCAGAAGCAAAATGGGTGATCAAAATATGGACCGGGAGAACTATAGTGGAGATGGTTAAGATGAAGTGAAACCGTAACCTTACAAGAGCAGAAGAAAGCAAGTGAAGCCAGTCAGGAGTTCCATTGGAAATTTGTTTTCTGGTACACCACCACCAGAAGAAAAGTCAAGCTGCCGAAGTACTGATGATCAAAGAAGGAAGGTACAAGGATCCTTATCTAAAATACAGAAACGAAGAAAAACCCAGCGTGATGATGGTATGGACAAATTTGAAATCTCCTCGGCAAATGATGAATCAGAAACGGTTTTTGATTTACTTACTGAAAGTGAAGTGCGTATGGAGGAATCTTTTTCAGCCACAACTCTCTACCCCAAAAATTTCACATGTACAAAATGTGGGAGAGATTTTTCTTCAGGAAGAGCACTGGGACCACATTTTAGAAGATGTGTCATCAAAGGAGGTAATATTTGGCCATGCTCATTGTGCGGCACGGTGTACCCTAGCAGGCAATCTCTAGGGGGTCATAACAAAGCCTGCCGAAGAAATCATGCCTGGTGGAGGATGCCAAAAGTAAGCCTTTCATACAACTTTATTTTCATTTTTCGTTGGATTTAGGTAAAGTAAGAAAACAGCAAGACTTTAAACTAAAAGTTGCTACTGTTATATATTTATAAACTGGAGATATATACCGATTCTTTGCTGTGAAATAATTGAAGAATTTTTTTCTGCTTATCAGTCCGCAGATTAGGTAAAGTAGAGTTGACTGTAAAATGTTTTCCTCAACCAGTTAACCATACCGTTAGGGTTAAATAAGGCATATGGGATACATCGCCTGAAATCCTTTTGAAGCCTTTGCACAGCTTTAGAGGGAGCCAGTTTTCGAGCAGCCATAGAATGCACATCATTTCAGGAGCTCGAGCTATAGAACTCAGGACCCATTCGCCTTGAGAAGAAGCAGCTAGGCTCGCGACAGTGTGAAGAGGCCAAAGTATTATCGAGAATGACGCCATCCCAATTTTACATGCGTGGGATATTTTGAAATAGTTTGTATTTCAGTTGTAAAGTAAGCCTATTTGAGTTGGATTAGTATTAGGATGTGTAGTCTTTCTGGAAGGTCAATGTTTCACTTCTTTGTGTATCATCTAAATGCAATGAGTTAGTGGACCATTCATTATCATGTGAGATGAGTTCTTGTGAACCACTATATGGGATATTTTGAAATAGCTTGTATTTTGGATGTCATGTAAGTATATTTGAGTTGGATTATTATTGGGATGGGTAGTTTTTTTGGAAGGTCAATGCTTCACCTATTTGAGTATCTTCTAAATGTAACGAGTTGTCAGTGGACCATTCATTATCACGTGAAATGAGTTCTTGTGAACCACTATTTTTTTTTCTTCTGTTATTCGGTATTTTTAATCAAATTCCTTGCATAATATACCTTGGAGAAATTTTCAATGAAATATGATTTTAAAATAGTGTGTAAATAATGGATGACTAAAATTATCTAATAATCATTAGAGTGCTATATCAAAAACCCATGCAATTCATTGTATTTTCTATATAACAATAATTTTAAGTTTTCATAAAATGGTTTGGATTTAGGATGATAGTATAAGTTTCCAATGTTTTTTTATAGTGTCATAGTAGAGGTGCTTGGAAATGAATCTCACAATTTTTTGCATCATTCATTAACTTTAATCAAATTATATGAGAACCAAACATATTAGAATCAAATTAAGTAAAAATGAAATATTAGCCATTGCCCTTGTGATGTCATAATGATGAGAACAAAAAATCTATCACTCTCGTTGTCCAAGCCAAACTTCACACAAACAGGGAATACTTTGCCCAAAATCACAATGAACGTCTATCCTTTATTCTAATTCACATATTACAAAATTTCACAACTTGACTGGCAAAATAATCACTTGAATGGACAATTCAATATTTTTATTACTTCCTGCCATGGAACTATAGCAAAGGCCATGTTTCTAACTAGTGATTAATATTGTTTTAATTATGGTAAAATTGGAAGGACTAGTACCCCTTATAGAGCATTCATTAAGGACAAAAGGAAACACAACTCACTAGAGGTGAGGTAAGGATAAGAAAAGAGAACAACATGAACAACAAAACCAAAAAGGCTAATGACCAGAGCCAAGAACTAGGAGAAAGTTTTAGAAAGAGCTAACCAAGGAGGTTTGAATCAGAACTTCAACAAAGATTGCAGAGTAGGAGCAAGGCCAAAAATAGGTGAGCAACCAAATTTATCAGCAAAATTTCTCTTATAATTGCAAGAAGTACCATGCATTATAGCTCTCAATAGAAAACTTCTCATTACCAATAATAGAGGGAGGCAACAAAGAAGAATCAATATCAACCCCAACATCTAGCTTCCTTTTTATCCTTGACATAGGACCATTACCAAAAACTTCATGGGAGCTTGAGGTAGTAGCAAATCATGAAAGAATTTCACCAAGTTGAGTACTCTCTATAGTACCAAAATTTTAGGATGAAATTATTATTCGATATATTTCTAATTTTCTTGGTCAATTTATCACCTTAGATAGTGTCACTAAATCTAGATCCTAGTTTATTTTATGCTAGATTTTCTATTTTGGTTAAGCCTAGTTTTGTATTTTCCCAAAAATGTGAAACATTGCTTCAAACTTAGGAATTGAGAGATGGAACTTTAGTATGTATCTTCTTGAGTGTTTCATTCCATTCAGTAGTGTCCTTCACCTTCACAATTTGCTTGATTACCCCTCTACTATTAAGAGGATTGAGAAGTTTCTTGTTAAACACACTCTCTTAAAAAGGTTGTTATATGCAATATTAAGAGAACTCTTGATGATGTGATTGGAATCTACTAGATTCTAATAATGAGTGGTGATTTAAATTATTCCTAACCACTATATTAAGGTTGATGTTGAAGTTTGGGTTCATTGTTCTTTTCTAACCATTGTTGGTCTTGTTATTCTCCTTGTTTGGGAGACTTGTATTGTTTTCTATTTCTCTTTATCTCACCACTAGTGAGATTTGTTTCTTATGTTTGTATTTATGGCTATTTTGTAATGTGTATGAGACCTTCCCATTTTTACCTTAATCAAAATATATGAAAGATTTAATTTAATATTTTTTATGGATTATATGGAAGATAAAAAATAATTCAACATTTACAATTTAAAAGTAGATGAAGTTTAAATATTCAATTTTTTTTGGTATTGCATGTCTCATATGCTAATGAGATTAATTACATTCTAAGTACTTCCTTGGAGTTTGGAATTATAAACACTACTCTATATTTTAAAACAATATAAATATTATTAATGTTGAGTTATTCAAGCTATTTATCAATTTTAAATAGATTAAAAGTCATGTCAGTTATATTCATTATAAAATATTTAATTTTTTAAATAATTTATTTAATATTTTCTAAAAGTCTCTCAAGAATTTTTTTATAAAAATGTCTCAACTATAGAATGGTAATTAAATGATTTTAATTTCAATAAGTTAACCTCACCATCACATGGAGATATTTTTTACAAATTCACATACTAACATCTCAATAAATAAAGCTTTTTCATTTTTATGTCTAAATCTAGAGGTTTGGACTAGTTTATTGTCACTAACTTATTTAACTCCTAGAAAAACTATAATAGAATTAGTCAATTTTTTTCTTTATTTTGTCTAATGATTATTACCCTTCCCTTCTTTTTCCAATATTTGTGTACTTCTAGTGTCTATTTGGTATGTTATAGGGTGAAATTTTCTCATTCAATTCATACAAATATGTCCTTATATTTAGATTTAGAAACTCTTTAAACATGAAAATAATGATAGGAATTCTCATGTTGATCTAGACTCCTTTTAGTGTTCCAATTAAATTGTCAAATACAAGTAACAATTTAATATAACTGTTATAAACCCACTCACCACAAATGAATGAATTTAACTCATCCAAATATAATGATATAATAGCACAACATATAAATTCATATTTGGTGGCTAGCCCTAGATTCAAAGTGTACATGTACAAATCAATCAATTTTTTAAATTGAAATATTCAAAATGGAAGGGACAAGTTTGTGACCATGAACATGTCCTATATACTATAAGAATTCTACTAACCTAATGATAGCTAAATCCATATGGATAATGTAAATGTATAAAATTATGTTAAAAATAAAAAATGCGGTATGAATAAGTATATAGAAATATGTGTAATAAATATATAGGTAGCATAAGACAATAGATCTCATTTTATGTAAAGTTACGATTCTTGTCAATATATCAATATATAAAGAAATTCTGTAGAAAAATAAAAAAATGAAAAGAAAAATAATTCATTAATTAATCCATATCAAAATTATATAAATGGCTTGGATTATAATGGATTAGTTAATAAATTTAAACCCTTAAAAATTATAGCCCTTTCAATTTATTTTTAAACTAGAATGTGAAATAAGTAAATTTTATGGTTAATTTTGCCATCATCATTTTGAAATATTGGTATTTTTGTAATATTCAATTTTAAGATTTGGGAGGTTAACCATGAATCAATGGCAGCTTTATATGTTTAATAGTATTTATGAAAACATGTAGTTCAATTATTTACAATATTTATCCTTATTTATCCTATGTAAGATACACAATATTTTATTTAAACTTTCAGTGGAATACAAAAAATACAATATTTTTTAAAAAGCCACAATTCGTTATTAACAATTTTTATTTGTTGATTCCAATTTCTCTTTATTCATATTTATTCATATAATTATATTTCATCTTCATTTCCATTATAAATTGCACCTCTCAATACTATTATTAAAAAATTATGTATTATATTTTACTACTAATATTTTAATTTTTTTTTTTAATTAAATGTTGTTCGTAAGTTATGAACATTTCAACACACTACTCATTTCCATTCTGCTATAGTTTATGTCTCTAAGGTAAAGTATATATATGTAAGGAATATAATAATTAAAGACCTAAAATCAATATCAATTGAGTAGAAAAAAAGAAAAAGGAAGAAAGAAAAAGAAGTTAAAAGGAAAGCAAAGCAAAAGAATTTACAATAACAGAATTATAAAAGTAATGGGAGAACATAACCAACCAAAAAACCAACCATTCTATCCAATTACGAGAGCTGTATAACATCAAATCACGAGAGCTGAACTTTATTAAATGTAATCTTTAATTTTCAGGAATACCAAAAGGTCTAGCTGACAGGTAACTACGCGATTAGTCTCGCTGCAGCTTGCCCCAATTGATGGCTAGGCTAGATCATGTGAATACCCCTGAATTAATAAAAAAAGAAGGGCAGGCCCCGTAGCCTCATATAGTATTCCCTTATACATATCCGTGTCTGTCCATTTTGCTTTCTATTGTTTACGTTAAACTCGAAACCGTGGGATTGGTGTAGCTGCATCGTAAGCGAATATAGAAGTCGCGTGTGGGGAACAAATTTCTGAGGTAATCCAGCGAGATCCAGAAGCAAAATGGGTGATCAAAATATGGACCGGGAGAACTATGGTGGAGATGGTCAAGATGAAGTGAAACCATATCCTTACAAGAGCAGAAAAAAGCAAGTCAAGCCAGTGAGGAGTTCACTTGGAAATTTGTTTTCTGCTACACCAGAAGAAAAGTCAAGTTGTGCAAGTACTGATGATAGAATAAGGATGGTAACCCAATGCAGTCTGGTTACCCAACATGATGATGTTATGGACAACTTTGAAATCTCATCAGCAAAAGATGAATCAGAAACGATTTTTGATTCACTTACTGAAAGTGAAGTGGGTATGGAGGAATCTTTTGCAGCCACAACTCTCTACCCCAAAAATTTTACATGTACAAAATGTGGGAGAGATTTTTCTTCAGGAAGAGCACTGGGACCACATTTTAGAAGATGTATCATCAAAGGAGGTAGTATTTGGCCATGCTCATTGTGCGGCACGGTGTGCCCTAGCAGGCAATCTCTAGGGGGTCATAAGAAAGCCTGCCGAAGAAATCATGCCTGATGGAGGATGCCAAAAGTAAGCCTTTCTTACAACTTTATTTTTCATTTTTCGTTGGATTTAGGTTAAGTAAGAAAACAACTAAGACTTTGAACTAAAAGTTGCTACTGTTATATATTTATAAACTGGAGATATATGCCGATTCTTTGTTGTGAAATAGTTGAAGGAATTTTCTGCTTATCAGTCCGCAGATTAGGTAAAGTGGAGTTGACTGTAACATGTTTTCCTCAACCAGTTAACCATGCCGCTAGGGTTAAATAAGGCATATGGGATACATCGCCTGAAAGCCTTTTGAAGCCTTTGCACAGCTTTAGAGGGAGCCAGTTTTCGAGCAGCCATAGAATGCACATCATTTCAGGAGCACGAGCTATAGAACTCGGGACCCATTCGCCTGGAGAAGAAGCATCTAGGCTCGCGACAGTGTGAAGAGGCCAAAGTATTATCGAGAATGACGCCATCCCAATTTTACATGCGTGGGATATTTTGAAATAGCTTGTAAAGTAAGTGTATTTGAGTTGAATTAATTTTGGGATGAGTAGTCTTTCTAGAAGGTCAATGTTCACTTCTTTGGGTATCATCTAAATGCAATGAGTTGTCAGTGGACCATTCATTATCACGTGAGATGAGTTCTTGTTTACCACTGCATGGGATATTTTGAAATAGCTTATATCTCAGTTGTAAAGTAAGTGTATTTGAGTCAGATTAGTATTGGGATGGGTAGTCTTTTTGGAAGGTAAATGCTTCACCTCTTTGAGTATCCTCTAAATGTAATGAGTTGTCAGTGGAGCATTCATTATCACGTGAGATGAATTCCTATGAATCACTATTCATAGAACACTCGTCATTGAGCATTTAACATGTACTAAAGCTAATATGTGCCAAATAAATTATTTAATTTTATTTTTTGGTATTTAATTTCGTTACGATGACTTTAGATAGTTATTTGAAGATGTATTTTATAATGGATGCAGACTATGAAGTTTCAATGGTTATCGTGTAGTTAAAAACAACATAGATTTCAAAATTAAAAAAATACACTTTACAAATATAAACTAGTAAGTAATATTTTAAAACAATTATTTATTTTAATTTTTAATAATGATTTTTAAAAAAAATTGTTTGAATAATATTTGTGTTTATGTTTTTTTTCTTTTATTCAATATTTCTTATCTAATTCCTTACACATATATACCTTGGAAATTTTTTTAATGAAATATGATTTTATAATCGATGACTAAAATTATCTAATAATCATTAGAGTGCTATATAAACAAGAGCTGTAAGTTCCTCCCAAAAAGTTATAGAATAGTTATGTTTTAATATGTTGTGTTTGATAAGTTTTAGCAACAATATTGAAAGAACAAATAAATAATCAATTAATCAGTGAAATTGCATCTGAAGGAGGTGATTAAACACATTTCAATTAAACTATATATTGATAAGTAATAAAAGATGTATAAATAAATTATATGTGTGGTTGCACAGTTCTTGTTAGAAACATGAATTCCACTACAACATGAAACAAATAGTCTTTTCTTCAACTTAAACTCCTTACTCCATACCACAAAACAACAAACTAATCAGTGAATAAACACATTTTAATTATAGGAAAATTTGTTAGACAAGTAAAATGTAATCATTGTTCATTTGAAGAAACTTCTTTATGTGAAGCTCAATTTGAACCATTATAGCAAATAGTTCCTCATTGAATGAAGAAAATAATTTCAAGTCTTTTACCAATATTTCTATTGCCCTCTAAGGGATATAGCTTTGCACTCACTCGACATTCATACTTTAGTTTAATAATAATGGATTTGTGGCATAGACTAGTTCTATATTGAATATTGTCTCCAACACAAACTCTTCTTTACCAGTCAGCAGGAGATTTAGGAAAACAAGTGGTAGTCAACAGAAGATTTAGGAATACAAGTGGTAGGAATATAGGGAGCGACCCACTATTTTCAAATCAAGGTATGGTGATACACAAATAAGCATATGACAATATTATATATATTGCCATGAGGAGAGATGAAAAATGCGATTAAGGAATATCGGGAACTTTATCTAGCCTCCCAAGAAATTTTTTTTTAACATGCAATATTTTTAACTTAGGTATATTGTTTTACTTATTCTTTATTACACAACTCTATTCTTAATTGTATAATATAATATATTATATAGTTTTATCTTATATTGCATATTATATAATGTGTGCACAATAGTTATATGTGTTAAATTCAAATTAAAATGATTTAACTTAATATTTAATTTTTTGTAACTAAAATATTTTATAAAATTTATATGCTTTATTCCAATAAAATAAAATTTTAAAAATAATTTTGAATAATTTGATTAGTTGATGATTTTTTTAATGCATTAAAAATATTATATTATATATTATGAATACTATGTTGTTATATAACATATAAATATTATAATATAGTATTTTAAATATTATATTATATATAATATTGTTATAATATAATATAAAATAATGATATGTTATATTATATATTATATAATATAATAATATATTATTATATAATATATAAATGTTATAATATAATATATCATAAATATTATATTGTTATATTAGATATCAATATTATAATATAATAGTTTAGATATATAATATATTAAATTATGTTTGTATTGTATTATATATAAAAGTATTATTTATTATAATAAAACTATAGTATTATATATAATTATATTAAATTATATTATTTATAATATTATTATATATGATATGATATATTATAAGATAATAATATAATAATATAATATAAATCATAATAAAATATATAAACATTATATAATATAATATAATAATATAAAAATATAATATTATCATAATATTATAAAAAAACTTATTTTCATCTTCTTTTATTGAGGATTAAGCTATCATCAACCTTATAAATTTGATGTATTTAATTACTCATAATATTATTTGCAAATTATTCATAAGGGATTAAGAACTCCAACACTCTAAAATACTTAGATTAATTTTGATGAAGGATTTGGTGGGGTTTTAAATTTTTGAGGTTGATGGAAAGATGTAACCAAGTAACAATTAAAATTCTCTGTAAAATAATCACATAGACCTTCCAATAGCTTTTAGGATTTGTGGATTGGGGATGCCAAAGAAGGCTTGAATGTGTGTGAAATCCCAATAACATAAAAATCTAGAAAACTTAACAGTGGATTTCACAAGGATTCTTGGTGAGGTTTCAAGTGTTGAGATTAGGTATTGTACACATTATATAAAAAAAATATATCATAATATTGTAGATTAAATAAATATTTAGTGTGGTGCATCTAGGAGGTGTGTTTAGCCACATTAGATATTTAAATTAAATAAGATTAATCATTTGTACAAATAAAATAAAATAACAATACCACAACTTTCTAGATAATATAAAATTAAAAAATTCTGTAAGTTGCATTTAACCATAAAAATTTAAAATTTCAATCCAAAATTTTCGCTCATATCTTTCTTTTACCATAGTACTCTATCTTTTCTATAGGAATACACATGATGAGCCAGTTAACAATTATATTGTTAATACTTTGTCTTTTGGTTAAAATTTAGATTTATAACCACATGTTTATGAATATAAATTTTTATTATTATTTTTTTGAGACACTTTGAAATAAATATTAATAATTTTATTAAATAATTTTAAGTACATTAGTTTCACTTTATATTAGTGTGGGTTTAAGGCTTCAATTTTTTCACCTGTATATTATGTCATTTAGTCTTCATATTATTATAAAAATATATTATAAGGTATCAAGTTTTAGTGCATTCTTAGAAATTTAATACCTAATAGGATTAAATACTTGGTGGCTATAGATCCACTTGTCCATTTATCTATGTGATGAATATCTAATTTTTTGACCTTTTTATGATCAAACACTCTATTCATGATTAATGATATTTTTTGAAACTTTTTACATAAGAATTTTATGTAATTTTCTTTCAATTTACATAAAGTAAGAATAAAAGTCAAATAAATTAACTCCCAACTTATTCAAACATAGAGTTAAATAACATAATCTAAGACTAACAAATATTTCTTCTTATTTTTTAATAATTAACCATAAAAATATAAAATCTCAATCTAAGACTCTTATGCACTTAAAAGTTAAATAACACAATTTAAATTTTATTTTATTTATTTACTTTAAATAATTCTTATTTCTTCTTCACTTAAGAGTTAAATAACACAATTTAAATTTTATTTTATTTATTTACTTTAAATATTTATTATAACTTTTTAATAATTAAATATAAAATTTTAAAATTTCAATCTAAATTTTAATCTTTTTTTCACAGTACCTATTTTTTTATATAAGAATACAATTAAAGAAGGATAAAACAACTAACTATTAGATTTTTTTTAATGTCTTTTTATACACAGGGTTGTCCCCACCACCCAGCCAAATGTTTTCTATGTTTTCTATGGTTAAAATATATATTGCATTATTTTTATTGGAAAATTTTAAGTGCATTCGTTTTACTAACAAGTGGGGTTTGATTGCCTAGATAATTTATCTAGGTGTTGTGTTCAATCATATTATAAAAAAATATTGCAGAATATGAGATACAAATTAATAATTAATAAGATTAAATACTTGATGGTTATAGATGAATTTTCAATTTAATAAAGATAATAATAAAAAATAAAATACATTAACTAATTAAATTACTCAAAATTATTTTTAAAATTTTATTTTATTAAAATAAGTCATAATTTTTATAAAATATAAATATTTGCTTTACATAAAAAATACAAACCATATAATTTATTTATAAATACACTTAGTAAAAACAACTTACACAATTTTAATTACAAGTAATATACTTAGTAAAAATAAATATTTATTTAGATAATTTTAGTTTCAATTTAACAAATATAACAGAAAATTATTATATAATATGCAAAATAATATAAAATTATATATTATATTATATTATACAATTAAAAATAGAGTTTCCTGATAAAGAACATGTAAAACAATATAAGTTAAAAAAATTAACTTATATTCTAGGGGACAAGGTAAAGTTCTTGACAGTCCTCTAGGTTTGACAAACACCAACACACTAACAAATGCTATGGACCCATCATATAATGGTTAATGGCAAGATGCATGGTAGATGGCCATGCATTTGGAAGTTAACATAATAGGAAAAGAAAAATGGGGCTGCAAATAGGAGGGACCCACACTAAGCATCAAAACTTAGTGTGTGACATTTAAGCCCAATCAACTATAGCAACAACTTTAATTAAAAAAACCCCTACAATTTATTTTTAAAAATTATAAAACAATAATGTTCTTTCAAATGCTCATATGAACTATGGAAATATCATTATCTTTATTAATTTTCTTCCCTTAAAATGATATATATCTATTGAATACTTTAGCCAAATGGCACAAGTACAAATGTAGAGAAAAATAAAAGATAGTAATAATTATAATATTTATAGGGAGAAGTTGTTGATTAAATAAAATATTTTTTTTGAAAAATTATAAGATTACCATATAAGGAGGATTAACCAATTAATTAAATAACAAGAAGTTTAAAATAGTAATAATTACCATAATTTTTTAGTATTTAATTTCCTGAAGAAAGAAAAATTGTAGATTTTTTTAAAATTGTTTAAAACTAATAAGTAAAAAATTATGTACAATGATTTTACAAAAGATCAATTAAGAGAAGAGATAAAGATCAATTTCTCATTAAATTCAATGAAAATAATACTTCTAAACCTTATTATCCATACACTCAATACCAATTTTATATGCTCTGCAATTACATGCAAAAAAAACCATACACAAATTTTTCTAAAACTTGTTTCTTAGATTGTCCAACTTTTGTAAGCTCAACTTCCAAAAGAGAATTTACAATAATACCAAATTGTATTTCAAAAAAAAAATTAAAATATTAAAATATATATACACATTCAAATGTGTAATGAACAGAATTACCATCTTTTTCAAGGAAGTTGCCAACAAAGAGGTCATCAATCAAGCCCTTGTGTGCCCTGACAGTTATGTTTAAATTGTTTGCTTCTTGCCCTAATCTGTAAGAATTAACAAGACATATTCAATGAGACCCCATTATCTTAAAAGAAAAAGGAAAAAAATATTCTTAGCAATAAACATGTAGCTGGCTTGGCTTTAACTTGTTGATCCTCACATTCTAACATTGGTATTATCATTATATTGTGGAAGTGGTGCTCCAAAATGCATTTAAAGATTTGAATTTTTTTATCAATTGAAGGAAAAATATAGCTAGTAGAATCTGCAAAATCAAAAGAAAGAATATTATAATACATTTTATAAACTTTTAAGAAATAAATTACAAGACAATTATTAGGAATGAAATAGAAACTACTCACAGAGCAATTCTTCCTCTCCTCATAAAATAAGATGAAGAAATTTCTACCCCATTTACATTCCAGAAAGAAAAGAATTCACATAAAACTTGAAATCTTTAGAGTTTAGATGGTCCTATGAATTATCAAGAACTAAGAAAATACTTATGCTTGATATGTGATGTCTCTTATCTTGAATCAGCAGCAATTCCAATGGAAGGAGGAAAATCCTTTAGTTTTTCTCCCTAAAATCAAACCTCTCCTAAACTCATATATAAATTGAGTTGGTTTTGGTATTGATATTGATATTGATATGCATGAGGCCCAAGAAAACATTTAACTAACTTAGGTGCTTGGAAAACATATAACTAACTAAAATTTATGGAATAAAGCTTATTTTTCTACTCTTTATTAACTTAAAAACTACCACTAACAAATATTTGCCATGAGAACTGTTTTCACAATCTTATATTTTTATGAGAATTATTTTCCAAGATTTAATCTTATATATTTATGTACAAGCATTCAAGCCTTGGCCTAATTAAGCTTAAAATATTAAATTATAATGTTTAATCATCGCAACATACCAAACATTTTGGTTGTAAAATTAAAATGTTATATTCATTTTGGTTGTTTTAGTTTATTGTAGATTGTTGTGGTTTTCATAGCCAATAAAATTTTGAATAATTAGTTAAATATTTTTTTAATTATAGTTTTGTGGGGAAAAATGTCCTAAAAAAACTGGATAAAAAGTTTATAGTTAGAATTCTTGAAAATTCGCCCTTATCAGTCAAAATTTTTTAGCCAATAAAATTGAAAAGAAATAATTTTTCAAAATTTTAAAAGTTAAAAATTGTGCATTTAACTTTAACAAAATTAAAATATAATGTATTAAAAAGAAAATTATGAATTTTGATTAGCTGCAAGCAAAACATTTAATCACTAATTAACAAATAGGGGTCCGCTATAGTTCCCTGGCAGGAACTAAAAATCCATCCAACTCATTATATTTTCTATATAGTAGTAATTTTAAGTTTTCATAAAATGGTTTGGATTTTGGATATTAGAATAAGTTTCCAATATTTTTTAATAGTGTCATAATAGAGGTGCTTAAAAATAAATCTCATAATTTATTAAGTCATTTCTTAACATTAATCAAATTCTATGAGAACCAAACATATAATAATGAATTTAAGTAGAAATGAAATATGTCATTTCCCTTGTGATGTCATAATGATGAGAACAAAAAATATATCACTCTTACTATCCAAGCCAAACTTCACACAAATAGGAAATAATCTACCCAGAATTGCTATGAACATCTATCCTTTATTTTAATTCACATATTACAAGATTTCACAACTTGACAACAAAGTAATCACTTGAATTGACAATTCAATCTTCTTATTAGATTCTCCCATGGAACTATAGTGAAGGTGAAGTTTCTAACTAGTGATTAATATTGTTTTGATTGTGAAAAAATTCGAAGGGATAGTACTCATTATGGAGAATTCATTAAGGAAAAAAGGAAACACATCTCACTAGAGGTGAGGCAAGGATAGGACAAGAGAACAACAAGAACAAAAAAACCAACAAGGATAATGATTGAAGTTAAGAACTAGGAGAAAGTTTTGGAAAGACCTAAAACCCAAAGAGCCAATTAGGGAGGTTTGAATCTAAACTTCAACAAAAATATAGAGTATGAGTGAGGCCAACAATAGGTGAGCCACCAAATTTATCAACAAAATTTCTCTTATTCTTGCAAGAAGCGACATCCATCCTAAAGATTTGAATAGAAAATTTCACATTACCAATAACAGAGGGAGGAACCATAGAAGGATCAGTACCAACCCCAACATACAACTTCCTTTCTATCCTTGGCATAGGACCATTACCAAAAACTCTATGGGAGTCTGAGGTAGTAGCAGATTTTGAAAGAGTTTCACCAAGTTGTGTACTCTCTTTTGTATTTAGATCCTTCACATGATGATGTAGACCCTAAGCAATAAGATAGAACAACTATACATATTCATAAACAAGTTATTTATTTGAAGAACCAAGCTTGGAGAAAAGGTTCACACATTTGGGTAGAAAATAACCAAACTCAACCAAAAAAAAAATCTACCAAAAGAAAGCTATATCTATCTTTAGTGACCTTGTCTATGGTAACAAAATGGCCAACAACTTTAGAAATATCTTGAATAATATCATCATCTCAAAATTATAAAAGAAGCTCAGGGAGATGAACCCAAAGAGGTTGCAAGTTAAGCTTAGTTGCATCAAAAAAATTAGACCATTGTTGAAGGAAAAGAAAAGTATTACCAAAAAACAAGGGCCTTAATGAAAAATGTGAATGTAGTCCTCCAAGGAACCAAAATACAAAGACCAAGAGTAGCCAAGAGCTTAGAATCCTACCTGCAAATAACATCAATATTTGGTCTAAAACCATAAAATCTCTCAATAAGGATAGCTTACAGACCAACCAAAGTTATAACAATCCAACCATTAGGATTGGTGAGAGAGAAAGAAAGTGGAGCAATAAAAGTATGAACATCACTAGGAAGGGTCTAAGAAGTTTCCTGAGAAACATCATGAGAGGCATCAACTTCCTAAAGATCATAAATATGGAAATCTAAATGAGGTAGAGAGATCAATGAGAAATGAACACCTAAAGTAAAGTAATCCAACAAAAAAAATTAAGTAGGAATAGAAGGAATGGGGACCTCCGAGAGAGACCCCAAAATAGGACTACACCTAGAATAAGACATAAAACCCCAAGGAAGCCCAACCACCATAGGGGTAGAAAGTTGGGAAATATCTAGAAGCAGGGGAGGGGACAAAGGAGGTAGCAATAAAAATCCACTCCTATGATATCTGCACAGGTCAAACTCATCCTAGCCTAGAAAAACAGATCCCTCAACATCTAGCACAAACTTCTAGGTAGAGCATTGAGACTCCATCCTAGAAGAAATAGGAACCTCCCTATCCTTAGCTTTCAAACAATCCTCAAGAAGGATATCTAGCAAATATTCATCCTCCATACTCCAGGAATCTAAGTAGCCATCCAACTCTTCCTCAAACTTTGCACATTAGATCTGCAACCATACAAAAAATAGCACCATTGAAGTCTACATCTTCATCTTTTTAGGCCCATGAGGGACTGTAAACCTAGCTGGCCTCTCCAACACCATGTAGGGCAAAGCCACATGGGAAAACTGGCCCCCAAAAGCCACAGAAGAGGCCAAAGTATATGCATTAGGAATGCTAATGTCTATAGTAGTAGATAAATCAACATTGGTAGTGATAAAGAAAACAAAAACATAAAGCCTGTCTTCATCCTCATCACCTGCACCATCTCCATCACTAGTGTTTGCACTTTGGTTTCCTCCAAAGTCTCTACTAGGGTTTTCACCATCACTCCTCTAGTAAATTTCCTTTAGTGATTAATATCATTTTAATTAGATTAAAACTAGAAGATCTAGTACCCATAACAGAATAGCCATAGAGGCAAGCAGTGATTTTCTTAGTGGCTAATATTCGCCAATTTGCTAATAGTTGAAATTTGGGAATCCAAAATTGCCTAATATTTCAGGCTATAACATGAATTGAATGACCACATTTTTACAAAATTTTATTCTAGTCTTATATCACCAAAGAATTTATTTTATTAAAAATTTAACTCAAAAATTTTCCACAATATTCGATACATGATTAGATCAGATTTTCCTAAATTTTATAAATTATAGTAGAAATTTGTAGTAATTCGCCAATAATATACCATAATTATTAGTTTCTTTAGGACAATATTTCTTAGTACTATTTTTTTCTTTCATAAAGTAAAAGAAATAAATACAGCTATGAAATAAACATGAAAAATAGTTCAATAATTTAAAGAGAGAGAAAGAGTACAAGAAAATACTACTTTAGTGGCGTCCTACTGGAATGTTGCACAAAACTCTTCTATATCCAAGGGAAAAAGAAATATCATCAAGGGCTTTTCTACCCATTCGAAGACCTACTAGCCTCCCGTGATTCTTCAACTGAAGAAACCCATCCCTTCACAAGGGTAATCAACAAGGATCAATGTTATCATCATTCCTCTAAGCTTGGTGTCAAGGACCTATACCACCTAATTAATCCTTCACTATGGGTAAATCCCAACTAGAAAGATCACTCTGACTAGTGGTATATCTTGTACTTGATTTCCGATAGGTGCTTAATCTAGCATCCTACCTTGGCCAAGGTTTTTTATCATTAATGGAAATCTTGTGTCATCCGCACTCTCACCCTTGCTCGACATGATAATTATTTATTAATGGCTTATATTGCATTAACATGATTCCAAAATGTTTCTTCATATTTAAGGATAAGTTGATTACTTAATTATCATACAAAGTGAGGTTCAATGTTCATGACTTATCACATCTAAGTAATAATAAACTACCAATCTCAATTATGTGGAGAGATAAAGGGGGTTTTATTTTACAATAAGGTTCATGACAATATTTGCAAATGTAAACCATCAAGGAAAACTCAGAAAGATTAGAGATAATATTCAATTACATAAGTTATAGAACATAGAAGTGAGAGAAAGAGCTTGGATTAGTCAAGAAAGTATTTATAGTGGGTTGAAGATACTTCAAACGACATTCAAATTTAGTAAAGGAAACAAAGTAATCTCAAACTCAAGATAATAATAGAACTCGATGATATGAACCAATTTTATGTTGAGACCCAATTTAATAAATAAGAACCAATTTAATCTCAGAACAAGAATTCAATTTCATTCATTCCTCTTCAATTTATTTAGAAGAATGAAATAAATATGTTCTTCATTGAAAAACTTATACAAAACAAGAAGTCTAAACATGCTTGTAAGAGTCAAACTGAGACTCGAAGAAACCTTGATTCTTCTCCTCTAAAGAGAAAACCCAAATGACAAGCTCACAAATGTCTGACTAGTCCAAGAATTGTAGAGGTGACTACTTGAAAATACAACTAACACCACCAAAATAGGGAATTTCATCAACTCAAGCCAACTCTTCCTCCTTAAAGCTCAATAGAAGGATCAAAATCAAGGAATGTCTTTTTTCCAGAGATTACTAACTAGAAGTGGGATGAAAGAATGCAGAGGTGGATAGAAGAATCCAAACATGATGAAAGCGAATGCCAAATAAAGCTAACAAAAACTTAAGATTTTGAACAAAGGAAGGAGAAAATTGCTACAAAGAAAGAGGGAATAGCCAAAATGAAGGTGAAGAACAATTCAAGTGAAATGATAGTGATAGAGTTTACTTCCCAAAAAAAAATGAAAGATGTGAATTCCCCCCAAAAACCATCGATGGAGAAGCAAAATTAAAAGATGATGATTCAAATGAATCCAAGCAAACCAAGATTATGCAGTAAAAATGTCTGCATGAATTCCTTATGGAAGTTACGAACAAGATTAAGGCCAAGGTGGTGGGGTTTCCAGCTCAACTCCACATCATCGCCCCCTTCATTTTTTTTATTAAACTTTCATTATTAAACCATCAATTTAAGAGATTGAATTTTAATTTTTAACATAAATATTATAAGACAATATCTCCCAAGGTGAGTCCCAAATTGTTATATGAGACATGAGGAGACATACATTTTTGATAAAAGGGGGATAAACGGGTTTTACAGGGACCCGAAACCACAAAGTAACAATACAAAAGAAGATCGAAATTGCGGTCCAAAAAACAAAAAAACTACCAGAGAAAATAAAACCAGTATCAGCAGGCAGCAACAAAAAACCTCAAAAAAGCTAGCAAACAGCCAGCAAACAGAAGAAGCAGGGCCCGACCACCACTAGTTCATAGAGTTCAGGAGCTTATCCACAACCTCCTCCAAGTCTGCCATTTCCTGAGCCCCCTCCATAAAGATCTGAGCCATACTAGGGGTAGTCTGGACTTTCCTTTTCATGCTAGATTTGGTACGTTTGGATATCCCAGCTTCCTCGTCCTGGTCTTTCTCCTGATCAAGGTCAACAATCAGAGCTCTCTTCTGGGTTTTCTCCAGTCTTTCAGACATAGCCTTGATGATAACAGAGTTATGTCTTGCAATTCTACAATTTTTCTTGGCAATCTTTTTCAAGGTTCCTTTGATTTTTCAAATAGAGTAGGAGACATACGTTAATATTCAAATAGACTTGTTTTTAAATTATTTAAATTAATTTACTTATGGCCAAGGCTATGACTTAGATACAACTATCTTACACTGACTCAAAGTTTGATGATAAAATTGATCCTTTATTAACCATAACCTCTCTGTGATGATATTTCCCTTTCCCCTCGAGTGTTGATGATCTTGCAACCACCTGACAAAAAGACTAGGGTAAGAAGATTCTTGATATATATATATAATCTCATCACCACATACATTTTTGCATATAAAAGAAAACCATTCACGTTTATAGTTATGACATATAAAACAATTATTTTATCCTCAATTTTATATTTACATGAAAAGAAATTACTTACAACTAATATAACAACCATAATTCCATTGCCATAAACATGTTTAAGTTAGAGGGGATGTAACATAAATCATCTTCCATTTGAGAAATTGTATAATAGTTGTTACAAAAACACTTGATCAAAAACTCACATTAATTAAAACTTTAAGAGAGGTAGAAAAACATACACAGACTAAAAAAATTGAAAGTAGGCCACACGTTTCCATTGATCTCTCATTTGCGTGTGATTCTAAAGTGTTAGTCTAATACATCTAGGAATTGTTACATAGGTTGCTTGTCTTGTACCAATATGTTTAATGATACTCTTTTTCCCTCATTTTTTTGAAGCTCCTTATAACGAGTTGTTTATTGTTGTAGTTATTTTATTTGGATGGAACATGGGTATGTGTAGGATCATGATGAGCCAAAAAGTGGCAATATAATGGGTATGTGTAGGGTATGTGGCTGATAACTTTTTTTTACCCAAAATTGATGAAACAAAAATGGTTTTCAAAGGATATTCTCAACTTTCCACCAATATAAATTATGATTTAATTATAATTTAAAAAATAATTATTATTCACTTTCTATTTGAATTACAACTAAAGTCTTGAATGATAGGCTGATTGAAAAACATCTATAGCTTTCAAACGGTGTCAAATTTTTTGAATCAAAAACATGTGTCGCATTCTATGATTCACATACTATAGGATTAGAAAAAAATAATGAATTTCATAAAGTTTTGACCAAGTTAAGGTGTTAGGAAATACAAGTTTTTATATTTTTAAAAGTTGTAATAAAAAATTCATAAAAAATTATTTACTTGGTAAAAAATTATAAAAAATATGCATCACATTGAGACATGAGTCTTATACTTATATCTAAAATATTATGAAATAATATTATCATTTTCTTATGGTTAGGGTGGTTAGGTAGTGACCTACTTCTTTTTTTTCCCTACTGCATTAAAATTTTAAATTTTCACCAAATAGATTTTTTTAAAAATAAACCTAGTAGTTTAGAAAGTAAATTCAATTTTCTACAGATTATATTGTTACACAGTTTTGAAACAATATAGATAACTTATTCAAATATTTACATCAAGTTGCCTAACTCTATTTTTTCTGAATTTTATCACCACTTAAGGGCTTACTTTTTCCATGATGATCCTGCACATACCCACATGTTATGTCTTCTATCAATATGTTTCATGATATTTATTTTCCCTCATCTGTTTGAAGTTGTTGATAACAAAATGTTCTTCATGGTATTGTTTTTTTCAGTTCCACATAAAAAACTATTCATTGTCATAGTTTTCCTCTTCTATAATTCATATTTTAAAGTTCTATTTAATGTTCTTTTTTTCTATACTATTTAGTGGCAAATAAGTGTCACTCTAATACCTCTTATAAAATTAGAAATACACTTAATAATCAAAAGAAAAGGACAAATGATTGGAAACCCACATTAAATAGAACTTAAGAGCATGGAGAATACTAGAGGTGAGCTAAAATAATGAACAATTTGTTATGGGGAAGTGGATATTGATACTATACCATAGAAAAAAGGCAACTTGCTTGATTTGGGAATAATTGATGACAAACTGGACATAATGAGGCCGTGATTTAGTGTTGTTAGGTGTTTTACACATTCACATTAGATCTTGGACCCTTGTAAATGCATTAAACAATGTCTTGTAAAGGTGTTGTAAATCACTTTCATACTTTTTTAAGCTCTTATTAAGCATTTAAGTCTAATATTATTTTAATTCAAAAGTTAGCTTTTCCCTCTTCTTCGATAATTAAATAATTACTTTTAATAATTAAATAATTATTTTTAATTATTTAATTATCTGTTCTCACCTTTCTTTTGAAATAAATAAAATTATATTTTATTTATTTCTCGTATGTTGGCCACCTAAATTAAATAATCTTTTATCATCTCTTTTTCTGTGCCAATCTTATCTTCCACCTCAAGCCTTTATATATCCATGTCTTTCTCCTCTTAATTAATCTCCACCCTTGATTAAGTTATATTCTAATTTAATATTGGCCCTTGATCATGATCCTTATTCTTAAATCTTTTTCTATAAAAGGATGCCTTTAAACCCTAATTCATTATCCATTCATTCATAATTCATTCATCATTCATTATCTATCTCAACTCAAGCAAGCTAGGGTTTAGCATTTTGAGTCTTTGCAAGGAAGCATCTTCAAGAACATCATCAAGGCATTCAAGAGAAAGATTATTCACCAATTGTTGCAGCAATTCAAGACCCTTCATCATGGAAATTTTATAAATGCATTATTTCATATTTCATGTTTAATTATCTGAAGTATCATTTAAAATCTGCAAAACTCTAGAAACTTTAAACATGGATTTGTCAATGCAAATTCCTCAAAATACTTCTATGAAATAGCAATGTCATGCTCTGAAGATGCAAACAAGTAACAAAGAATATCAAGTAAACAATATAGAAGAAAGACAAAGTACCTATTCTATATTTGATTGGTGTCCAATGTGCCAATGACCCTTTCCCAATCCTTACTAAAAACTGAAATGATGCAATGCACTATGATGAAGATAAAAATTAGTTCTCAAACCAAGAGAGTAACTTTGCATAACAGTTGTAGATGAGTTGATGAAGATTAAGCCCTCTATTTATAGATTTATCTTGATGAGAGAATGGACAAATGGATGAAGGTGGGACTAAATGTAAACCAATGAAAAGAGGCCACTTGTCAACTTGCCATAGGTTGAGGAATGAGCAAGTTTTGGCCAATGTGCCCAAGAGGGGGAAATTTAAAATTCAAATTTGTGAAATAAATGTTGAGAGGGGGACATGAAAATGGAGAAGTTAATGAAATGTTGGAAGGGACAAGTCAACTTGTCATCATTTTCAAACTTGAGGGAATATTCTATTTTTTTATGCTAAGTTGAAAGAAAATAAGGATTTTAATAAATCAATAAATTGATTTATTTGTGCAAGTGGGAAAAGCTAGAGGATGTGATGGGTGGTTAGGTTAGTTTAATCAGGATTAGATTAGCTTAATGATGATTAGTTCATTTTGACCAATTTGACTCAAATATTTGGATTTATTTAAATCAAAGAGGGATGGAATATGCATTTGGAGATTTAATTAAATAAAGTTTTGTTTATTTAACTAAAAGGTTGATGTTTGATTTATTTAATTTAAATGAACAACCTTAGGAATGACCTTAATGAGTTTAATTTACCTGATGAATGGATGAAGGTGAACTTGATTAATTTGATTAGTGGATGAATGTGAAACCTGGTTTACTTGATGAATGGACCTAATTGAATGAATAATGCTAATTTTGCATGTCTACATTTTTCCCCTCTTTGAAGAAATTTACTTCTTGTGTTCATTCAAAGAATAAACTTTTCATGATCAAAATTCAAAAAAATTCTAATTTTTTTGGATGCCCCAGCAGAAAGAAGTACACTAGTACATTGCCCCCTCCAGAGATCGAGCAAAAGATTCAATTTGAGGGTTGATCTCATGATAAAGAGGTTCAAAATGGATGGTTATGGATGATGATGTAAATGAGATGATTTTAAGATGCTTAGAATAACAAATCTATATTATCTTAAACAACTTAAATAATGACATGATGTGAGATGGATGAGATTGATGGTGTGATATGCCATGATTATGCAAATGTATGACTTATGCAAATGCTTAGGGTAATAGATCTATATAATGATGATGATATGTTGTGATTATGCAAATGTGATGATTTATGAGATGCTTAGATTAACAGATCTATATTACGATGATGATATGTTGTGAGATTATATGCAGAACACTGATTGTTTGTGGATGCAAGATGGATGCACTGGTGGTGATGATTAACTATTCGTGATGTGATGCTAGTGTGGAAAAGAAGACATTAAATGATGACAAGAGGATCCAACAAGCCACCTTTATGAGAGATGATGATGATGAAATGATGATAATAGATGGATGATTTTCTTATCAAGGATTGGGATTTTAAAAGGGTCACTTACCTTATGTTTGATAACACGCATAAGTATGATGCATCAAGGTATAAAGGACTAGGATGACATTGTACTTAGTGTGATGGACTTTGAATCGACAAATAGATAGGAGTATTCTTGTTCACACCTGACATACGGAAACCTTGCTAGGATGCACTTTAGAAGTTTCAAACATCTTAGACCAAAACATGGAAAGGTATAACCAATCAATGCAATAGTAAACAAGCTATCCAAAAAATCCTCTATACATATCTAACAAAGCAAGTATTCACCAAGTTATTTTGTAAGAACGTCCAACAAGTATAGCAGAAAAAAGGATCGTGATTGTTTCCCCATTCCTATCTCTCTAAATCCTTCGTTTGGATATCATCGAGCGGTCCTTCGACTAAGTGCAATAAGATAAGTCAAAAGACAAAGATAAAGCACACAAACAAGTTGATTTTCTTCAATACCGCTAACCAAAAGGGAATGTGTTTTTAAGGATAATAACTGAAACTTATTGCCAAAAGATAATGCCCATTATAGGAAGGATACATCCTAGGACATGTTAGTGGATGGCGGCACGTCATTTCGTTTATCCAAAGTGTTCTTTCTGATAAATAATGCCCATTGTAGGAAGGATTCATCTTAGGACATGATGTTATCAGATGATTGATATGGGACTGTTTGGATGATGAACTATCGACATAAAGAATTGACCAACTTGTTTACGTACTGACTTAAACCTGAGACTTGATGTTTTTGAGTTTTACTTTTAAGCTACTAGACTTGTTTCTAACTGTTTCACCAAAGGTTGAGGATGACGATCAGTTTATTATGGATGGTGTTATTGCACGTGCAAGTGAGATGAGGTGGATGGATTTTTTCAAATATTTGGATGCTTTTGATGTTTTGGAATGTTTTGAGGCTATTTTTGGTATTTTTCGAGGTTTTATAAGTTTTTTGATTTTTTGATTTTCTAATTTTTTTGGGATTTTTTGAGATTTTGACCAAGAAACTAACCCAACGACCTATCCTAGGGGCCTCAAGGGCTGATCAATAGATTAGCCCTGCCTATGTTATACACACAGAGACCACGTAGTTTCGACTTATGACTTGACTGATTTACAGATGAAGATATACATGATGAGATGTTAGTTTATTATGACAGACTTCTAAAGGACTGACCTAAGTGTCTCGGGGGATGATCCAAGATCAACCTTGCCTACGTTCAAGCTCAAAGATGATGTAGTTCGACAAGATGACTTTCTTTTTGACTTTTTGACTGACTTTTTGACCTGTTTTGGGATTTTTGATGATTTTGAATGTTTTTGGATTTTTTGGTGTTTTGATGTTTTTGGATTTTTTGATTTTTTGATGTTTTTATATTTTTTTTATTTTTTGATGTTTTTGGATTTTTGGATTTTTTGATGTTTTTGGATTTTCTGATTTGAGGACTTTAAGAATATACACGAATCTGATCCAATGAGAATATGCCCCAACTTGATGCACTAGACTACTCCAATAAAGGTAGGACAAATTGACCTTAATGATGGGCCTAGTAGTACTAGGAGGGATCATGGTACGTACATAGGACCAAGCTATGGTGTGGATATGAGTGGATGAGTGATGGATGGAGACCTGAATGCGATGGATGATGGAAGCAAAATGGATGGATGATGCAGAACAAGCCATAAGGATCCTGGTGGATGGAAAGTGCTTATTTATGCAAGGCACCTATTTTCCAGGTTTTCACCATGGTACTTGCCCAAAGTGCCACCAAAGTTGTTTTAACTAGAGGACGATTTTTTTTATGCTTTTTCTTTTTTTTTGGATTTTTTGCTTTTTTGATTTTTTTGTTGTTACCAAGACGCCTGTTTTCCAGGTTTTCACTGAAGTAACCATTTCTTTAGGACTTTTCCTGATTTTTCTAATTTTTTGGTTCTATACCTTGAAAGATTTAGGCATAAAACTTTTTGAGATGAGAAATATTCATGGGATCTTGCATAAATTCTCCTTCGGGTGTTGATAGCTGATATGCCCCTGATTTGTAACTTGTGATGGTGAATGGTCACAACCAATTGGGTTCAAACTTGTCTCTACTACTTGGGTTTGGGATATTCTTTTGATTCTCCTTCAATACCAGTTCTCCGACGTGGAACGTCCTACTTCCTATTTTCTTATTGTAGCTCCATTTGAGTCTATTCTGATAGGCTTGCAAATGATTTAAAGCATTTATACGTCTCTCATCCACTAGCTCTAGCTCATTCAATCTTGACACTCAATACTCTTCATATGTGATGAGGTTTTGCAGTGATATCTTGAGGGATGGGAGCTCGATCTCAATGGGGAGTATGGCTTCTAATCCGTAGACCAAGGAGAACAGGGTGGCACTAGTGGGTCTGTGGATGCTGGTTTGATAAGCCCAGAGGGCAAGATTAAGCTACAGATGCCAGTCACGACCTACGTCATTAACTATTTTCTTGAGAATTTTTAGAATGGTTTTGTTTGTAGATTCTACTTGGCCATTGCCTTGGGGATAGTACGGGGTGGAGAAGCGATGTTGGATTTTGAATTTCTTGCATAAGTCACGAACCTCCTAATTTTTGAATGGTGTCCCATTATCTGAGATGATGGCTTGTGGGACACTGTATTGACAAATGAGGTAGTTTTGGATAAACTTTGAGATCTGCTTCCTAGTTATATACGTCATGGGTATGGCTTCCACCCACTTAGTAAATTACTCCATTGTGGTTATGATGAATTTGTGGTCATTAGATGAGGTGGGTGTGATTTTCCCAATGAGATCGATTCCCCACTGCGAAAAGGGCCATGGTGTGACGATAGGATGAAGCTCTTGAGCTGGTGCATGGATGAGGTCCCCATGCTGCTAACATTGTAGAAATTTTCTGACATAATCATGTGCTTCTCGTTGCATTGTGGGCCAGTAATACCCCATCCTTAGCAATTTCTTAGCTATGGTCATTCCACTCGAGTGTGAACTACATATACTATTGTGTACTTCTGTTAGAGTGATTAATGCCTCCTCAACGTTTAAGCAACATAGTAGGGTTCCTTATATGCTCCTATGGTATAGAGTATCTCCTAGGATGATGAATCTAGATGCCTTCTTTTGAAGGTTCATTTTAGGTTTGAAGGAAGGTCGGTGGGTATGACTCCTATACGAAGGTATGTGTTACCAAGGATCACCGAGACCAATGATTTCACACACAAATTCTGATTCTAGTACCTCGAATGTGGGCACGAGAAGTTGCTCTATTAGGACTTCATATTTTGGAACATTGTTGGGGATGTCTAGTAGGGACCCAATTGTTTCCATGGCATCTACTGCTTTGTTGTTGGCTCTAGGTATCTACTCAAATGTGATTTCAATGAAGGATTCCTTTAGAGTCTCCACCAATTTCTTGTATGGAGTGAGCTTGTTGTCCTTGGTCTGATATTCATCACTGACTTGATTTATGATCAATTGGGAGTCTCTATACACTTTGAGAGCCATGATGTTCCACTGCACTGCTATTCTAAGACCTATGGTTAAGGCCTCGTATTCTACAATGTTATTAGTGTAGGGAAATTCCAGTTTGTATGACCTTGGTATGCAATCCCCTTATGGGGTGATGAAGAAGACACCAACTCCTGATCCATGTTGTGTGTATGAACCATCAAACTATAGTTTCCAATGGTTAGCTATATTGAGATTAAAAATGGAATCATCAGGAAACTCTGAGACAAGAGGGTTCTCAGAATAGATTGGTGCTTCTGCCAGTTGGTCTGCGATGACTTGGCCCTTGATTTCTTTCCTCTCCACATACTCAATGTCATATTTTGATAATATCATTACCCATTTTTCCATTCTTCCTGTGAGCATTGCCTTTGATAGTAGATATTTGAGAGGGTCAATTTTGGTGATGAGCTTTATCTTGTGTGCCAACATGTAATGTCTGAATTTTTGTGATGCAAACACTACTACGAGGCATGCTTTCTCAATGAATGAATAGTTTACCTCATGCCCAACCATTGTTCTATTGATGTAATAAATAGCCCTCTTTGTTCCATTTTCATCATGCTGAGCTAGGAGAGCTCCAAGGGTTGTTGTTATTATTGACATGTATAGAATCAATGGCTTTCTTGGGATGGGTGGCATTAAGACTTGTCATGTCAGTAGATATTCCTTGATTTTGTTGAATGCCTATTCACACTTGGTATCCCATTTGTACGCTATTCCCTTGTGGAGTAGGTGAGAGTATGGGTTCTATTTGTCCGCCAGTTGTGCTATGAATCGTCTAATGGATTGAAGTCTACCTTGGAGGCCTCTCAATTGTTTTAATGTCTTTGGTGCTTCCATTTTGAGGATTGCTTTCACCTTTGCTGGATCTACCTCGATACCTCTCATGGACACTATATATCCTAGCAATTTACCTGATTGTACACCAAAGACGCACTTCTTTGGGTTTAGTCTGACTTTGTACTCCTCTAATCTGTCAAAAATAGCACTTAAGGTTGCTATGTGATCTTTTATTTTTTTGGATTTAGCTAGGATGTTGTCAACATAGTCTTCGACTATTTTATGAATCATGTCATGGAATATCAATGTCATAGACCTTTGATATGTTTCTCCTATGTTTTTTAAGCCGAATGGTATCATGTTCTAGCAGTAAGTCCCCCATGGACAAGTGAAATCCATCTTACGTTGGTCCTCTTTAGCTATCACGATTTGATTGTATCCTGGAAATTCATCCATTAGTGATAACATCCCATGTCGTACTGTCATGTGTACTATCATGTCGATGTTGGGAAGCGAGAAGTCATCTTTTGGGCATGCTTTGTTCAAATCTCTAAAGTTTGTGTAGATTATAATGGCTCCACCAGGTTTTGAAATAGGTACCAAGTTTGATACCCATTCTAGATAATCTATTGGTCATATGAATCCTACATCTAGTAGCTTTTTTAGCTCCATTTTGACCAATAAGGCAATCTGAGGGTGCATTTTTTGAAGTTTTTGTTTGACAGGTTTTGCTTCTGGATACACTGCTAAGTGGTGAGCCACGGTCTTTGGATCAAGTCCTGGCATGTCAGCATAACTCCATGCAAAGTTTATTTGTCTTTCCCTTAGGAATGCTGCTAGGAGTTCTTGCTCTTTTGATAGTAGTGATTTTGTGTAGAATGTGATATGTGGGGTTGCCTCTGCTCCTAGGTTGACTGGATTGCATTTTTCGGCCAAGACTGCTGACTTTTCCTGATGAATAGCTCTTAAAGGAAGATTGAATCCCCCATTCTCAGGCAACTCAAAGAGGTTTTCACCGTTGGATGCGTCCTTTCTTTTTACTTTTTTTTGTCAGAGAGTGCCATAGTGTGGTTTTCACTTAAGGACTTGGATATTAATCTTAATTTCTCACTTTTGCAACTGAAGGATTCAATCATTTCCTCATAATAGGAATGTGTGTCCAACTCCATTATAAACCCTGCTTTGTGATCCCCATCTGGAATCTTCTGCAATCCCATGAATTCTGAGAGTGCCTCATCATTTCAGAATATATCAAGAATCGGTGGTCCTTGTTGGTCATAGTCGATGAGTTGGGGATATACTAGGCCGATTTCATGATTTTGATGGTCTATTTCAAAGGAAAGGGTTCTAATCATGCAAAGAGTGGTATCTTTGAATAGCCTAGGTAGACCGGATATGGGGTCCTCATCATCGCTACTACTACAAACATTAGTTATATCAAATGTATAGTTATCTAGAACATGACCTATGGATACTGGTAATCATAGTTCTGCTGCAGTTGGCTGATGAGGTTTATTAACCGCTCTAATTGGAGGACTTCGACCACATATGGTTATACTCGAAGGGTACATCCAAGGAAAAGATTTATTATCGGTCGTGTCTCTGGCATGATAGGTATTATGAGCCCATTGTCGTTTTGTCCTAGTCTTTGATTTCTATCGTAGCCCATTGTGAGCATCATTTGCAGACCCTTGCTTCCATTATCCATTAGTAATTCTGGTACTAGTCTTTCATATTGATACAACATATGTGATGGATCTTGCTCAATAACCTCCTGGCCATGGTCTCCCCAGCTTGTGAATTTGGGATAGTCTTCAGGAGACGTTTGTGATGTGGAAGCTTGATTTTCTTGTGGATGACCCCGTGATCTAGTAGATTGTGGTAAATCTCCTACCAAAAAAGTATTGTTAGGGAGCTTGTAGCTTCCACAACCATAATCCTGGATGATGAGCTTGTGGATGTGAAAATCTGCATATGGTTAGCATTTTAAAACCAAAATAATCCTCAACATTCCTATGAGATAATGAAACATGTTAGATATGCTAAGTAAGCTATTAAAACAACAAGAAAAACCAAATAAGCATACAAAGAACATGAATCAACTTCATCTCATAGTGGATTGGTGTCACATGTGCTAGTGACCCTTTCCCAATCCCTTTAGATAAGCTAAATGTTGCAAATGAAGAGATTAACCTTGTATCAGATTTTTTTGTAGAGAGATGGTGAAGTTGTGAAGGATTTGCTCAAAGTTGAAGCTTTTATTTAAGGATTTTCAAAATACTAAGTGTTGAAGAGAGACCAATGTGGGACTAAGATTAGACAAATGAAAGAAGGACACTTGTTAAGTGGTGATTTGTTGATGTATGTGCAAGATTTGGGAAGAGTGCCCATGAGAGGGAGAATTTGAATTCAAATTTGAGAGTAAATGCTAAGTGGGGGACAAGAAAATGAGCAATAAATGCAATGTTGGAGGAGCAAATCAACTTGCCTTTGAATTCAAAGTTGAGGGAATATTCCCCATAAATGCCATGTTGATGGAAAATCTTGGATTTAGTAAATCAATAAATTGATTTATATGTGCAAGTGGCTAGATCTAGAGAATGCAAGTGGGTGAGATTAGCATTTAATCATGGTTAGATTAAATTAATGATGATTAGGCTGATTTGACGAATTTGACTTGATTTAGGGATTTAAATCAAATAAAAGGGAGATGAATGATGATTTGAGATTTAATTAAATAAATGATTGATTTATTTAATCAAAGAGATGATGATAGGATCAAGTATGATTTATTTGATTTAAGTTGATGACTTTAGGAGATTGATAAATAAACTTGATTTATTTGCCAAATGGAATATGATTATGCATAATGCTAATTTTGCGTGTCTACATTTTGCCCCTCTTTGAAGCAATGTACTTGTTGCGTTGGTTCAAAGAATAAACTTGTCGTGATCAAAATTCAAAAAATTTCTAATTTTTTGGATGCCCCAATGGAGAGTACACTGGTACATTGCCCCCTTGAGAGATCGAGCGAAAAGATTCAATTTGAGGGTTGATCTCATGATAAAGAGGCTCAAAATGGATGGTTATGGATGATGATGCAAATGAGATGATTTTAAGATGCTTAGAATAACAAATCTATATTATCCTAAACAACTTAAATGATTATATGATGCGAGATGGATGAGATGGGTGATGTGATATGCTATGATTATGCAATGGATGATTTATGAGATGCTTAGATTAACAGATCTATATTATGATGATGATATGAATACATGATGGATGCATGATGGATGCATGATGGATGAATTGGTGATGATGATTAACTATTCATGCTATGATGTTAGCACGAAAAATGAAGAAATTAGATGATGACAAGAGGATCCAACAAGCCAACATTATGGGAGATGATGATGAGAGATGATGATGAGAAATGGATGATAGATGGATAATTTGCTTATCAAGGGTTGGGATTTTAAAAGGATCACTTACTTTATGTTTGATAACATGCCTAAGCACGATGCATCAAGGTATAAAGGACTAGGATGGCATTGTACTTAGTGTGATGGACTTTGACTCGACAAATAGATAGGAGTATTCTTGTTCACACCTGACATACGGAAACCTTGCTAGGATGCACTTTAGAAGTTTCAAATATCTCAGACCAAAACACAGAGAGGTATAACCAATCAATGCAATAGTCAACAAGGCATCCAAAACATCCTCTATACATATCTAACAAAGAAAGTATTCACCAAGTTATTTTACAAGAACATCCAACAAGCACAGCAGATAAAAGAATAATGATCGTTGCCCCATTCCTATCTCTCTAAATCCTTCGTTTGGATATCATCGAGAGGTCCTTGGAATGAGCACAATAAGATAAATCAAAAGAAAAGATCAAGTACACAAACAAGCCCATGTTCTTCATACCTTCAGCAAAAGGGATATGTTTAGATAGGATAAGAATCCAAGGTGATATCCAAAATGATGCCCATTGTCAGAACGATATATCCTAGGACATGCATTGTATAGGATGATGATGGTGTGATAAGTTGATTGATAGGCTGTTGATATAAGGTTGAATGACATGTCTGCAACTGATCAAGAGTTTGATTTTGTTTTAAAAATTTGTTGTTTGCTTCTGATTTTGATTTTACGATTGAAGCTTTGATTTTGCCAATTTGTTGTGATTGTTTCTGTTTGCGTTGCCAAAGGATGAAGGTGACGATCAGTTTATTATAGATGATTGATTATTTTGAGTGAAAGCGAGATGAGATGGATGGATTTTTTCAAATATTTGGATGTTTTTGACATTTTGGAATGTTTTGAGTCTGTTTTTGGATTTTGATGTTTTTTGAATGTTTTTGGATTTTGATGTTTTTCGAATGTTTTTGATTTTGATGTTTTGAATGTTTTGTGATTTTGATGTTTTTCAAATGTTTTTGGATTTTGATGTTTTTCGAATGTTTTTGGATTTTGATGTCTCGGGGGCTGATCAAAGATTAGCCTTGCCTACATTTAAGCTCAGAGACGATGTAGTTCGGAAGCAATGTTTTTGACATTTTCTGATTTTTTGAGTGTTTTTGGATTTTGATATGTTTTGAATGTTTTTGGATTTTTGGATTTTTCGATGTTTTTGGATTTTGATATTTTGATGTTTTTGGATTTTCTGATTTTCTGATGTTTTTGGATTTTCTAATTTTCTGATGTTTTTGGATTTTTGTATGATTTTGATGATTTCGATATGGATGTGTGTGACGATATCAGTGCTCTGTTTGGGATTTGGTTGAAAACCAAGCTAAGGTTGATCGATCGGGTCGATGGATTGATCATAATGATAACATTGTTGAGGATGCACAACAATGCAAGGATAATGTTAAGCAATGCAATGATTAGGATGGATATCCCAAGATGATGGATTGATGATGATGATTTGATTGGATTTGATTGATTAGGATTGTTGAAGCTTGGTTTGGAACAAAAGATTTTTTGGATGGTTTGATGTGATGTTGAAGGATGCGTTAGATGCAACTGATAGTGATTTTTTTGATTGGTGTTTAATGTTTGATGAAGTTTTGATAAGGAATGTTTGTTCGTCAAAATATGCCATGGGCTAGTGATTTGGATTTTTTCTCACAAGTGGTGGACCAGTTTGGTTTCACATTTGTCAATGTTTGGATCACAACATAAGTTGGAGGACATAGACCAAGATTTATTCTTGAAGAAAGATGTAAATATCTACCCCCAATGTCTAGCAATGTATGGAATGAGATGCTCGGATAAGTGTATGGATGGATAGATATGGATAAGCACGCAAAGGATGCAGAAGATTATATGTGATAAGGTAAGGTGTTCAGATAAAGAATGCTCATTTAGATTATGCTTCATGGCTCAGATAATGCTGCATAGGATATGATCAATGAAAATGACCCATGTCAAAGATGTTTACCATAAGCATGCATAAAGCGTGCCCCAAAATTTCATCAAGATCAAGATCACTCGGATGATGGATGCAAATATATGTGAATGGATTGGATAAATGGCTTATGGATGAATGGATTTATTATGGTTGAGATGGATGGAATGTCAGATTTATTATGAATGGGATGAGATGCGTTCAACTGAACGGGCACACATAGATGCTCTATTCCACACATGATGCCTGTTTTCCAGGTTTTCATCATGGTACCTGCCCAAAGTGCCACCAAAGTGGTTTTCAATAGAGGACGATTTTTATCTTTACTTTTTTTAATCCTTTTTCTAATTTTTTTTTTTGGTTTTTCTAATTTTTTTATATTTTTGGTTTTTTCTAAAAGATTTTAAACTCATGTTGAATCACAAGGTGTTGTTTATGTAGATGCCCCTATCATAATGTGCCATAGATATCCTGCTTGAATAAGTTGCTTTGCTAAGATACGTGCACTTGAATGCAACTTTTGGGATTCTTGATCTACTTTGTCGATACCAGAGTTAACTTTGTCTTTGTGCTCACATCGCAATAGATTGCCTTCTAAATCCTTATGATGAAGGGTCATTGCCAATACATGGTCAATTTGAGAATTGGATATCATGCGTGGAGGCGTGGATGGAGTGTGTTTAGGGATAAGAGATGGATTGGTTGACAGTTTAGGATCTTTGATTCTCCAAACTTGGGAAGATGAACAATGATGGGTGGATACAAAAGTGTGCATGGAATTAGGACCAACTGCTCGATATACCTTGTATGTTGCTTGAAAATCCTGCTTTTGCTTTTGTGGACATCTTTGATGGATACTTTTCCCTCTTTTATTTTTCCCCACAGTTTCTTTAAATGATGGAGTTTGATAGGGATGATCTTTCTTTGGTATCCATTTGTATTTGATTTGTCCATTATGCTTCTCAGCTTCTTTTTTTTTGATAACATTCTTCGTACTTTGATTCAATTCTTTCTTTTGACGTTGGTCCCAATTCATGGATGGGGTGATGGGTGGATGAAGATTCATGGCATGGTTGGTTGTAGTATTGACACGAGTTTCATCATAAGGACTCTTTGTGCTCCCTATGTTGACATTTGCTTGAGACAAAGTTGCCCCCAATATGCTAGTAGTAGTACCTTCATGCTTTGATTTTGCTTGTTCCAAGATCTCTTGTTTAGAATGCACTCTCTGATAAATTACCACCATAGGTGACGTTGTTTCAATTTGTTGCTCTGCTAACTCTGGGTGTTCTATCTGACTTGTTTCTTTCAGTGGATAATGATGGATTTCTTTATTCATGATGTCCTCAATCTGAATTTGGGACATATTTGATCCTGATGTTGACAACTCCATTTGACTATAGGAGTTAATAATCTGCTCTTTTTGTGTAACACAATCTTGTTCTTGATGAAGATCATCTACGTGTCCATCCATATAAAGCATCTCATGGGTAGATGGAGGAGTAAGTGCTACGTGGATGTGATCATCTTGTGTGGATAGGAGAATATCCATTAGATCATTGTAGTATCTTAGAGATACAAATTTTTGATCTTGATTTATTTTGGGATTGCTTTCGATATGCTTTGGATCAAGCTCTTGACATGGGTCAGTTTCAAAGGATGGATCACTTACAAATGGTGCTTGGATATCTTCATTAGACATGGTAAGTGGTTCAACATCCTCAAGTGTCAAGTTTAGGGTTCCTTTAGTATCTGTAGCCATGAGGTCGAAGGATGTCAATATGTCTTGGGAAGGACCATTGCTAGACTTTGGTGAAGGATTTTGATTATGTTTTGGAATAAATTCTTGAGATATATCCTCTAACTCATTAGGTGATGTAGAGACAATTTTGACATAATCATTGGTCGATGCCTCATTGGATGAGACAAAAACATCTTTATTGATGGATAGATCTTGATCATTATTTTCAAAAATTGTGGTGGAGATATTGACAATGCTATCATTGTCCCCAATAGCAATTATCTTTCGATCAATCAGGTCTTGGATGATATTTTTTAGTCGAATACAACTTAATGTTGTGTGTCCCTTTGTTTTGTGATAATCACAATGGTGCTCCTCATTATACCCTGGTGGTTTAACTAGGGGTTCTTGATAGTTCCCATAGATGGGGAGCTTGATGAGATTTTCTTGTACCAATTGTTGCAAGATTGATTCGATTGGTCTCCCAAGAGGTGTGTATTGTCACTTGTTTATTTGTGAGTTTTTCACTTTAAGTTGACCTTTTGGTGATTGATTTTGGAGACGTGGTGATTGATCTTCAAGATGGGATGATTGATTTTTGATACATGGTGATTGATCTTTGAGACGTGGGGGTTGGATTTGTTGATGTGGTCGATCTTGTTATCTAGCTTCTTGACATTGGAGATGTTGTTGTGGTTGTGGACACAACTCAATGCTTTGATGACATGGATTAACCAATGGAAGATTGTGTTGATTTTGGAGTGAAGATATCTTTGGGCCCAATACTTCAATTAGTTTGGCATGTGAAGCAAGTTGCTCTAGTGAAATTTGATCTTGATTTTGAATTTGACTCCCTTGATTTGGATTTTGTTTAAGTGGATTTGGGATGTGTAGTTGTGTTTGATTTTGGACAATATTTTGATTTGTGATGATGGGTTGAAATTGACCATTGCTCATGTTTGGAATACTTGTGCTTGGTAAATTCTCATTTGGCTTGTAGGGATTTAATGGGATGATGTTGTTCATTTGAAGGGTCATGCTTTGATTGTTCGGTTGACAGACTTGTAGGTTTGGATTTAGATCTACCATCAAAAAAGGTGTTCCAAACTCTGATTTGGGCATACTCACACTTGTTGTTCTATTGACATTTGTCGAAGGTAATGGTCCCATGTATGGATTGTATAAGTGTGAGTTTTGATGATCAATCAGCATTGTAAGGCTTTGAAGATTCAATTGATTTGGATTACTTAAGATGTATGGATCAAGTTTGTATTCCATGTTCTCCTTGTGTTTTGACCTTGTTGCAAAAGTGACTCCTAAGGTTCTTAGGACCAATGATGAGATGAAGGATGAAAGGGGGTGAATGATATGAAAGTTTAGGAACTTTGGATCAAAGCTAGACTTAGGGTTTGATTTTGATTTGGTTTTGATTTGGATTTGGACAATGAACTTGTAAACCCTAAGATGTTAGATGTGATCTTAGGATGAATTTTTTCAAAGGATTGCTAATTTAACTAGAGGTATGAGAAAGGATGCATTCCCATGCCCTCTAACTAAACAAGGTGATTTTGATTTTGATGATGTGCCTAAGTCTAGAATGATGTTTTCAAAAGCTCTAAAGTTGTTTGGATGGATGAATTTTGATAAATGTGTGAGATGGATGAAGTGTTTGATTTGATCCTAAGAGACTTAGAGAGACTTTGTTTACTACGCCAAGGTATTGAAGAACACACTTTTCTCTAAGAGTAATCAAAAGACCAATATAACCAAAAGATATCAAGCACATGTGTGGGGTCCAATTTGTTATCTTTGCTTAATGAGTTATTTTTACCACAAACACACTGCTATGTGGAAGTTCCAAGAAATCAGGATAAGGGTTGCCTAATGTTGACCTTTGTAGGAGAAAATTAAGATGTAAACCCAAGTACTTAGAAACCTCTAAGGACATAATCCCAAAGGTAAGCAATAGTTCTTGGGCTTTGTCAAAGGTATTTGCTCTAACTAAGGGGTTTGAAATTTTGATGATGATGTTGAATGTTGGTTTTGCAATGTTTTCAATAAACACACTATGTTTTCGAATGAAGAACAAGTACACGCCCTATGGATGTGAAAGACAATATTTGTTGAATCCCCACTTGGACAAGTCCAGCTATGCTTATCTTTAGCGAATGGTTAGATGCTTGACCCCACTAGCTCCCCTCCATGGCACTCACTTATACGGGACAACCAAGCATCAACACCCATGAAACTCCCATGGCATGTTTTCCATTACTACTAAAGACCGTAAAAGTGTGGGGCGGCTTCAGAATGACCGCTCTTGCACCAACAAATAGATCAAGGATTTTGGAAAATTATAGTACATGGGTTCTAGTAAGGACTTTTCGTTCATGGAGATTGACCCGTACGGCAAGAGTCCCCTTTTGGATCCATCTTGTTGGAGCCAACCGTGTGATAATGGTGTTTAACCAATACCCACATTTATATCCCAACTGGAAATACTCTTGGCTTTAGAGTGTTACTAGTTGAGTCGTTCCCTTGGGTGAGTACTTTTTCCCCAAGGCAGGCCCTCTAAGATAAACAAAAGCAAGCAAAGACACAATCCATAACTCGATCAATCTTTAACGGAAAAAAGAAAGAGAATATACATGAAAATTCCCCTACTCACACTCGCACAAGATATTGTTCAATTTTAAGCTCAAATCGAAGTGTTTCAAAGCAATAAAATGCACTTTTATTGTTTCTCTTACACCCTAGATCGCACGAAGTGCAAGGGGAGAGGATACACACTCAAAATGCACCAAAGACAAAATCACACAATTCAAGCACTTGTTCATTTTATAGCCTTCAAAGCAATTGTGAGTTCATTTTAAAGCACCAAACTTGAGTGTGAATTTTCTTTGTTCAATTTTAGTCCCAAAAAACAATGTCTAGTCAATTTGTATGCTTAATTTTAATCTAACTTTGAAACAAAAAAAATTGAAGTGTTCTTTTTAAATCCAAATGAGAATTAGTGTCCTAAGGGAAAAAAAGATGACAAGTTTCATGAAAAAGTGTTTAAGAGAACATTAGAGTGTTAAGAAACACTATAATCTTTCAATCTCTCCCCTTCATGCTATGTCATTATTTGTTCGCTTTTGTTGTTCTCCTTCTTTGTTTCACCTTCACTCTCCTTGTTTTTACCTTCGTTGTTTGTTGTACCTTTATTGTGCTTTGTTTTATTTTGTGCCTTTTTCCTTTCTTTTTTTTCCTATCAAAAAAGAGAGAAAAACACAAGAATCGTGTTATCATTTTAAGCCTTTACTTTAAACCATAGAATGATTTTAAATGAAAAAGACTTATGGTTCTTTTAACTAATGAATGAATAATTCATAAGAATCCAGATTTCCACCAATTTTAAAAGAAAACATTAACCAAGAACAAACATTTTGTTAGCAAAGATCAAAGTCTCCCTTGATGCAAAACTCAGAAAAAAAAAAAAAATTTAATAAAAATCTAGTATTAAATCTTCTTTTCAAAAGGAGCACAAGAAATGACATTATTCATTGTAAAACTTTAAATATTCTCCAAAAATAAAAATTAAAACATCACATCCAAAGTGAAGCTCGGCATATTAATGTAGCTTGGAGGGAATCCATTTGAAAAGGTATATCTTTCAAGAAAATGCATTTGGTGGGAGAAGATTTGAAAATCACATCGATGCTAATGTAATGGGTAGGTGTGAAGCTGTGTTCCATAATGATTTCAAAGTTTTGGAAAGTGAATTTTACTTCAACTACACCCCTTCTTCAACATCAGTGATAGGACTATTTGACAAAATTCCTGAAAATGTGGTCTCATGGAATACAAATTTGAGCAAATGCATTTGGTGGGAAGAAATTTGAATGAAGAAACTTAAAAAACTTTTAAATGAAACTCAAGTTGTAAAAGTATAGACAAGACACGTAGACTGCTTGATACTTTAAAATCATAGACAAGGCACATTGACTGTTCTATGGAAAAATGTGGAAGTATAGACAAGGCGCGTGAACTGTCTTCTAGGAAAATGTGGAAGCATAGACAAGGCATGCTATTTGTTTTGCAGGATATGGACTGTCACTGTTAAAAAAAAAGGCATAGACAAGGCACATTAACTGTTTTGCAGGATATGGACTATCACTGTTGACAAAAAAAGGCATAGACAAGGCACGTTAACTGTTGACAGTGCACCTTAACAATATTCATCTCATCCTTCAACAGCCAACTATTATCTAATGCATTCAAATTGTTAGTTATAAATCTTTTTTCATACCACCACCCAGTTAATTAAAAGAAAACACCGATCTCCCTTTGTATATTACATCAATCTGTTTTGATTTTTTGCTTTATATAGTTTGAAGGTGGCAACAAAATGACAGCAATTGATTCAAATGGAGGCAATCATATATTTCAAGCAACTAATGCAACTTTGACTTGGCATTTGGCTGGAATACACGCATGGAAGTGGTTTCTTCAAAAAAATTGAATTCCCCAAATCGAGTGAATGGCGCACCTTTAGATCTTTTAGAGAAAATGCAATATCTGAAAACATAGACAAGACACGTGAACTATTTGACAGAATTCCTACAAGAGATAGCTCATGCATTGTAGGGATTCGATAAAGAAACTTTAGGCACTTTAAAGAAAATGCCATTCGCTATAGGGATCCCTCAAACTATGCCAGCATCGACCCAGCCTGTGCGAAAACAGAAATAGAAAAAGGGTACGTAAGTTTTTCTAACATAATACTTCAAAGAAATGTGTTCTCTTGTAAAGCTTAATTCCACCATTTTGTTTGCTGCCTCCTTTCCTACGCCAAAAAAATGTCAGTTGAAAGGTTGTTAAGGCTTTCAGGCTAATGCAATTGTTAGGTGTAATGCCAAGCTTCTCAACTTTTGTGCAACATCCTCTCTCTGGGTAGATCTGTGCGCCAATGGGAGTGTTGTTCAAGTGTAAAAAATAAAAGTGCAATAAGTTTGGTCTTTCAAATGATGCAGTCTAAACTTCCCTAGTAAATGTATATGCAAAGTGTGGACGCATGGACAAGTCATATGAACTATTTGATAGAATGCCTCAAAAACTGAGACCAAGTGTGTGAACTATTTTCTAGACTGCCTCAAAGGGGCGTGATCTCATAGAGTGTAGGAATTGAGTAGTAATTGCACGAATTGAATAGTTATTGGTCCTTTTCCTAACACAACCTTTAGGAAAACATGCATGAACAGAGGATTTAAAATAGAGAAAGCCTCAAATAGAGGAAGAAAGCATCAAACAGAGGATCTTATATCTAAAACAGAGAAAGGAAAACCATGTTCACAGTGTACTCCTTTTTCTAACACAAATAGTATTTTTATTTCTACAAATTAATCATGAACAAAGAGTTTGTTGGCTATCAGAATAATTGAAAGAAATCACAGAATTCCTATTTCATATGATAGAAAATAGAATGAAGCAATGAATTTCAAAGACAAGTCAAAATATAAATGAAATGCATTAGTTCAAGAACATGGAGGTTCAGCCCTCCTTCTAGCCATAATGTCGATGTGAAAATCTACATATGGTTAGCATTTTAAAACCAAAATAATCCTCAACATCCCTATGAGATAATGAAACATGTTAGATATGCTAAGTAAGCTATTAAAACAACAAGAAAAACCAAATAAGCATACAAACAACATGAATCAACTTCATCTCATAGTGGATTGGTGTCACATGTGCTAGTGACCCTTTCCCAATCCCTTTAGATAAGCTAAATGTTGCAAATGAAGAGATTAACCTTGTATCATATTTTTTTGTGGAGAGATGGTGAAGTTTTGAAGGATTTTCTCAAAGTTGAAGCTTCTATTTAAGGATTTTCAAAATGCTAAGTGTTGAAGAGAGACCAATGTGGGACTAAGATTAGACAAATGAAAGAATGACACTTGTCAAGTGGTGATTTGTTGATGTATGTGCAAGATTTGGGAAGAGTGCCCATGAGAGGGAGAATTTGAATTCAAATTTGAGAGTAAATGCTAAGTGGGGGACAAGAAAATGAACAATAAATGCAATGTTGGAGGAGCAAATAAACTTTCCTTTGAATTCAAAGTTGAGGGAATATTCCCCATAAATGCCATGTTGATGGAAAATCTTGGATTTAATAAATCAATAAATTGATTTATATGTGCAAGTGGCTAGATCTAGAGAATGCAAGTGGGTGAGATTAGCATTTAATCATGGTTAGATTAAATTAATGATGATTAGGCTGATTTGACCATTTTGACTTGATTTAGGGATTTAAATCAAATAAAAGGGAGATGAATGATGATCTGAGATTTAATTAAATAAGTGATTGATTTATTTAATCAAAGAGATGATGATAGGATCAAGTATGATTTATTTGATTTAAGTTGATGACTTTAGGAGATTGATAAATAAACTTGATTTATTTGCCAAATGGAATATGATTATGCATAATGCTAATTTTGTGTGTCTACAAAGCTTAATGTTAGAAATGGTGGGAATGGCGGGAGTGGTAGGTGCCTTTGTCACATAAGTGGATGTGAGGGTGGCGGGATCGATGTATTGTGTGGATGGGCCCTCATAATTTTTTGGTACTTGCGAGATTTTGTAATACTTTGCTTCAAGTTTTTTGCAGTATGAGAAAGGTTCAGGATCTCAATTGATGGTAACTTCTTGTCTGTTATGTGTAAATTTCATACATAGGTGGAAAGTTGACACTACTACTTTCCTCACATGAATCCATGGGCATCCTAGGAGAATATTATATGGCAAGTCAAGCTCCAAGACCTAATAAGTGGTTTCCATGATGGTGGGCCCTACTTGAATAGGGAGTTTGATTGTGCCCTGAGACACTCTTTCTTGGTCATCATATGCTCTTATTGTGATACCTTTCCCTTTGTTGATGGAAAAATCTGATATTTTCATTTGCTTGATGAGGTTGAGAGAACATATGTTTAAGCCCACATCTCCATCCACCAAGACCCTTTTGATTTTGCTCTTATTTACTATGGCTTCCAAGTGAAGTGCACGGTTGTGAGATGGTTGGGTAGGGAAATCTTGGTCAGAGAATGTAAGAAGATTAGGCAGAATGATATTTCCAACCATAGCTTGGAATTGCTCTACATCAAGGTTTGCGGCGATAGTGGATGAGGCCAATGCTTCTTCAAGAATTTTCCTATGGGAAGATGAGATTTTTAGCAACTCCATGAAGGATATTTACACTAGCATTCTCTTGAGTTGATCTAGGACATTATAGCCATTTGGAACGAATCTAGATGTAGTAGCTTTGTTTGGATGGGATGATCCTATGATGGTTACTTTGTCACCTCTTGTGGTGACTCCACAATCTTTGGCATAGGCACCCTTGATGGTGATGACCATGCAGTTTTCATCTAGGGAGGCAATGACTGTTTCATACACATGATTCACATTTGAGTAGGTGCCTTTCCCTTTATCATTTTTATTCCATTTGTTGGCATGATTTGGCATCAAATTCATATATATCTTAAGATCTTGATTTCCTGTAGGTTGTTCCACGTTTATGATTCTTTTATCAATGAGATCTTGAATGATGTTTTTCAATCTCATGCAACTATTTGTGGTATGGCCTTTGACTTTATGGAATTCGTAAAGTTGATTCTCATTATACCAAGGAGGTTTCACATCCGGTTCTTGATAATTCTCAAAGGTAGGAGCCTGAATGAGTTTTTCATCTATTAGCTTTTTCATGATGACTTCTAATGGTTCCCCCAAAGCAGTGTACTTTTGCTTGGGATAACTCTTGTTGTGTTGGGGTGGTCCTCTTTAGTCATTAAGATTGTTGATTGTCAGATTATGGTTTGGTTGTTGTGTTGTGTGATGATTGTTTTGGTGTTGAAATTGGATTTGTGGCATGGGTGTATTTTGGCTAGGGGAACTAATGACCACCTTGGCATCGACGACACCATCATTAGTAATGTTTTTGTTCCTTTCCCACGTGTGAGGTTTATCATTTTAATTGGATGGTGGGTGATGGTTTTGTTGTTTGAGGTATGATGTTGATTCCATGGGTTGAGTCACAAGGGCTCTTTTGATGTTGAGCGCCTTGGGGATCAACTGATCATATGTGGTGATGCCTTGAACCTTAAGTTGAAATTCCAAGCATCCTTTGAGGTTGGCTATGATGGTGCAAATTTTTTGTTCTTCTGGCATGTTCCACTTGCTCCAATTGGCCTTGGATCACCATCGTTGTAGGAATGAAGCAAAAGATTCACCCTTTCCTTGTTTCAGAGCTAAGTGTTCTTCTATACTAATATCCATTGCAATGTTTTAGGCGTAGTTCTTAATGAATGCATCTATAATTTCTTGAAATGTTCTAATTCCTAAAGGTAGGTGGGAAAACCATTCCATAGCGTGACCTGCCAAACTCCTAGGAAATAGTCATATCAAATAAGTATCATCGTATGCTACTTCCATGCAATGAACCTAGAATTCCCTTATGTGATCTTTAGGGTTTCCCATCCCATGATATTTGTCAAATTTGGGGATTTCAAATCCCTTGGGAAATGGTTTCATCACTAGGCTCCTATCAAATGGATACAAACACAAGTTGCTTGGTATCTTCGTTGTTTGCCCTGATTGAAGATCAAGCACTTGTTGCGAGAGCAACATGATTTGTGTCCTTACATAATTTTATGGATCAAGGGGTGGGAAGAAAGTGTTTTGGGGTGTTTCAATTGTGGTTTGGATAGGTGGGTTGGTCAATGTTTTTTTTGATGGTATCTGTATGTTTTGCCGAGTGAGGTAGGCTTCCACCTGCTTTTGTATGAACAATGCTTATTGTTGATCTTGTTGTTGCTACGCTAAGATTTGTGCTTGTTGTTGCACTTGTTTTTGTTCCAACAACACTTGTTATTGTGCTTGTTGTTGTTCCAACAACACTTGTTGTTGTTCCAACAACACTTGTTGTTGGGCTGCCAATTCTGCCACTTCTTGTTGTTCTTGATATTACTTTATTGCTTGTTGATATGCTTGTAATTGCGCTACTTGTCTTTGTGCAAGAAGTTGTACCTATGCTTGTGCTTCTTGTGCTTGTGCTTGCATTGCTTGTTGTTGTAATAAAGCTTGTGCTTGAGCCATCTTTTGTGCTTGTAGTGCTTGAGCAGCTTGGGTGGATTGCTATTGTTGTTGCAATAAAGCCTGGGCTTGCGTGAATTATTGCGCTTGTAATGCAGCTTGGGCAGCTTATTGAGCATCTAGTTGCATGGATTTTTGTTTTTTCACTTCTTGGTATCCCCTTTGAAAAGTAGCTTGCAATGTCGTGTTGTACTGGCTTGATGTGGTGGTGGATTCAGAATGGCATTTGATGATGTCGTGTTGGGGTTTTGAGTGATGAATGGTGGTATTGATGTGGTGGCTTGAGTGGTAAGTAGTTCCGTTGATGTGATTGGTCCTTGAGATACCATTCTTTGTGATGTTAGGGGGGTGTTTGATGATGTTGCAATTGCTTGCGCATTTTTTGTCTATTGTAGTGATGTCAACGGCAAATTTTGAGCGTTTGGCATAGTGCTTTGGTTGATATTTGGGATGTTGTTTTGATCGATACTTGGTAAAGGGGGAAGCCCTAAGCCAAGGAGTGGTGTGGATTATGATGGAAAAAGTGGAAGTGGTGGAAATGTAAGGGTTACGAGTCCTTGCAAAAATGTTGTGGTGTCGAAAATACCCCATGGTCCAAATATGTCTCCTTCCTCTTGTGAATTTGTGAGGAGGGAAGTTTGAGGTGTTGCGCGAAATTTTTTTGATGATGGATCATGATGGAAAGTGAGAGGAACATTCCTATGTAATGGGTTTTCAAGTATGTTTTGTTCCAAGATGGTACTTGCATCCAAGTTTCGATTATTAACAAGGGGTTGTGTTTGAATAGCATTGAGAAATGCATTTCCCTTATTAACGTTAGGTTGGGTTGGAGCAAGAGATGTCATGATTTGTGGAATGTTTTGTGTGATGTTTTGGGATGGAGGTGTAGATGAGATGGGAATGGTGGATGAGATTGGAGGAAATGACGTCTCCTCTATGGTACTCATGTCGAAATCTGAAGGTAACTTGGCTCCTTGTTTTGCTAATTCAAGCATGTATAACGAAGGGTTGAGCCCCATCATGATGTTGATGATTTTATGGTTTTATGGATTTTAAAGCATTTCAGTCATTTCATCGTGAGTCACTCCAAAGGTAAGATCCTCTTGTTGGTTTTCCTCTTGCGGATTTTGTGATGATGTCGGAAGGTTAACTGTGAGAGTTCCATACCTAATGGGATTCATTTCAGGAGTGGTTTGACTTAAATCACTTGAAGCGGGTGTTTCTTTATTGGCTTCCATGCTCTTCTTATATTGAGATCTAGTTTGAACCATAAAACAAGGATCAATTTTAAAGAATGGGAGATGAATCTCTTGATTCTTTGGATTGATCTTTATTTTATTCCTTAAAGTGGAAAGTTTTAGGATATCTTGAGGATCGAAAGGTGATATGATGATGATTCAAAAGATGAATGATGTGGATGTTATGATCTTTTGGTAAATCTTGAAGGATATACTAGGCTTTTGGGACTTTCAGATATGTTTTGGATTTTGATTTTGATTTTCCCTTGGGATTTGTCCTTGATTGATTTTGATTTTGATTTTGATTTTGAACAAATAGACCCTAAGATGTTTGGATGATTATCTAAGGGATAGATTTGATCTAAGGATCATAATCTAAATATGTGTGGGGAGAAGGATGCATCTACCCACACCTATCCAAACAAGATGATAGTTTCACTAAGCATATGAAGAAGGATTCATGTACATATACTAAGCTATACGAGATGGTTTTGATAACTTTTGACTAAGAATATGTAAAAGGATACATCTACACATACCTAGCTAAAGGTGATTTTGATAATGCTTTCAAGGATTTAGTCTCAATGATTTTGATGATTTTGATTTTTCCAAAAAATCCTAGCATTAAGGATGATTTCAAGATTTTCCAAAAGGCGATTGTGTGATGATGTTTGCTTTAATGTTTGAAGGATGGATGAAAAATATTTTGATTTGATTTGATCCTAAGATGAACCTAAAAAAGTCACTTTGTTTGCCTAGACCTAGGTATTGAAGAACAATCTTTTCTCTAAACAAGATGTTCAAACTCTCTGAAAAGATTTGGGTTTTGGCAATAATAGAATGAATACAAACTAGGATTGTTCCCTGAACCTTTTTGAAAAAGTTGAAAAGCGGTCTTTGTCTGACTTCGTATAACATAGAGAGATGTTCTTGATGGGATTTTAGACTAAGGGCTTTCACCTTTGGTTTCTTAATCTTGATTTTACGTAAAATCATTGGAGACACATGTGTGGGGTCTAATTGTTTTTAATCTTTGCTTAATGGATTTCTTTTACCACAAACACACTCTTGATTAGCTTTCAAACTAAATTTCTAATGTCTCAACTTTGTCTCATTTCACAAGGTATATTATGCGAAACTTTGATGAAATTAAGGCAAGGGTTACCTATTGTTTAACTTTAGTGGGAAAATTGAGATGTAAATTCCAGTGCTTAGAAACCTCTAAGGATGTAATCCCAAGGGCAAGCAATAACATGAGAATTTGGTCAATGGTATTTTCCTCCTAAAGGGTTTGAAATTTTGAGGATCATGTTGAGTGTTTGTTTTCAAATATTTTTGATCAAAGCACTGTGTTTTCAAACCAAGAACAAGTACAAACCCTATGGATGTGTAAGGCAATATTTGTTGAATCCCCACTTGGACAAGTCTAGCTACGCTTATCTTTAGTGAATGGTTAGATGCTTGATCCCACTGGGTCCCCTCCACAACACTCACTTATACGGGGCAGCAAAGCATCAACACCCATGAAACTCCCATGGCATGTTTTCCATTTCTAATAAAGACCGTAAAAGTGTGGGGTAGCTTTAGAACACCGTTCTTGCACCAACAAATAGATTAAGGATTTTGGAAAATTATAGCACATGGGTTTTAATAAGGACTTTTCATTCGTGGAGATTGACCCATATGGGAAGACTCCCCTTTTCGATCCATCTTGTCGAAATCAACCACGTGATATTGGCGTTTAATTCAATATCCACATTTATATCCTAGTTGGAAATACTCTTGGCTTTAGATTGTTACCAGTTGAGTCATTCCCTTAGGTGAGTACTTTTTCCCCAAGGCAGGCCCTCTAGGATAAACAAAAGTGAATAAAGTCAAAATTCGTAACTCGATCAATCTTTGAGGGCAACAAAGAGAGAATATACATGATAATGCCCTCACTCACACTCACACAAGATCTTGTTCAATTTTAAACCCAAATCAAAGTGTGGAGGTGATTTCTTTATCTCACCCTAAAGTCATGAAAAAGGCCTTTTGATTATCAAGATTGCTGTAAAGCGCAAGAGAAGCGCATATGTTCTTTTTCAATTCCTTTAGTTTAAGTGAGCCTTCATGAAAAAACAATGTTCGCACTTGTTCTTTTTAAATCCACAAAGAAAAATGTGAGTTATTTTTAAGCGCCAAAAGACGAGTGAGAGACACTTTGTTCAATTGTTAATCCAAGAAACAAAATCTAGTAAGTGGTATCCCTAATGTTTGTTTTAGCCTTTGCGAGAAGAAATTGAAAGATTCTTTTTAAACCCAAATGAAAATTAGTGTCCTAAGAACGAAAAGATAGCGATTTATTGAAGAAGTGTTTAAACAAAACACTTAAAGTGTTTAAAAACACTTTGATCTTCTAAAATATCCTCCTCATGCTTCATTTTCCTTCTTTGCTTTTCTTTGTTCTCCTTCATTTTCACCTTGTACCTTTTTTGCTTTCCTTCTTTGCTTTACCTTGCACCTTTTTTGATTTCCTTCTTCGCTTTACCTTGTACCTTTTTCACTTTCCTTTGTTTCCCTTTGTACCTACAAGATGATAAAAAAAAGAGGTTAATCATATGAGGATTTAATCACTTAATTAACTTTATTTTAATCATTAACTCTGAAAAGAATCTAATGGTTTCAAATTTGAAAAAGAAGAGAATCATTGATTAGAGTCTTGATATTGCACATAGATAAAGATTTATAGAATTTTAAGTAAGGTTTCCTCAAGAAATAAGTCCTCACAATGGCAACCCCTTTATTCAAAAGAATCCATCTTCTTTATTTCTTTTTCTCTCTTTCTAAAAAGAAAAGAAAAGAAAAAATAGTTTTCTCCCTCTTTTTGAATTTAATGAAACTTCAATTAGAAAGAAAAGGACTTTATGTTTCACCCTTCTATAATGCAAATGTTGTTAACAAATACTAATAAAAAATCTTTGCCAAGATTGAAGATTTAAAATCCTGTGATCCACATAATTGAAGATTTTAACTGGTAGTGACAGCTAAACACTTCCATCTATCAATACAATACCAACCTCCCATGCATTTTGTACACCCTATCACATAAAAAATAAAGGGCTACCCAATCATTGAAGCATGCCAGAATTAAAGGCTGCAGATTAGCAAGCAAAGAGCAGGTGTAAAGCCACTTTCTACAATCTTTGTTTCAAGAAAATGCATTTGTTAGGTGAGAGAAAATTGTGCCCAAAGTAAAACTTTCAAATGAATGCAATTGGCAAGTGCAAAGCCAAATTCTATAACCTTGGACCAGTGTCCTCACTACCTATACCAGGCGTTACATTTCCTTCAGCCATATTAATGATAAGAACAACAAAAGATTGAACTATTAGCTTGCTATTAAAAAGTGCAAGAAGATTAAATAGTTAAATTTCTATTTATAAACACCACTCCTGCCCACTATGTAGCTTATGACATGAAAATAATTTATCTTATATATATAAAGGTAAAATAAAAACACAGTCAGCACAACTCATCACTAATCAAACATACCAGAATATGATCAAACATACTGGAATATGCTAAATTGAAAGGACAGACCATAAGCTAAAGTGGCAAGTTGCTTTTAAAGGCATGATAGGCGCAAAAAGGAGTGAGGGTGATCACATGTCTGGATAGTAATGTCACCTAATCGGGTTGTCAAAGTTATTTCACTCAAAGTTCGAGGCTTAACCATTTACAAACCCTCTGTGAAGAAATTGATTGTGAGCATGACAGCACTTGGTGTTGACCACTTCAAGTATGACTTGACAGTTCTTTCTAAATTAGGTAGGTAGGATGTATCTAATGACAGACTTTCTTTAAAATCTTTATAATCTTCTAATGGCATTGCATGATAGTTTCTAAAGGATTTTTAAAAGATATATTTATCTCTAATGCCATGGCGTAAAATCTGTCTAAAGCTGTTTTATACCTTACGTGACACAAGTCTTCTATGTTTTTCATTTTCTCTTACGTTTTGTGGAAGACTTTTGAAGATAGATTTAAAATTGTGAGTCTACAGTCCATTGTGCCCAACATTTATCATAAATACATAGAGATCTCTATCTCTTACACACAACAACAATAGTAGTGCCCATGATGGCATCATAGCCAGTGGAGTATCAGTGGGAGGTAGTCACTTGTCTTCTAAATTGACACATATAACAACAAGATCCAACACAACCCGCATTTACCAAATGGAAGTAGGGACATTGATTGAAAGTAGCATATACAAAAAGAACTTTTAAGGCGAATGAAAAGATATTTGAACCTCTTTGAATCCAATCAGAAGTTCAAGCTTTCTTCATGAGGTATAGTAATCAGTTCTTCCTACGTGCTAACAAATATCTATGATGATTACCAAAAAAAAGCTCACCCTTATTCCAAGCTTGCTCTATCGATCTTCACAAGTAATATTAAGGATAAATACCTAATAACATTAATGGGAATTGGGTGGGGTACGTATATTTCAAATTTGTTGGCCTCGAGGAGTCATGAGAAATGACTTGTACAACTCAGGGCCCCACTATCTTCACTCTCACAACCAATGATCAGTTGTAGGCCATGGTTGATAGGTTTTTCAAGTGGGATGCCATTGATATGTGGACAACATTAAACCTGAAAATTTAAAGTTTACACTGTTAATCCTTATTCAAGGCACAAATGATTATTTTCTGTGATAACTGAGATTGGATGCATAGACAATATACATAGACTAAGTAATTGGCATATAGTAAAAATCTAATTAGAAGAAATGTATTCAAAATGCGAAGAGCATAGATTAAAAAGATTCAATTTTAGAAACTTTCTTAGCAAAAAAAATATAATGCTAAACTGTCCTATGAGCCCTCTTTCTAGCACCAATATGAAGTATCATTTAAAATTTGCAAAACTCTAAAAACTTTAAACATGGATTTGTCAATGCAAATTCCTCAAAATACTTCTATGAAATAACAATGTCATGCTTTGAAGATGCAAACAACTAACAAAGAAGATCAAGTAAACAATATAGAAGCAAGACAAAGTACCTATTCCATATTGGATTGGTGTTAAATGTGCCAATGAACCTTTCCAAATCCTTACTAAAAACTGAAATGATGTAATGCACTATGATGAAGAGCAAAATTAGTTCTCAAACCAAGAGAGTAACTTTGCATAAGAGTTGTAGATGATTTGATGAAGATTAAACCCTCTATTTATAGATTTATCTTGATGAGAGAATGGACAAATGGATGAATGTGGGACTAAATGTAAACCAATGAAAAGAGGCCACTTGTCAATTTTCCATAGGTTGAGGAATGAGCAAGTTTTGGCCAATGTGCCCAAGAGGGGAAAATTTAAAATTCAAATTTGTGAAATAAATGTTGAGAGAGGGACATAAAAATGGAGAAGTTAATGAAATATTGGAAGGGACAAGTCAACTTGTCATCATTTTCAAACTTCAGGGAATATTCTATTTTTTATGCCAAGTTGAAAGAAATTAAGGATTTTAATAAATTAATAAATTGATTTATTTGTGCAAGTGGGAAAAGCTAGAGGATGTGATGGGTGGTTAGGTTAGTTTAATCAAGATTATATTAGCTTAATGATGATTAGTTTATTTTGACCAATTTGACTCAAATATTTAGATTTATTCAAATCAAAGAGGGATGGAATATGCATTTGGAGATTTAGTTAAATAAATTTTTGTTTATTTAATTAAAAGGTTCATGTTTGATTTATTTAATTTAAATGAAAAACCTTAGGAATGAACTTAATGAGTTTAATTTACCTGATGAATGGATGAAGGTGAACCTTCATTAATTTGATGAGTGGATGAATGTGAAACCTGGTTTACTTGATGAATGGACCTAATTGAATGCATAATGCTAATTTTTCATGTCTACATTATCTTATTTCATTATTTTGGTTTAATTACCTAAACGTGGTTTGACCAAGGTAAACCCCCAATCTCTAGCAATCAACATTTTCTCTCTCTTCCTTTGTGTGTTTGCAGATCTAGGTACTTTAAAGACTTGGAAATCATTGAAGATTAGTTTGAAAAATTCTTAAAGTAATCCCCACTTTTGTAAGGTCAAAACCTACACAAAAATTCACCAACAATGCTAAAATTCAAGGTTTTAGATCCACACATTTGGAGGTGTAGATTGTGCAAATTGAAAGCTATAGATTCCATTTTTGAGTTTTCAAAAAAGCTAAAGTAGACTAATTCACCCAGAGTGGTGAATGAGTCCCAATGTACCCATTTACTAGATATTTTTGTAGATTTGGATACCCATTTGGCTAAAACGTGCCTTGGTGTACTTTTTCATAACTTAGACTGATTCGCCTAGAATGGCGAATGACTCCCCCTAGGCATAAAAATTAGCACTTTTGGAATTTTAGGGTCATGTCTAGTCCTCAACAACTTCCCAAGTGCACACACTCAATTTTATAGCTTTTTGTTTTGTTTTACTTGGATTTCTATTCATCTTGCTAGGGTTTTTTGCATATCACAATGTGTTTTCAAACACTTCAAATTTCTTAAGTTTTGCATAAATAATCTATTTATCTCTTTAGTGTATTGCATTTAGATCATCACATTTAATATTTTAATTATACTTGCATTAGTTTGAGTGAACCACATAGATTTTGGTGGGATCTATCTCTTTTCCTTTAGGCGAAAAACCCTAATTGAGCAAGAGAGTTATAGCATCCTACACCCTAAAATCTATGTTTCAGATATAACACAAGCAATCTATCTAAACCTTGCCTTGTCAACTCAAAATTTAAGCTACATTATTTTGCACTGAATATTATAGATAAAATTGAGAGATTGTAAAAGAACTATTAGAAAAAATAGTTAAGAATCATAGGTAAATGATAGATTATCAAAAACCAACATTAAACATATTAATACAAGACAAGCATTGTATGTAATAGTTGAATTTTGAATTGAAAATTCAAGCTACATTCTTTGGAATTAAACCCACATTAAATAGAACTCATAAAGCCAATGGGTAGCAATAACCTATGCAAATTGGGTATAATGCCTCACACTTAATTGAAAATTCAAGCTACATTACTTGCAACTAAATATTATAGACAAATAGAGAAATTGTAAAAGAGCTATTAGAGTAATACTTAACAGCCACTAAAATATTTTTATCTCCAAATTTTTTATGCTTATATACTAACCCTTTGCATATATATGTATATATATATATATATATATGTAATTACTCCTATGTTAATGTGAAATTGCTCCTATGTTAATGGGTATAACACCAAAGATGCACAGAGTTAACTAGAATCAATAGATGAAGGGAAAGAAAATGACTAACCCTTACCATATTTTTGGATGAAAGAAAGAAGATTTAATTGTAATTTCTCCATCCATATAGAGTCATAATCTCTTTAAACTCTCCAAAATGGGTATAACACCAAAGATACATATATATAACAAGGAATAATAAGAAAAGACTGAAAGACATGAACAATAAATTAATAATTCTAATATCTCTTATACAATGTCTCTACGTGTCTTGAATATCTATTACCAAATAATGTAGCTTGAATCTTGTATCTATATGTTTCATGATATTCTTTTTTCTCATCTATTTGAACTACAGACCCATCCACAATGACTCTTTCAACAATGCAACTTAATCAATATATTTTCTTGCGCATTTCAGAGAACAACAGTGTCAAAACCCTCCTACCTACTATCAAACGTAGTCGCAAGTGATGATTTCTCAAATACTCAACTATCAAACCAACACCACAGTGGCTCATTTGAGAATTCAACAAAAAACAATATACTTTCCCATGCTACAACATTGAATATTACATTTCCTTTCTCCCACGCCATCGTAAAACAATGCTAGGATGCATTAACCCTCACACGAGCAATGACTTACCATTATGCTTCCACATCTCAAGCTATATATATATGTGTGTTTGTGTATGCATATATATATATATATATATATATATATGTATACACAAACATAGAGAGACACACACACAAAGAGGCATAATTGTATACATATATATGTGCATCGATGTGTATATAAATCTATATGCATGGATGCCTATGAGAACAATAACATGTTTAGAACATTTCAGTTGCACACTTCCTCTATTCTATAATCATGAGAATATAAATCTCTATGTGTGTGTGTGTGTATGTATGTATATATACACACATAGACACACACATACACAGGTATAACAATATACATATATATGTCCATCGGTGTGTATATAAATTTATATGCATGCATGCCTATGAGAACAATAACATGTTTTGAACATTACAGTTCTTTATTTTGTCAAAAAATATGGTTAGGGTAAGTAATTTTCTCTCCCTTCATTTGTTATTTCTTTAGCTCCACCACTACCAACCCACATAATAAGAAAAATCCACATTGTCAAAGACAACCCTGGGAAAGTTGTTGTTGCACATCAACTATTATTGGATTTTGGCACAAGAAAATCCTATTCATGGTTGTGCCGACAAAAAAAATCCTAGTGGAAATTGTCTGGGTGGATATGAACAATACAAGACATAAACTATGACAATGAACAACCTATTACAACCACCTTCAAATAGATGAGAAAAAGAGAATATTATGAAACATATTGATACAAGACAAGAATCTATGTAATAGTTGGCATTTACTTGTGATTCTTAAGTATTTTCCTAATAGTTCTTTCACAATTTGTCTATTTTCCCTAGAATATTTATATCAATATGTTTTATGATATTCTTTTTCCCAATTTTGCTAAATGCATTTAGAATCACATAATATAAATGTTCTTATAACTTTAGGGAAAATTCCCATCTTTGTAAACAACTATATGTAAATAGTCCTCTAAATAAGCTGAAAAGATAATTGTACACACATGTAGAAATGCAATGGGTAGAGTAGATTATCTTTTTTGAACTCAAATGCATGATTTTCTTCCCACAAATAAAATTCTATTTAAGATTCCCCCTTTCGTAGGCATTGTATATTGTGGTTTATCTTATCTTGGAGGAAAACCACACACCCTTTCTATGTGCTTGTGAGAGGACAAAGAATTTCTTGTTTGCATCAAATTATTTATCCCTATAAGCACATGAGAATGGTGCATGTTGCTCCATTCAACTAAACCATTTTCAATGTAATGGTTGGCCTGGTATTCATTTCATGCATGGCTACATTTTTTCCATTTCTAGTTATTTCTTCTTAAATGTCACCATGCTTCATAAACACATTTCTTCATTTACATCTTAGCCATGCAATGCAATGTTCAATTTTATCTCTTTCTATTTAAAATAGATAATGCTAGCATCTTCTATTGTAGAACTACATTATTCCCTTTATAATGCTATACAGATATAATAGACACCCAAAAAAAATAGTATATTGTAAATTCTCTATTTCAAATTATTTAATGCTCCAATAGCTCGATCCAATACTGCTCATGCTTGTTAAACACCATCAATGTGATTACAAAAATTTTCCATTATCAATATATGGATTCGATGAAGCAATTGTAAATATTACTAATTATTTTCAGTTTTAGAATCTCTATATTGATTTTACCCATATACTTACTCACTTTTTATGCTTTCTTTTTGAATTTTCTTTCCCATCCACTAACATACCCCTTTCTTCTATTTGTAGGAACTAGGCTAAACCATGCAAAAGCATTCAAAAATCATGATATCTATTTTTTACAAAGTTATGACAATAGAGAAAACACTACAATATGGCAGATCAAATGTGAAAACACCATATTTTCCCCAACATTGTTATTGCATGATGTATGATAGAACTCCATGAAATTTCCTATGGATGTTTCATACTTTTCTTGCTCAGGGGTTTGGGTAGAGTCCACAAGGCTCCATGATGCCAAAATGGTAGGGAGGATAACAAGCATGGGTTTTGTGGTTTTTCTTTCAACACCATATATTTATTATTGCATAGAGACATGTGTACACTAATCCTTATATACAATTGGCTTCCGCAAATATAGTCTATAATAACATGTTTTTCATGCCATAGCAAGTGTTGGGGAAGCACTTGAGACTTTGGTCATGTCACCTCAAAGAAAGCCATATCTTTTATTCATTTATTCTAACAATGAAAAATATGTGTATTGTTTGATCACATTTTTCTTTCCATGAGGTCTGTTTATTTGTTTTGCATCAATGATGTTGTGACTTAGGCTTCAATAGCACTATGAAGCAATTCATAAAAACTAATATTTTAATTTTTAATTTCCTTGTAATTGACTACTTTAGAATTCTTTGTACTTGTCTCCATTTTATTTTAATACTACTAACCCATAGATAACATGCATACTAATGCTTTTATTTCTAAAATTATGGACTAAATATTAATTATAAAAAGTATTGAATATTAAACATCTCTCTTTATATTCAAAAATATGCCATACCCAAAGTTATTGGCTAAATTTTTTATTACATATTCCTAATTAAAGGCATCGGTAATAACTCTTTAAAAAAGGAGAATCGTTTAATGTTCCATACTTTTTATAAATATAATTTGATCCACAACTTTGAATTTTCCATGTATTTATATGCATGTGTATCTTAACATAATTAAATAAAAATCACTTAATTGATTGATTACCCTAGACAAAAAGTTTAAATATAGATGTGCATCTAGGTCTGATAAATATAAAACTAAAATATAGATAAAATTATCTCATATCTTAAATTTTCGAGAGAAATTATTGTTGTTAAAAAACATTAATTATTTAAAAAATATATATTTAATTTAATTTTACAATTGTCATTTTTTACGAATAAATTTATTAAAAATTTGTAGTTGTTTAGTCTACGATTCTTAATTAAAAAAAAAATTAAATAACTATTCTAACTATAATTATTAAATATTACATATTAATAAAAAAAAGTTATTGATGATTACTTGCTTAAAATTAAAACTAATGCATACATTGTAACTAATAAGATTCATTCAAAATGACTGGCGGTTTTATTTTAGATTTTGATAATCAATTTTCAACTAATAATTTTTTATTTTAGAATGCAAAGGTTGATTTCATGTTTTGTGCAAATCCTTTGTAATTTGACATCCATAGCCTGTAAAATATGAACTAGCCTTACGTAATTTCATATTGGCTTATTACTATGATTTTCCTCTTTGGACTCAATTGTGTTTACATTTCACAGTGATTTCCAAAAAAAATTTCCCTCTCCATTCCCACTAAATATCCATCTATGGTAGACCCCTATTGGCTGATTGTTGCATGCCTATGAATGTGACTACTAGTATTTATATATTTTCCTATTAATGATATGACTACTATGCATATATATAGAAACATCTAAGGACTTTTTTTTATTCATTAATTCTTTCATATATAAACCATGACATGGAATATACAATGCTTCAATAATCAAATAAACTCATGCCCTAAATTATATACTTTAATTTTATTCCACCTTTGGCCCCATTTCAAAGGCAGAATAGTGTGCTACATTCAGAGGAATTTTTGGTTACTCATAATAAGTTAATGGTTGGATGTTATAAGTTTACCTTTGAATGTTTTCCCCTAGAAAGATGTTTTTGAATTATCTTTATGGTAAATATATATGTTCACAAGTTTTCCAAAAGGTTATGTTGTCAATATGAAAAGAAAGCTATTTAAATTCAGCATACATATGCTAGATTTGATATTTTCTATAGCACCATGCTGCATCTAACATCCTTCTTGTTGTTTAGTGAATATAGGGCTCAAAAAAATGATTGTGCTATATAATTTAATTGTACATTCATTCATATGCTAGCTTACATGTTGTTTCTTAAAAAATACATAAATTTACAACTATGAATCCCCAAACAATTGATCTTTTATTCCTATGATGCCCTTGATAGTAATATGCCCCACCTCTACTACCCCCTCCCAGCATCAATGTCAACTATTCTATCCAGTCATATAATTCATGAAAAGGAAAATAAATTGTGAAACTCATACATGCCCTACATTAAAATTGTGATTTAATAGACATTAACAAGGAGATGTGACTAATTTTTTTAAATTTATTCGATGCTCCACTAAATAAAATGATGAATTTCTAAATAAAACTTGTTTCCATATGTTTGAAAATTATTTCCTTGAGAAGAGAGCTAACCAGAATGACATGACTAGAAAGGAGTAGGAGCATCTTGGAAGTATAATCCTTAACTTCCCAATTGGACCTATCCTCTCTGAATTATCTTTTGATCTCATTCAATCTTAATGTTAAAAACAAATAGTGAAAGAAAATTTTGACAAAGATTTGAATAGACTGCATATTAATTGTTCAATCTATTCATTGACTCATCAATAGTTTTCACGCATGTATTGTTCTATTCCATGTAGATATTTAATTATGTATATTATATGAGTCTAGTTTTGTGATGTACTCCCAAATAGAGTCCAGCTCCACAGATCTATAAGATGATAGAAGTTGATGTTTAAGTTGAAGCTTAGTTAGTCTATGTAATTTTTTATTATAATCAATATAAATTCCATGTTTGTTTCTATTTTTTTTTCTTCTACCATTGTATTTCTACAGAGCAAGTGGTATGAGAGGCAACTTTATTTGGTACTCTCTTCTCTATCCATGAAACATCATTTGATTGATCTAGTATGTAGGAAGTCACTATAACACCACACCTAATCATCCTCCACCTATATATCTAACCATGAAAATTCCGTAATTTAAACCATTATAGGCTAGAAAGGAATGTAGGTAAAATTGACTTGCATTAATTTTAATCTTTCTAAACTATTAATGACAACTCTTATGAAACTTACTTGGAAGCTGATTTGAAACTCTCTACACTCATTTATAGATACTACTTTGACCATTTATCCTTGAAATTCATTTACACAACATCCTCATTTTAATCTATATTATTTGTAATAGAGGGGGACCAACCACATTCAATGCCCGAGGTCATGGAGAGCTAAGAGCGGAAGGCTGCCCTAACTTACCTCACTCTAAAGGGTTGTCTCAAAATGAGGGACATGAATGATGAGGACTATAAGTTCCTTCAGTAACTCTATAGACTCAAAACTTAGAATGGGCTAGGTGAGCTAGTTTTTAGGTTGAACACTACATCTTAGGTAGCTCTCTACCTAAGGATGAAAGTGTGGTTTTCGGACAAAAACATGACACATTGGTTCTCTTAGGTGCTCTAGTGTTTGTATGACCAAAGGACCAAAAATATAGTGAGAACTTCTAGAAAATGAGTTGACAACCTAGCTAGTGACTTCTAAGGGAGTGAAACAAAACTATGAAATAAGATATATACAAGCGAATATGATAAAACATATATATTAAATCTAGGGTGATAAAGATCATCTCATAAAAGAGCCTATTCACTAGCTAGCTCCAAATACACGTCCACCTACACAAAAGAAATAGGAAAATTGTTTGGGGGGTTGTATGGGGGTCTACCTTAGTCAGACCCCCACTTTGGTGTTTCCACCTCCATGGACAACCAAGGTAGCAACTATGGAGAAAAGTATGATAAATGAAGAAATAAAGTAAATAACACAATAAAAACTACAAAATAGTAATGTGCTACTCAACCAAATCACAAAGGAGATGACTAAAAAATGCTTACCACCCCACCAAGAGCTCACTAGCTAATGGAGGAGAAAAAGAGAGGACTCAAGCCCCCGTTGTAATGGTGTTGTTCCACACTTGCTCTACAAATTTGATGGAGTGTTGTTGTTGCTGCTATGGAGTTCTAAATTGATTCTTAAGAGTGAAAATGAGAGTCAAGAATGCAAGAAGGATTGTTTAGAAGATTGCTAGAGCTTGTGAAGAAGATGAAATTCTTGAGGGAAGAGTGTTTTTGAAGGTGGGATGAGAAAAATGGCCATATTCAGGTTAGTTGGTCAAAGAGGGGCATTAAAAACCAACCCCAATGGGAATTGTAATTCCTCTACTAGATTTAGACACAAGAATCCATCACGGACGTAAGTGCTTCACGTGAGTGTCCTCGACAATTATTCTTCTACCGATGCAAAAGATAGATGCCAAGTGGAACAAAGGAAGTAGGTTGATGTGGATTTTCACCTTCGGATTTGATTTTATAAGGCGAGGAAGTGTAAAAGGGAAATTTTCATAAGGGGTGAAATTCACACCTATACATTATTATAGTAGATTTTATCCAAAATGTGTTTATGGTAAACATTGGTCCAATGTTACTTACATTACAAGGAGATATTGAAATATATCAATGTTCACATTCTCAATCACAACCTGAGGGTAACCATGCATCCTACACGTAGCACTAAAAGTTTCCAACAACATACACTTTCCATAAAAAAGACCCCCTCCTATTAAATGCTAAGTGGAATCATAAAAATCTAAAGGGTGTATCCCAACTTGTTTTATACTACTCTCAAGTCTATTCTAAAAGAGGGATGCCCTAACTTACCAACTTTGGGGAGGATGAGAATGGAGACCATAATGGCACCACTATGGAATAGAGATTTAGGCATCATTATGAAAACTTGAGGGTGGAATGAGTGGGAGAATAGTGAGATGGTTTATAGCTCAATTTCATAGGCGTCAACTTATGGAAATAATTATATTTCCTTTTGTAAATTCATTAATTTCATGAATACTATACAATACTATTGATTCTATTTATTTGTTCATTTATTTAGATAATTATTGGTAATTGTTGGAATTTAATCCCAACTGCTACATTTATTCCTCCTCCCTATGTTTTTCCAACAATAATTTATTTTCCCATTATCTCGCATGCATATAGGATTGCTTTAGATTTGTATTTAATGCAAAATATTCACATTCATATTTTTCTTGTTGGTTGTTAATTCAATATTTAATTGTATTTAAAGTTTTTTGTTTTCCCTCCATTTTCTAGGCTCTTTTGTAGCTTATGCAAGAAGGTTTGTATTGTCTTTTGTGGGTGAGAAGATAACTAAAAGAATGAGAAGGAATAGAATGTAAGGAAAAAAAGAATAGAAAAGATATAGCTATATAAACAACATGAAAAAAGAATAGAAAAAATATAGCTATAGAAACAACATGAACATTCTTAGAAAAGGGGAATTTCATTTTTTTTGGGTATAGAAGTGTAGTAGGTCAATAATTGTACAATAAATCTTTTTATATGAATTTTTGTTATTAATATAAAGAGTTATTTGTAGTTGATCCCTTGCTCTTTGCTGTGTTTTTTTTTTCATTTTTTCTTTCACTCTACCTTTATCTAGCATGCGGTATTAGAGCCAAAGGATGCTCAAAGAAATTTTTAAGTAGAGTTTAAGGTTATTAGTGCAAAGGGCATCATCAAAAAAGAGCTCCAACAAAGTTTTTTTCAAAGAAAAGGTATACACACCAAACAATGGCAAGCACAAGCAAAAATTTGACAAATCCATAGATTCCACAATTTAATAGCAAGAACTATGACTACTGGGAAATCACCAATGAGAGCATTATTTTTCTCATAAATTTTATGGGAGTTGGTAGAGAATGGTTTTCTAGAACCAGTTGATGCAAGAACATATAGTCCATTAACTCAAGAAGAGAAGGATTTATTGAAAGATAATAGGAAGAAGGATTCAAAATCCCTTTTCTTCATCCTCCAAGGATTGCATGAGAGCATTTTACCAAGGATTGCAACAACAACAAGGTCCAAAAAAGCACGGGATATACTTTAAATGACCTATCAAGGTATGGAAATAGTTAAAATAGCTAAGTTACAAATACGAAGAAGGGATTTTGAAACAATGTATATGAATCATAATGAATCATTATATTGGTAAATCAAATCAGACCACATGGTGAGAGATTTGAATATAGGAGAGTGGTTGAAAAGATTCTAAGAAGTTTTCCCACAAAATTTGAGTCAATTGTTGTATCCATAGAGGAAATAAAGAGCCTCTCACAATTTTCAGTTGATGAGCTCCATGCATCCTTTATTTCACATGAACATAGGTTGAACAAGTCAACAAACACATCATTAGAGCATGCATTTAAGTCACAAGTTACAATTCACCATGGTAGAGGTAAAGGAAGAATAGATTTCAAATGTAGAGGAAGAAATTCTCATAGAGGTGGAAGAAGCAGTCCATCAAGCTCAAGTGGAAGAGGTAGCAGCCATAACCCAACTCAAAATGCAACTCAAAATCAGCCTCAAGGCCAAAGGTATGATAAATCTCAAGTCCAATGCCTCTATTGCAAAAAATATGGGCACTATTTGAATGAATGTAGAAAGAAAGAATATGATTCTAGAAAAAAAAATACAAATTTCACAAAAGAAAACCAAAACCAAAAACTAGAACAAAGAATTATGTTTTTTGAATGCAATGCTACGCAAGCAAGTGAAAAATATGTATGGATTATAGACTCATGTTGTAGCAATCATATTACAAAGAATTTAGAAATGTTTTCTAGTTTGAATGACAGTGTAAAATATGATGTAATATTGGGTAATGAAAATAAAGTAGAAGTCGAAGGAAACAGGAACATCAACATTCTAACCAAGAAGGGGGAGAAGAAACATATAACTAATGTTTGTTTTGTTCCCAATTTAAAACATAATTTAATGAGCATTGGGTAGCTTGTTCAAAAAGGGTATAGAGTATTTTTAAAAAATGGAGAGTGCACAATTTTAGACAAACTTCCATGTAATCTACTCATTTACAAGGATCAAATGACCAACAATAGGATGTTTCCCCTAAGTTTAAAACCAAATTTGAGTGTAGATTATGCTCAAGCACACCACTTAATGTCTTCACAAGTGGGTAAAGAATAAAATGTAGCAGTCATGAAAATCATATTTTAAGCAAAAACAAAAGATGAAAATTGGATTTGGCATCTAAGACTTGAGAATTTATACTTTGGAGCCCTAAATTTGCTTCATAGGAAAAGCATGGTCAAGGGATTTCCTCTAATAGAGAAACTAGAAAGAGTATGTGAAGGGTGTATCTTAGGAAAGCAACATAGAGAATCGTTTCTAGTAGGTATGTCAATGAGAACTAAGGCACCTTTGAAGATCATCCATTCAAATTTATGTGGGCAATTGAAAACAACTTCAATAGGTGGTAGATTCTATTTTTTGACATTCATTGATGATTACTCAAGGAAAACATGGGTTTACTTTCTAAAACATAAGAGTGAGGTGTTTAAATATTTTTTTCAATTAAAAGCTCTTGTTGAAAAACAAAATGGTCACTACATCAAAGCATTGAGAACAAATAGATGTTGTGAATACATCTCAAATGACTTTCTAAAATTTTGTAAGGAACATGGAATTCACAAGCAATTCACAACTAGATACACGCCTCAACAAAATGGGGTAGCTGAAAGGAAAAATAGAACTATCATGGAAATGGCTAGAAGCATGTTGAAAGCCAAACATTTTCCCAATGAATATTGGGCTGAAGCTATATCATGTGCAGCCTATATAATAAATAAATATCAAACAAAAAGTGTCAAGAATATGGTTCTAGAAGAAGCTTGGAGTGGAATAAAATAAAATTTTGCTCATGTGAGAGTGTTTGGATGTGTGGCATATGCACATGTATTGGATGAATTGAGAAGAAAATTTGACAATAAAGGAGAAAAATGCATATTTGTTGGATATAGTGATGAATCAAAGGATTACAAGTTGTATAATCCAATCAACAAAATGGTTATAATTGTATACACCTAAAATTGGTCAAGACAATTAATTAATTAAATACAAGCTATTTAATTCTTAAATCCTTCAACTCATCTACTTATATAAATTCCAAATTTATTTATATAGTTCACACCTTTCTAATTCTTCAATCTAAAATCACATTCTTCTAATTTAAGTAAATAAACAAATTCACATAGTTTGTTTTATTTAATTAATAATCTTTTCACTAAATTTAAATTCCAAATTTTGAATTTCAGCACATGTCTCAAAATTTTCCTCTTGCCACCTCATCAAGTGTCACATGCATTTAAATATGTCTAATATTTAAATTGCATTATTTTCAACAAATTCCAAAATAAACTTTGGACACTTGGGAATCTCACACATTTTATTCTCTCATACATTTGGCATGTTGGCCTTGGTCAAGGGAACAGTCACCATTATTCTTTCTAACTTCTTCCATCTCCACCATTCATCTCTCATGCTAAAATCTTGACCGTTGATTGCTACCACATCACAAGATGCTTTGGAAATCTTATAAATACAATCCCATTCTACAACAGTTTGCATCCCATCTTTGAGAAAAATTATTATGTAGGAATAACATTGGAACATTTGGAGCATTTTAGAGTTTGAGCTTTGAGCATTTAGACGTTTAGCATTATTTTATCATTTTGGTTTAGAATCATGTCTTAGTTCATATTTTCATTTCCATTATCATCTTAACTTTTATACAACATTTTCATCATATAATTTAATATCATATCCATTCTCATATCACCATTATCATTTACAACAAAATTTAATATCATGGAATTAATCACCTAGTTTATAATTTATGTGGGAATTAGATTCTTCCATCATATAACATCTTGTTTCTCAAGTTGTCATTCTAAAAATCATAGTGCATACACAAATTTAAGAGACAATATGATTTAATGAATCCTTGAGAATAGAGAACAATGAAATAATTTTAGAGATTTTTCTTTGTTTGAAATTAGATTAATTTTATGATTCAAATCTCTCATGTAATATATTTAATTGATTGTGTGGCCTTGTTCATTTACACATTTTACCTCACACATAAATTTGGTGCTCACCATGGGGCTCGACCCATTTTTGTTAATGTTTTCTAGATAAGTTGTTTCATAGATTCTGGATGTGGACTTCTTTTAGTGTGAACATGAGTTCTTTCGATGCATCTGAAACTTCTTTTAGTGCATCTAGACTATGTTACAGGGCATCCAAAGGATCTTTTAGTGCATTCACATACTATTCTGGTGCATCGGAGTCATACTTTAGTGCATCCAACTCTTGTTTTAGTGCATATAGGGGGTATTTTAGTTCGTTCAGTCAATATTTTAGCACATTCAATATTCCTTATGGCACATTGAGTTGTTCTTTTAGTGCATCCATTAGTTTCTATAGCGCATAGATTAGTTCTTTTCACACATTTTTTAAGTCTTTTAGTGCATAGGATAGTTCTTTTAGTGCATACGAATTATATTTTAACACATCTGATGATTGTTTTAGCGCATCTGGTTAATTTTTTAAAATTTCAAAATCTCAAGAGCTAATTGATTTTTCCATGCTGTAGGTCCATAATACACTAGTCAAAGAAAATCTTATGCAACTAGTGATGATGTATGCAGGGGCTGGAGTTTTAATTATCTTCTTTTAATTAAATTAGGATCCTAGTTTAATTAAAAGGTTAAAGAACCCCTGTCTTTTGTGCTTGAAGTGATAGGCCTATGCTCTCCCCTTAATTGGGTAATTAGAATGCTAGAATCACTATTTTAAGCTTTATTAACACCTTTAGAAGGCCTGTTGTAGTGGGAAAAAGTACTTACCCTACAAGAATGATCTAAGCGGGAACAACCAAGCTAGGTTTTCCAACCCCTATAATCAAAATCAAATTTAGGGAAAGTCCACAATACGACGGTAGTGGTCAAGATAACCATCCCAAAATCCTTTGTTCTAAAGGTTGGGAGGTCTCCTAAAGGATTTTATCTATTGCCACACCAAATAGAAACCCTTACTATGAACTCTATTGTAGAAGCCAACCAAGTCAGTTTCAAAACACTTTCTATATCACAGTGCAAGGGGAGTGAAGATTCTACCCCCAAGATACTCACCATATAACCATAAGGGATTAGTGGCCAAAAGCGAAGGATTCAACTTTTCTTAAGACCTGGGAAAGAAAAAAACACAGGTGCCCTCTAGGGGATGACAGGGTTGTGTGAGCTAACATGGTTTTAAGATGTGGGTTGGGGTATTTTAAGTGACCTTTGAGAATAGAAAAGTGCTTGAATTGTCTTCTCTTGTGTTATACTTATGGAAATTGAAAGAATCGGACCAGATTCTTGAATACACACACAATGTTTAGTTCCTAGGCTTGAAACAACTATTTGACAACTTACTGCTATGTTTGAAGTCAAATTTCAAGAAATCATCCATTTGAACACTTAATTCCCATAATTCACAAATTGGAAACCAAGAAAACATCATTGTTCAAAAAGGAATACATTACATACATTTAGATTCATAAATTAAAAGGAAAAACAACTAGATAGAGTTGCAAAAACACTAAAATCTTCTAGTTGAGTGCATTCATTTAGATTTTTGGCACATTCATTTCTTTTTCTAGCACATATGTTCAGTCTTTTAGTGCATCCACCTTTTGTTTTCCAATGCATCAAGTCTAGATTTTAGTGCATTTAACCTCTGTTCTAGTGCATCTGACCTATATTTTAGAGCAATGAGTCAATATATTGGCACATTTTTTCACTATTTTAGCACATCCAGGTAGTCTTATAGTGCATCTGTCCAATATTTTAGTGCATCTAGACTCTATTTTAGTGCATCCAGGAAATGCAAAACCCGAGAGCCAAATTCATCCCTTGTTCGTCAATTTGAACTAGAATTAAGGATCTTTTCTAGAAGAGGGTCATTCCTCAGTCACAACATATTCTTAAACTTGTTGAAAATAACACTTACAAGTGAAATTTCTCCAAACTAAACCAAGATCTAACATCTTATTAAAGTTCCTAAACATAAAACCATCATGGATGAGGCTGAAGGAAAATTATTTTCATAGATTTCATCAACCTGAAATACATGAGGATCAATTGAATGCTTTGACTCAACAAATACAAATCCTTCAACAAAAAATCATTGAAATTCAAAGGGAAACCACAAAGAGATATTTTCTTCCAAACATCTGTTCTTATTCCTCTAATAGAAATCTATACATGACACCTTCTAGACCAACAACTACATCATCCAAATTCAATATATTTGAATTCTTGTAAAAATTAAATGAAAAGCCCAAATCTCAGTCCTCAAACACAAATGATGTTGAACGACCTTACCATTTCATGCATCTATCTTTATCTCCCATAATTCAAAATAAAGCTCAGGATTCTTTCACCCAAGTTAATGATTCCATCCAACCACCTTCTTTTATCATACCTTCTACATCTAATTATTCATGTTAATCTCTTAGTCTAAACCATGGTAGCATAGACTCCTTTACACGTCAAGATCAAATCATTCCTTCCACTTAATCTGATGATATCAAAATTCCACAAGTTCTTAAAATATTTCAGCAAGATCCTATCTCTCAAGAATTCTATGATGATCCTCTCCTTTCACTTTTTATCCACAATGATTCATTTCCATCTAAAAAGAAAAGTATCCTTCAAAGTCTTTCTTCTACCCCATCTAATGAATCCATACCATCTCATGATTCCATTGCATCCCAAGAGAATGATAGTTCTTCCATCCTATCTAATTATGTTCTACTATCCGATGATCAAGATATGATTTCTACAAAATATCATGGCTCCATTTCTCATCAAGATCAAGATATGCCTCCCTCTGAGGATATCCCTTCATTCCATGAGGATGTTCATCCTTCTCAAGATCAAGATATTCCTTTCACATGACTACATGATGATTTTATACATAATACAAAGTAAGCTATTCCATCTCCTACACCTCATGATCCTTTTCCAAGTCAACATCAAAGTACCCCATAATCCCCATGTCAAGAGCTTATCACACCTATACAAGCTATCTAGGAAGCCCTCACCTACAAATTGGGATCCTCCACCTTTATCTGATCCAGTTTACTTCCAACACCTATCCTTTCATCCATATCATATCCTCCCCAAAATGGACTTGCATCTTGTTTCGCAAACAATACATATCCCATTGGTAAATGAATGTGTCAAAGTATGAACTACAAAGGAAAAGTATTAGTCCTTCATGAACAAGGTATCCTAGAACCCCTTTTTTCTCAAGAAAGGCCATATCACCATGGGCTTGGTTATACACCTAAGTGTCCTAGTCCATCAAGCATACCATCTATCTTAGGTCCTCATCCTAATCCACCAAACCTTCAATCCATCCTAGGTCCTCATCCTAGTTCATCAAACCTTCCATCTACCCTAGGTCCATATCCTATTCCTCAAGAACAACAAATGCACACATCCTTGATGCCCTTTCAAAATTCTACCTCTAGAAACTCATCCATGATATCTCCATCCATCTCTCCTATTGCTCTTGAAGAAATTTTGGTTGCAAATGTCAAAAGCTTCCATATCAAAATTCACATGTATCAAAGAATCAACATGTCTCCTTGAAGAGGCATGCAAAAATAAAAGAAAACTAGATCCAAAATCAAAAGAAAAATAAGAAGGCCACAAAGGCCCATCAAAACAAAAATAAAAATTTCCAAGACGACAAAGGTCCATAAATTAAAGAGAAAAATCTCAAAGGCCACAAAGGCCCACAAAGAAAATATCTAAGTCAAAAATTTTGTGGATTCCTAAAAGTCTCATAGAAATAATAAAATCTAAATTGGCATCCAAATTTTTTGATCCAAAAGCTTCCTCCAATATTCCATTTAAAAACCTCTCACCTTCCAAATCCTTTTTTTTTCTCCATCACTCCACCACCCTTGAAGGTGTGTGTAAATGTTGATCTTTCCATCCTTTCCATCTATCCGTTAACAAACCATTCAACCTCCTATCCACTATCCCATCATACACTAAATCTGCCAACATTTAGAAGTCTAATTTCCCATTGCTATTGTTTATTAGAGCATTTATTCGAGAGACATTTAGTTGTGAAACTTGATGCTTAATTCCTTCTTCCATTTTCCTATCATGCATATATTATCTTCCAAATTTCCACCTTTGATCTTGTCAAAGTTAAGGATCTTCCTAAACATCATATATCTTATGCTATTCGCTTTGTCCATATGTTTCATATCATATCCATTGCATTATCCATATTCAATCATTATTTCTATATGCATCATTTCTTCCCTTGGTCTTGATGAAGAATAGGGGCAAAGTACTTGGTTCTTGTGTCTTTATCTCATCAATTTGATCTTGATCATCTCAGTCATTATCATTATCCTAGTTCTCCTCCATTCCATATCTTTTGGCTTATCAAAATCTATGTCTCATCTTTTTCCTTTGTTCTTGAGGAGATTATGGAAAAAATTGGTCATCTCAATCCACCTTAAATATCATTCAAAAATCCAAAAAAATATAAAAAAAAATCAGAAAAAGGGGAAACTACAAAAAAAAAGTGAATAGTCAAAAAATTAAAAACATCATAAAATCTGGAAAATTACAATAAAAACAAGTAGTGAAAATGTGGTAATAGGTGCTATTTTTGATAGGTTATCTTTTCCATCTATTTGGGCATGTCGACCATTAGCATTTTCCAATATCCTACCTATAATCGGAAAGCTCCATGTACATATCCTAGCATCACAGTTGTATCTCAACCTGGATTGGGGGAATAATCTTGAACTCACTAGGGGAAATAAAATTTGAGCTTAAACCAACAAATAAGTAGTAGTAGGATAAATGCAGAAAACACAACAATCATAGTGCAAAGCTCAACATTGAACATCAATCACCATTAGTAACACGTCAACCATGATCAAAATCAAATAGCCAAATCAGTCAAATGGAAACTAACTTTCACAATGGATGATGTCCTTGTGAATCATGGCTTTATCATGTTAGCATGAATGTTTGACTGTTGTACTTTGATTTTTGTTGTCATATCTCTAGAGCAACTCAATGATGTATTGAACTAGAGGAGCTAGGAAGAAGTATGATTTTTCTGTGTCTACTATTTGTGAGTTGATCATTACTACTATGCAAAATATCATGGAACATGCTCTACAAAGTATCATTGATGACATTCTGAATTTTCATAGGAACATGATTAACTCTTATCTATTATTCAAGAAATGCTTAGGTCGTCTCGGTTCAATTATACCTAGATGCTTGTGTTAACTTGCAATATCAAAAATCATGGAAGCGGTACTCAGGTCATCATGGTCTAATTATACCATCAATTTTTATACTCAGTTTCAACATTTTAAAGGCTCAATGATGATAAAAAGCATGACAAATTGACTATTATCATGATAACATTTTCATATTAGATTTGTATGGTTAAGTTAGATTGCATCCATGTTTGTTTGATCTGTATTTATGGGATTTCCAAGGCTGGAACAAATTTCACAATGAAGTTATCTCTAGCATTAATGGATTGAGTACATTTGACATTAACCAAAAACACATCAGTTGCATCATCATTTGCATACATTAGAAAGCATTCTCATATCACATATATACATGATCACATCATTCATCCATCAATGTCTTACATCATAATATCCACATCAAAAAACACAAGAAGGAGTGCATTGCATCTCACTTGCGTAATCAAAATCATCTCATACAATTGTATTAAATACAATGGTCCATTAAGAAGATCGAAAGACATATCTAGTAGAGTAATATTTCCAAGAAGAAAAAGTTGCAAAGAAACTTGACTAGTGAGCAAGGATATAATGCCATTGCTATGAACATCTAAAACTAGTAGTGAAGATGAATTTGTTATTACTTAAATCCATTACTAACAAAGGATTAGTTGGATCAGCACAATCATCACATAAATCATCACATAAACATCAAACATCATTTGCATAGTAAAATCCATCTCACATAGCATAAAAAATCATCAATCATGCATTATCATATCATCATTGTATATATCACATAATCTTTGCATACATCACATAATCATCATATAATAATCACATAAGAATCATAAACACATATAACTATGCACCATCATATGATCATTCAATCCATCCATTAACATTATCATAAATTCATCTATTCATTGCATCATCTATTTGCATTAGAAAAGTACAAAAACATAAAATGCATCACATTTCATTGGCATAATAAGATCCATCACATGTATCATATAGGCATCGTATAAGCATCATAAAGCAAAAATTAAATGAATTCATCATAAACACATATTGACACCATATAGATCAATAGTCCATTTTATATCATATAAACCTCAAAATAATAATGTCAAGTGTACAATGATATCCAAACATGGAGAGATACATCAACAAAGTGGAAAAAATCACAAAATCTCTGACTGAATGAGTGTATACATCAAGTATCAGTACATCATCAAGTCTTAATACATTAATCAATCCTATACTAGGGAATATCAATCAAAGATGATAAACCACATCGACTGATAATATCTAAATTGGCCTGCACCAGATGTGAAATCATGTCCCACATATTTAGGAAGCATTCCCTATACTAAAGAATTTTAAAATCCTCCTATGATCATAACATATCACAAATCAGCAATCTTATCAATCAATCAACATCAATCAATCAATCAAATCTAATCAGCTCCAATGATATTTCGATGAAATCTCATTGTGAATCTATCATCAACCTTCACCTATCATGAGGTCAATCATCATCATCATCATATCATTGATCCTCACCTATCATAAGGGAAATCATCATCATCATATCATTGACTCTCACATATCATGAGGTTAATCATCATCATCCTATCATTGATCCTCACCTATCATGAGGTGAATCTATCAACATCATCAAATCAAACAATTGGTTGAAGTGATTATCAATCATCAAACATAAGGAGGAAAAAAGGGGATTTAATTAATCAATTCATCAAAGTTGGCAAGTTCAACATCATTTTTTGGGAGATAAATTATTGATGTACCATCATTAAAAATTTGAAATCATCATTAAATCGTCAAAAATTCATCAAAAATTCCAAAAAAAATGTCCAAAAAATTTCAAAAATTCACCAATTTATCTTCTGAGGAGGCATATATCCACCATCACCTGAAACTCAATGTTTGGGGCATAAAAAAAAATTCAGTATCAACAGCAAATTAATTTTTGAAGCAACATGTAAACACATTACTTCAAAGAGGGGAAAAATGTATACACCTAAAATCAGTCAAGACAATTAATTAATTAAATACAAGCTATTTAATCAATAAATCCTTTAATTAATCTACTTATAAATAAATTCCAAGTTTATTTATATCGTTCACACTTTTCTAATTCTTCAATCTAAAATCACATTCCTCTAATTTAATTAAATAAACAAATTCACATAGTTTGTTTTATTTAGTTAATAATATTTCCACTAAATTTAAATCCCAAAATTGAAATTTAAGCACGTCTACAAATTTTCCTCTTGCAACCTCATCAAGTGTCACATGTATTTAAATGTCTAATATTTAAATTACATTATTCTCAACCAATTCCAAAATAAACTTTGGACACTTGGAAATCTCACACATTTTATTCTCTCATAAATTTGGCATGTTGCCCTTGGTCAAGGGAACATTCTCCATGATTCTTTCTAACTTCTTTCATGAGAATCATGTCTTAGTTCATATTTTCATTTCCATATTAGAAAGAATATTGCATGAGAGATGAAATTTATAGAAGACAAAATGTGAGACGGAAGTGTAGAAAAAATAGTCAACATATTAGAAAGAATAACAAGAGGAAAATGATGTTTTATACTAGTAAATACTCCTTGAAATTTTACTCCTCCCACCTCCATTCAAGCTCAACAAAATGGTCCACAAGTGACACCATCATCAAGTGTAAGGGAAACCTCATGTATACAATCAAGCACTCTAGCAAGTGCATAACTAACAACATATACAACATGGATTTTTAATGAACAACCAACAATTCTATGTTTCATAGGTTCCTCATCAAGTGACATGTCAAATCCTACATTAGCAAGCTTAAGAAGACAAAAAATCAAAAAGTATTAGAAATATTTATGAGCATAATGAAGGTGAAAATAATGCAGGCCAGACTTCTCTTTTTCCTTTATATTCTAACCTTTATTCATCTCACCTATATTCACACTCTTTCTTCAATAGTCAATATATCCTCTCAATTGTTCAAGAGAATCGCTTGGAATGGTTGTTCTTGAATTACCTCATGACTTAAAGTGTTTCCTTCTCTTTAATGACTTTTCCTTTGGAGAGTGATGCCCTTTGCTAGCCTTCTCTTTAATGGATTTTCCTTTGGAGAGTGATTCCCATTAATAGCTTTCTATATGAAGTGTTTGATCTATGTTAAAACATCTACTCCTCAATTACTTTGTACAATGATTGCTCCTTTAATTTCTCTTAATGTCCTTTATGTTGACTGCCCCTAATTATGGTTGTCCTTGTGTCTCACCATCACTATGTTATGATTTTGACTGAACAGCTTCATAACTTTGAAAGCTTAATTTTTGTATTCTCTTATGAATCACTCCTCATAGCACTGTCAACTAGAATATGAGATCTCACTTTTTCTCATATTCCAAGCACTTTATCTTCATGGTGCATTTGGTCTCTTGACAGGGTTTGGCATTTGATTATTTAGGGGTTTCATTACTTACAATGAAAAGATATTTTAGTAGGGATCAAGTAAATCATATGAAAATATAATGGTGTTTCCCTTTTAAAAATTTTCTTCTTATTATCCTATTTTCTGATTATGACAATCTCACTTAGTGTTTCTCACTCAACCATTAACAAGGGATAGTCCTTTATAAACCGCTTTACATCACTGTCATCCAAGGATTGCTTTTATATATTTAATGTGCCCTTTTCTTTATAGTGTGTTGGCTATGCAATTTCTTCTCAATCCTGTAGCTTCTTGAAAGAATATCCAATCACAATATGACTACTATTATGATTGTCACTTCCTAGTTCATTGCAAACATCATCAAAATCTACCTTGTGATAGTCACTATCATTGTTGTATTTTCTTGAAAATTTTCATGCCAACAGTGAACTCCATTTCTTTGCTATCATACAATATTCCTCCCTCATATTTGTCATCTAAACCATCATGAGTAATCAACATATGCAAGTTGAGAGCACTGCAACTTGACTATCACTTGATCTTCTTCTTTGGCACTTTTCATAGTGCTACCCTTTGGCATGGTCTCTGATACTTGATAAATCTTAGCATGATGAGCTCTTGTCTTGAATTGGATGTGACAATTCTTTGAAATGATTGTGTTGCATATTGACAAGGTTGCACTCTTCATGTAGTAACTTTCTATCATGAATGCTAGACTTTTAACAAAAAAAAATTCTTCATTTAGGTTTCCTTTTGAGATAAAGTCACTTTTCATGAGAAACATCTTATCTTCCTTGGAGACTATTGTGGCTCATGACTGTCTATTATTCCTTATGGATATTTACCTTCGTCTATATTGTATATGTTGTTATCCTAAATGATCATTGTCTTTCGTAGTTGAATTTTTTTTTTTGATGGAATTTAATCCCAATTTTCATGCCTTCCCTACCTTCCTTGTTGTCTCGCAATTCATATCCTAGCTTTTTGTGGTTGTGCAATTTCTACCGTAGAATTGCAGCTCCTTCTTCTTGCTTGTGTAGCTAAGCAATGAAAACATAGTTCCACAAGGTGATTTTTTTGCTCTAGTGGTAGCATAGTTAAAGGTCTTTACTGGTGGTGTTTTTTTACATGAATGAAAATCTAGCATATGTTTCTATTTAATATGTAATGGAATGGATTTAATGATCTATTTGACTGATATATCTGGGAATATCTTTCAATTTTTTATTATTGTATTAATGACATTTAAAACTCCTTTTTTCTAGTGATGTTTTACTGTTTCATTGAAGTCTTTTATTTACACAAAGGTTTTATTTTTTTATTATTATTATGAAGAATAGAAGAAATGTTGTATTTCTCTGTAGAAGAGAAATTGTGAAGAGATTGAGCAGAAACTCTCTTGTGGAATGAAATTTATATGATTTGAATATATATAATACAAAAAATAGTTTTGGATAAATTTTGTGTGTTTCTTATTTTTGTTCTCTATTTCCAATTATTTTGGATTTGTTTTGTTTTCTCCTCTACCTGATCCTTGGACATGGTATCAGAGAAAATTCACAACAAAAGGGTTTTCTTAAGGAGCTCCAAGAAAGGAATTGAAAAAAGTTATTATAGTAAAATGTTAGCTAGCACAAGCTTGACAAAAACCACAAATCTCACAGTTTAATGGTAAAAATTATGATGATTGGGAAATCACCATGAAGTCTTTATTTTTCTCTCAAGACTTTTGGGATATTCTTGAGAATGGATTTCTAGAGCCAGCTAATGTAGCAACATACAATGCTTTGACTCAAGTAGAGAAAGATTTGTTGAGAGATAACAAAAAGAAGGATTTAAAGACATTTTTTTATATATTTCAAGCAGTACATGAGAGCATTTTCCCAAAGATTGCAGCAACAAAAAGGTCTAGGAAAGAATGGGATATACTTCAAACTACCTACTAAGGTATGGAAAAAGTCAAGATAGCTAAGTTGTAAATATTGAGTAGGGATTTTGAAAAAAATTATATGAAGGATAATGAAATAGTAGACTCATTCTTCACTCAAATCATTAGACTGGTAAACCAAATCAGATCTCATGGTGAGAAACTTGAAGATAGGAGAGTTTTTGAAAGGATTCTAAGAAGTTTTTTGACAAAATTTGAGTCAATTGTTGTGGCTATAGAGGAAACAAAGAATCTTTCATAGTTTTAAGTTGATGAGCTCCATGCATCTCTCATTTCTCATGAACATACACTGAACAGTTCAACAAACACATCTCTAGATCATGCTTTCAGGTCACAAGTTTCAATCAACCATGGTAGAGGTAGAGGTAGATCAAATTTCAGAGGTGGAAAAAGTACCCATCAATCTCAAGTGGAAGAGGCAACAATCAAACTCAAGCCAAATCCCATCTCAAAATTAGTCACAAGGTCAAAGGTATGACAAATCTCAAATCCAATGTCACTACTGTAAAAAGCTTGGGCATTATATGAAAGAGTGTAAAAAGAAGAAATATGATTTTAGTAAAAAAAATACAAACTCTACAAAAGAAAATCAAAATAAAAAATAAGAACAGACCACAATGTTTTTGGCATGTAATGTTGCACAAACAAATTAAAAAGACATATGGTTTTTAGATTCAGGGTGTAGTAATCACATAATAGGAAATATAGAATTTTTTTCAAGTTTAGATGAAAAAATAAAATTTTATGTTACATTGGGCAATGACAAGGGTATGTGCAGGATCATGATGGGCCAAAAAGTGGCAATATGATGGGTATGTGGCTGGCAACTTTTTTTTTAACCAAAATTGATGAAACAAAAAGGGTTTTTACAGGATATTTTCAGCTTTCCGCTAATATAAATTATGCTTTAATTTGAATTTAATAAGTAATTATTATTCATTTTCTATTCAAATTATGATAAAGTCCTGATTGATAGGCTAATTGAAAAATATCTATAGCTTTCAAATGGTATCACATTTTTTTAATCCAAAACATGCATCACATTCTATGTTTTGCATACTATAGGATTTAGAAAAGAAAAATTAAATTTCATGAAGTTTTGACCAAGTTAAGTTGGTTAGACATACAATTTTTTTATATTTTTTAAAAGTTGTAATAAAAAAATCATAATTAATTACTTACTTGGAAAAAAATTAAAAAAATATATGCATCACATCGAGACATGAGTCCTCTACTTATATCAAAAATCTTAGAAAAAAATATTATCATTTTATTGTGGTTAGGGTGGTCAGACAAACACCTACTTATTTTTTCCCTGAAATTTAAGTACTACTGCATTGAAATTTCAAATTTTCACCAAATAATTTTTTTTTTTTTTAAAACAAACCTAGTTGTTTTGAAACTACATTCAATTTTATATAGATTCTATTATTACATATTTTTGAAATAATATAGATAACTTATTCAAAATTTTACATCAAGTTGCCTAACTTTGATTTTTCTAAATTTTTTGCCACTTAAGGGCCTATTTTTTCCGTGATGATCTTGCACATACCCACAACAAAGTGTCAGTCAAAGAAAATGGAAATATCAACACTTGAACCAAACAGGGGGAGAAAAAGTATATTTCATATGTGTATTTTGTGCATGGTCTAAAACCCAACTTAATGAGTATAGGGAAACTTGTTCAAAAAGGGTTTAGAGTATCTTTCAAGAATGGAATGTGCACAATTTTAGAGATGTTTCCATGCAATAAACACATTGCCAAAGTTAAAATGACAAGTAATAGAATGTTTCCCCTAAAGATTGAGCCAAAATTGAACATAGATTATGCTCAAGCACAACATTCAATGAACTCACAAGTGAATAGAGAAGAAACTGCAATAGTCATGCAAACAATCTTTCAAGAAGAAATAAAAGATGAAAATTGGTTATAAAACCTAATATTTGGGCATCTCAACTTTGGAGATCTAAATTTGCTTCATAGGAAAAGTATGGTCAATGGATTTCCTTTAATAGAGAAACCAAAAAGAATATGTGAAGGATGTATCTTAGGAAAGCAACATAGAGAATCATTTCCAATAGGTATGTCAATTAGAACAAAATCCCCTTTGGAGATTGTACATTCAGACTTGTGTGGGCCTATGCAAACACCCTCAATTGGTGGAATTTTTTACTTGAATTTATTGATGATTATTCAAGGAAAACATGGTTCTGCTTTCTAAAAAAATAAGAATAGAGTGTTTGATTTCTTTCATCAATTCAATGCTCTTGTTGAAAAGAAAAGTGGATACTAAATTGAAGCATTGAGAATAGACAGAGGTGGTGAATACATTTCAAAAGAGTTTTTAAACTTTTTCAAAGACCATGGGATTCAAAAATAGTTTACAACAAGATACACAACTCAACAAAATGGGGTAGCTGAAAGAAAAAAAAGAACAATCATGGAAATGGATAGAATCAACTTGAAAGCTAGACATTTTCCAAATGAATATTGGGATAAAGCTATATTATGTGTAGCTTATATAATGAATAGGTGTCCAACAAAAAGTGTCATGAATATGATTCCTGAAGAAGCATGGACTCGAAGAAAACATAATGTTCCTCATATTAGAGTATTTTTTTGAGTGGAATATGTACATGTGCCTAATGAACTAAGGATAATGTTAGACAACAAAGGAGAAAAATGTATATTTATTGGTGTAAACAAGGATTTTGGCTCCCAGTGGCTTTCTTCAAGTTCTAGGGATTTTCACCTAAAAGGAGAAAGGTGGGCCAAAATAGGAAAAGTATACAATCAAAATCAAAGCAAGGATGGATGGAATATGCCTATATGCAATATCTAAATGCAATAAACTAATAAAACAAATGACTTATTAATGCAAACCTAAGAAATGCAAGTTGTTTGAAAACACGGTGATGTATGCAAAATGACCTAAGAAAGCAAATAAACAATAACAGAAATAAACAAGACTATAGAGGTGCACCTAGAAATTGAAATGTGATGCAGAGACTCTAGAATCTTGTAGATTTTTTTGTTGAAGCCAATTGAGACACTTACCCCAAGTCGGGTGACTTAGTCTTGTTTCAGGGAGATCCTGGCAGAACAGGTTTCTGCCAAATGGGTACTCAAAAATGTAAAAAACACTTTTAAAGCTTGGAAGTGGGATTAATTCACCACAGATGGAAACTTAGTCCACTAGGGAATCTCTAGAAATTTAGGATAGGAATCTGTAGCTTCCGGTCTACACTTTCGTTCTTGATAGGTGTCCAGTTTAGATTCTACAAAAAATGGGCTAAAAGAAGTCTCCAAGCTTCAATTAGGCCTTTGTTGAATTGAATGATTTTGATGGATTGTTGACCAATTTATAACAAATTTATCTTTGAAAAAATTTCATACAAGACCTACATAAACACACATGCAAAGAGGGGGAAAAGGGTTAAGGGTTAGAGAATAGGGGTTTTACATAGTCAAACCCCAATTTGGTAATGTAACCCTAGAAAATGAAATGAAATAAAGAGAGAATGATGAATGAAAAAGATGCAATGCTATAACTCACCAAACCCTTAATGTAGAAATTTGAAGATATGCAAGAAGATGCTCTAATGGATGCTTGATAATGCTTTGAATGCTTGAGAATTATTAATGTAAGCTAATGTGTGAATTAATGCACTAAAATAATTGGGGGAAAAAATGAGAGGAAAACCCCTTTATTTATACTTAATTTTACAATATTTCTTTAAAATAACACATCATAGGCTGACCTTAAGGTTAAAAGAATAAAATCCTACTCGAAAATTAAAATAATTTTTTATTTTTCTGAAAAATGGGACTAAGTTGCCCCAAGCGGCAACTTGGTCCCACCAAGACAATTTTAATAGGTGTCAAGAATTAAAGTGTATTTAATGTTGTTTAATGGGAATATTCTCAAAAATACACTTTAGGGATGAAAATTGCATTAAAGGGTCATTTAAACATAAGAAAGGGTTGAATTAGTGATGAAAAGTCTAGAAAATTTATTTCAACTCTTTACAACACTTTGAAGTAGGACTTGGTAGGTGGTAGAAGGGGGTTATTTAAGTGAATTATAATCAAAGGGTCCTATAAAAGTGTGAAAGTGGTTTACAACACTTCACAACACATTTACAAGATGTCCTAGAATATTTAATGATTCTCAAGGGTCCAAGACCTAATGTGAAAGTGGGCCACATTACAAGATTAAATCTAGGAAAAAAACAAGCCAAAATCTACTAGGAGGGCCTAAACATGAGAAAAAGTAGAAGGGTTACTTTTTTCATATCCATAGTTATCCCCTACATTAGTGAGAGGATGAACCTACTTCAAACTCACACTAAATTAGTTGAACATGCAATGAAGAGGGGTTTCAATGAACTAATGCTTAGCAAGATGAGACAACAATGATCAAGAGGAATGATCAAACCCCCAAGATCAAGATCTCATGGAAAAATAAACATGAATACAAGAAACACACATGAGAATGATGTAAATGAAGAGGGAGAGAAGGACAAGGAAAAAGAGAGTCAGATCAAGCTTTGATCATTTGTCGATCAGATCTAGGTTTTTTTTCTAGAAATAAAATTTATACTCACTTTGAGGTGATAGAACTCATGGTTTTCCGCCAAGTGAGAAGGCCAAAAAGGTGAGAAACATACACTCATGGATGGTATGCACTCACACACATGTAGGTGGCTATGGAGAAAATTTGTGCCTCAAAATGGGCTTTCCGCTCAACCATACCAAAGTTATACCTCCTAATAACTTTTAATAAGGTGCCACAAAAGAAAACGACATTTCAAGCTTCACAAGCAAGAAAAACTTTGTGGGTTTGGAGCTCATGAAAAAATGTGATGGCACCACAGGCATACAAGTTGTGTTATGTAAGGTGGCCATATAACAAATGCAAAATGAAACATGCAAAGGATGTTCAATTTTTTTTTTCTTAGTTCATACTAGGCCTATAACTTATGCAACATTATGTCTAATGTCTCCAAGGGAGGACCAATCAAAGAATGAAGGTACAAATAAGGGAGGAGGGTCTTCATGCATTACGAGGCAAGATGAGGTTGCTATCATTATCTCATGGTCATTTAGACATGGGGGAAGTTTCAAGTGTTTTTTGGGGTTGATGGGTTGGTTCTTGTTTGGGTTGAATCATTGTTTCAGCTAGCATAGGAGTGTTGGAGGTGGATGGGGACATGTTGCAGAGAGACAATTCTACAATTTTTGTTGCTTTAAACTTTTGGTAAGCAATTAAAAAAAATTCTTTGTGAGGTGTTATAGGTTCCATGGGCTCCATCCAAAAGGATTCTAAGGAGAATTTTCCTTTAGAATAAAAAGGGTTAAAGCCACTATGGTGAATAGTGAATATGTCATTATTAATTGGAAACTTCAAACATTTGTGTATGACCGAAGGGATAAATTTCATTAAGTGAATCCATGGATGGCCTATCCACCAACGAAACTTTTCTGACTACGAGATGATGAAGAATTTAACATCCATTGTTTTAGTTCCTATTTGTAATGGAAGGGTGATTGATCCTATTGTAGGGAAAGAAAAACCATTGTGTGTTTTGATCTATGCTCTTGGTTTATCATAATCATCCTAATAAAGATCATGTAATACCAAAAATTCCTTAGTGATCATATTCTCTCCACAGGCAAGATCTATAAGTATCCCATTGGTGGGTTTATCATAAATAGGGCCAGCTATGTAAAGAGGAAAAATGGGGAGATTTGGAAGTATGTCCTTGGAGGGGAAAGTAATATCAAGAGATTTCTTAGGTTGGCGATTACGAGGGATAACATCTATTTCACCTACCATTTCATCCATAGGATTAATAGTGGTAATATGTGCAATACAATCACGATGTTCAACATTTGTATGAACATTCATCACATCATATTTTGGAGTTTCATTGGCTTTGAAAAATGACACATTATGTTTGGGCATGGGATCAAAGAAAATTTGCAAATTTTGATTGGGTGGGGTAACAAACTTATTGCCTTGAACATTAACATTTCCAATGGATAGATGGTCAGAATCAATGAGGTCTTACACAAGCTGTTTAAGACACTTACAATTTTTTTGTGTCATGTCCATTTTCTATATGATAATGACAATCAGTGTCGGATTTAAAGTTTGGAGGCAAGAGCTTTGTGGGATTGGGTGCTTTAATGATACGTAAGGTAATCATTTGTTGTTGAAAATTTTGGGAAATTGTGTTATGAAGGGTGTCTAGTAAAGATTCGAATTGTCATTTCATATCTCCATAACTATAAGGTATTGCAGATTTAACAACTGCTACTTAGTTGTTGATGGGTTGAGTTGGTTGTTGAGGGGAATTGAACTGTAAAAGCCCTTTTTTTTGCTTTCTAAATTTTTGTGAATTGTTTGAAGTGGCATGAGCTTAGTGAGAGTGGACTTTGCATCATGACTACTAAGCAAATTGTGATAATCACAAATGGTGGTACACAAGTGCATAAAGGAGGGAAATTTCATCATGGTGAGTTTGTCCTGTAGTTTAGTTTACAAGTTTTCTATAAACATCTTTTGAAGATGTGGAATGAGAATCTTGGCATTGATTTGAGAGTAAATTGATTGATATCGTGAGATAAAATCAATAATATTTTCTTCATGTTTTCTACATCTCATGAAATTGGCCAAGGTCTTATTTGGAGTCATATGCACTTGGAAATGATTTATAAATGTATCAACTAGTTCATTAAATGAATGAATTGAATTATTTGGTACAGAGGAGAACCATTCCAAGGAAATGTCTTTTAAAGTCCTAGGAAATAGTTTTTCTAATAGTTTATCGTCAAGGAAAAATTCACTACATAAGGTTGTGTAAGCATTAACATGGTTAGAAGGATCTCGCTTCCCTCCATATTTCTCAAATCTAGGAATTTTTATTCCTTGTGGCATCGATGTTTGCAAGATTTCCAAAGATAGTGGGCTCCTTTGAACATAATAGGTGGGTGGCCATTTCTAGTTTTGGTTGATGGTGGATATTTGTTTTTGTATGGAGGAGATGGATTGGAAAAGTTGTGTTATGAGAGGGTCAGTGTAAGTGGTATGAGGTAGAAGGGAAAGTAGTAATGGAATGTATGTAGTGGTATGGAAAGTAAATGGAATGCTTATAGATGGTATGGTGGAAGAGGATAAAGCATGCGATATCACATTAGAAGTAGGGATGCTAGCAAGAATAGTCAAGGAAGTTATCACATTACTAACCTATTGCATTGTTGTCGTGACTTGGGGAGTGGTATAGGTAGGTATAGATGCTAATGTGGAGTGAGGAGGAGTGTTAGGTCCTCCTTGGCTAGCCACAATGTTGGTTGGTTGTGATGTAATAGAGGTGGAAGGAGCATGTTTATGGTATATCTCAACTATTTGTTTCATAACATCTAGGCCTTTGTCACATTCAAGTAGGCAATGGGTGTTCTCTATTGCATAAATTGCAGTGGTTGAAATTTCTTCAAGACACGTGTTATGTTGAAGATGTGTTAAGTACTCATGAATGTTAAGTATTTTATCTTGTGGGATGTAATAGTTCTATGTGTCAACTTGCATATTATTTGAACGAAAAGAGTTGCTAAAGGTAGGATCCATGCCTAGTGTACTAGTTGCATTACTAGGAGTGGAAGCTTTAGACAACCCAAGATCCACAACGAGTGTATTAATTTGGGATAACATGAGTCTTGAACTTCTTCTCACTAAGTTATTAACAATAGGACATGAAACACTCATGCAAAGGCTTCTAAATGTGGGTGGATGCAAATGCAATGTAAACTAGAGCAATAAAATGCTAATAACTATAATTATGGAAACTATAACAAAAATGCACTAACATAAAATAGAAATGCAAAAAATGCTCAAAAAATGACAAAAAATTATGTGAAAATTGTGGAAGAGGCCTAAGTCACCAAGTGTGGAAAATTAGTCCCAATAGTGATTTTTTTTATATTTTTTAGAAAATTTAAATGAAATTTTATGTTTTTTAGATGTTTAGATGTAGCTACAATGTGAAAATGTAGAATTTTTAGAATTTTTTAAATGAAATGTAATGCAAAAATGCAAGCTATGTGAGTTTTTCTAATCCAAGTGGATCTAGAAAACCTAAAAATTTCACAGACTCAAAATCTTATGAAACTGACATCATTGTGCAAAGCTCGCCGATACGGTCTTGACGCAACTTGAACAAGCTCAAAAGGAGTATGTATGCAGAAGTTATGTGTAGTCAAAAATTTGGTCAAATAGGTGAATTAGGGGGCTAGGAAAAGGGTAGAAAATTGATCATCTTGAGATGAGGAAAAAATTATCCCAAGTTGTAGTGCTTGTCGCATTAATTCTGGAACTATATTCAGTTTCAAAAATAGAGCTCATATGTGCAAAATAGAGCCAGTCAAAATTTGCAAACAAAATGAGTTGACTAATCAAAATGATGATGCCAATCTAGTGATGTGGCATGTACAGTTAGCAAATGATGATGTGGAATCCTTTTGAGTTGACACATGGCAATATGATAGTATAGATGGCATTCAATTGGTAGATGACATGGCATATTTGGCCAAATCTTAGCTCGACATGTGGCAGCTCTAGTGAATGAAAAAATCCCCATGTAGACCATACAAATTGAGCCACATGGCATCCTTATTGGTTGTAGAGATTTTTTTTTTTTTCAAAATGTTGGGTTGAGAATTGAACCCACAACCTTGCTCCTTCCAATTTATGTGCCGACCGTTCTACCAAACATGGCACTTACAACCTAAATATGCACTATTTCCTTTTAAAGAGGATAAAGAGACTAAATAGAGAGTGGTGTGGGTTGAACCCACAACCCCTCAATACCTAAATACATCCCCTACAAATAGACCATTGCGTGGTTTAGAATAATTTTTGGGGATTATTTCTTTTAAGGAAGAACTTTAAACTGATTCCTTTTAAAATTAAAATATACATCCCCTAATTTGGAAAAGTTAATCCCTTACGAATTTTAAAAGCTAATTCATGATAAATAAGGCCTCCAAATAATATTTTAAAAGATATTTTAAGATATTTTGAGAGGTTTAGAAAATTCAAGAAATATTATTAAAGGTTTTTAAGATATTTTAAGAGGATTTGAAGATTTATTATTGTAATTTGGGAGATATGGGTATATTTGCAAAATAATTTGGTTTTAGACCATATTAGCAAATAAATTGGTATATAAATGGGATGTTTTGGCTTGGGAATTAAGCAAGTTTATTTGGAGAAATAATTTCAGTGTGAGATTTTTTGGAGGAGAAGAATTACAAGGTATTATTATACACCAAAATTGTAAAAGTGAGAGATTATGGGAATTTTTTTGCAGGTTTTGAAGCTTGAATATTGTAACAAGGAATTTTTAGGTGCTTGGAAATATTATTGAAAGCAGTCCAACGTTGAGAAGTGGACCCAGATATGTAGTCCTGATTGGACAAACTCCATTATCAAGCTCATGATCTCTCTTCTTCTTTTCTGTCTCAAAATTTTCTTCAGTATTTACTTCTTGAGTTTTGTAATTACAATATTTAGTAATTTGTTTATGGTTTATTATTTTGGATAAAGAGCAAGTGAACTCTATTTTTTGTAATTTCAATGGTTAAACAACATAGTCATGCAATTATGTCTAGATCAAGAATAATTGTAATTAAGGTTAAATAAATTTGAATTGTAAACCTCTAATTACATATCATTTCATTAATGTAATTTTTAAAACCCTATGATGCAAAAAAACGCAAAACCTAATGCAATGTCGATGCAAGTTATTCCTAGGATGTGAATGCACTTGAAATCAAAAAGAAAATGTTCAAAACTCAGGTTCACCAAAATTTAATTAAATATTTTGGCTCCTAATGGCTTTCTTGCACTTCTAGGGTTTTTCACCTAAAAGGAGAAAGATGGGCCAAAATGGGAAATATCTAAACTCAAATTCAATACAAGGATGGATGGAATATGCCTAGATGCAATGTTTAAATGCAATAAACTAATAAAATAAATGACATATTAATGGAAAACCTAAGAAATGCAAGTTTGAAAACATTATGATGTATGCAAAATGAACTAAGAAAGAAAATAAACAATAATAGAAGTAAACAAGATTGAAGAGGTGCACATAGAAATTAAAATGTGATGAAGAGAGGCACTAGAATCCTACAAAAAAAATTGTTGAAGAAAACTAGGACACTTACAACAAGCTAGGTGACTTAGTATTGAGATTCTGGCAAAATAGGTTTTTGCCAAATGTGTACTAAAAAATGTAAAAACCACATTTCAAGCATGGCAGTGGGACTAATTCACCATGGATGGCGACTTAGTCCACCTAGGAATCTCAAGAAATTTGGGACAAGAATCTATAGCTTTCAGTCTATAGTTTCCTTTCTAACAGGTGTCCAATTTATTTTATGTAGAAAACAGGTTGAACGAGGTCTCCAAGCTTCAATTAGGGCTTTTTCGACATGAATAATTTTTATGAATTGTTGAAAAATCTGCATACAAGACCTACAAAGAGGGGAAAAAAGGTTAAGGGTTAGAGAATAGGGGTTTTCCTTAGTCAAACCCTAATTTGGTAATCAAACCCTAGAAAATGAAATGAAATAAAGAGAGAATGATGAATGCACAACATGCAATGCTACAACTCACCAAACCCTTGATGTAGAAATTTGAAGATATGCAAGAAGATGCTCCAATGGATGCTTGATAATGATTTAAATGCTTGAGAATTATGAGTGTAAGCTAATGTGTGAATGAAGTGCTAAACTAATTGGGCATGAAAATGAGACGAAAAACCCTTTATTTATACTTGATTTTAGAATATTTCCCAAAAATAACACATCACAGGCCGACCTTAAGGTTAAGAGAATAAAATCTTGCCAAAAAATTAAAACATTTCTAATTTTTGTGCCTAGTGGAACTAAGTCACCCCAGGTGGCAACTTGGTTCCACAGCAGAAATTTTACTGAGTGTCAGGAATTAAAGTGCATTTAATGTTGTTTAGTGAGAATATTCTAAAAAATACAGTTAAGTAGGGCTGAAAAGTGAGTTGGGGGGTCATTTAAACATAAGAAAGGGTTGAATTAGTGATGACAAGTCTAGAAAAACATGAGAGTTTGTTTCAACTCTTTACAAAACTTTTAAATAAGACTTGGTAAGTGGTAGAAGGAGGTTATTTAAGTGAATTATAATGAGAGGGTCCTAAAAAGGTGTGAAAGTGGGTTACAACACCTCACAACACTTTTACAAGACATCCTAGAATCTTTAATGATTCTCAAGGGTCTAAGACCTAATGTGAATGTGTTGGCCACATTACAACATTCAATCTAGGAAAAATCAAGCCAAAATGTACTAGGAGGGCCTAAACATGAGAAAAAGTAGAAGAGTTACTTTTTTTGTGTCCACAATTGGATAGAGTGATGAATATAAGGTGTACAAACTTTATAATCCAACAACGAAGAAAGTTATAATCAATAGAGATGTACAATTTGTAGAAGATGAAACATGGGATGTAAGTGTAGAAAAAATAGTCAATATATCAACAAGTATACCTCAAGAGGAATGTGAATTTTCTGTACTAGAAAATAATCCTACAAATGTGACTCCTTCTAGTCCCATTCAAGCTCAACAAAGTGGTCAACAAGTGACACCATCATCAAGTGTAAGGATAGTCTCACGTTTACACAATAAAATTCAAACAAGTGGACAAAAAATACCATCTATAGTAGAAATTTCTAATGTAGGACCAGCAAGTCCACATTCCATAGGTTATACATCAAGTGAAATGTCAAAACCTACATTGGAAGGCTTGAGAAGACATAAAATAAAAAGTGTAAGAGATATTTATGAGCAAAATGAAGGTGAAAATAATGCTGATCAGATTTCTCTTTTTGCATTTTATTCACAAATAGATGATCCAATTCATTTTGAAGATGCAATTAAAGATGAAAAATGGATATGTGCAATGGATGGATAAATTGATGCAATTAAAAAGAATCACACATGGGACCTGGTGAGTCTTTCAAAAGACAAGGATGTAATAGGAGTGAAATGGGTTTACAAAACCAAATTAAATGCAAATTATGATGTGCAAAAGAATAAAGCAATATTAGTGGAAAAAGGTTCTCAACAACCCATAATTGATTATAATGAGACATTTTCTCATGTAGCATATTTAGACATTGTAAGAATGATACTTGTTATAGCAGCTAAAAATAAGTGGTATGTTTATCAAATGGATGTAAAATCAACATTCTTAAATGAATATCTTAAAGAAGAAGTTTATGTGGAACAACCACCTGGGTATGAGATTTTGGGTCAAGAGTACAAAGTCTGCAAGCTGAAGAAAGCACTCTATGGACTCAACAAAAGCCCCAAGAGCTTGGTACAATAGAATTGATTCGTTTCTTTTACAAAATGGCTTCAATGGGTGCAACGAGTCTACATTGTACACCAAGATAAATGAAAAAGGTGAAATTCTTATTGTATGTTTATATGTGGATGATTTAGTATTCACAGGTGACTTATCAATTGATATGTTCAAAGGAGACATGAAGAAAGAATTTAAAATGACCGATTTAGGTCACATGAAGTATTTTTTGGCATTGAAGTGAATCAAAATGAAAATGATATTTTCATCTCACAAACAAAGTATGCAAATGATGTTTTGAAAATGTTTCATATGTTGAATTGCAAATCAGCACCAACACCAATTGTCATAGGTTTGAAACTAAGTAAGGATGACGAAGGGTGCAATGTGGATTCAACTTTGTATAAGAGACTTGCTGGCAATTTCATGTATTTAATAGCCACAAGGTAGGATATCATGTATAGTGTAAGCTTGATTTCAAGGTTCATGGAGTCTCCAAAAGACTCATATTGGAAAGATGAGAAAATAATCTTAAGATATGTAAGTTGAAGAAAGGATTATGGAATTCAAAATTCAAGTTCAAAAGAGTTCATACTCATACCGTACATGGATAGTGATTGTGATAGAAGCATCAATGATAGAAAGATCACATCGGGTTATGTTTTTCACTTTTTCATTGTTGTAGTATCATGGGATTCAATTAAATAGCCCATTATCACTCTTTCATCAACAAAAGTAGAGTATGTAGTAGAAAAAACTGCATCATGTCAAGCAGTTTGGATGGGAAGAGTATTAAAAGTGTTGAAATATGAACAAAAGGATACAACAAAAATATATTGTGACAACTCAGCCATGGCACTATCAAAGAATCTAGTTCTACACAAGAGAAGTAAACACATTGCTAAAATATATAATTTCATTAGAGAACTGATTAACAATGGAGAGATATTTTTGGAATTTCGCAGGTTTGAAGATCAATGTACATATATTTTCACTAAGGCATTAGGAAAAGAGATTTTTGTCTATCAAAGAGATTGATTGGGAATCATAAATTGCAGTAGCTATGATTAAGGGGGAGTGTTGGAATTTAATCCCAATTTTCATGCCTTCCCTTCCTTCCCCAGTGTCCCATGACTCATCTCCCATCCTCATGCAGTCATGTGGTGTCTACCATAGACATGCAATTGCTTCTTCCCTCTTGTGCGGCTAAGTGGTGACTATGCAGTCCCATAGGGTGATCTTTTTTCTTTGGTGGTAGTGCAGTCAAAGGTCTTTACTGGCGGATTATTTTGGCATGAATGACAATATTTCATCTTTTTTCTATTTAATATGTAATGGAATATATTTAATGAGATTTGATAGACATATTCGTGAATATCTTTCAAGTTTTTATTATTGTATTAATGACATTTAATGCTCCTCTTTTCTGGTGATGTTTTACTGTGTCTTTGAAGTATTTTATTTACACAAAGGTTTTATGTTTTTATTCTTATTACATGGAATAGAAGAAATGTTGTATTTCTCTGTAGAAGAAAAATTTTGAATAAATTGAGTAGAAACTCTCTTGTGGAATGAAATATATATGATTTGAATATATATAATACAAAAAATAGTTTTTGATAAATTCTACATGTTTCTTGTTTCTATTCTCTATTTTCAGTGGGTTTTTTTTGTTTACTCCTCTCCCTCTCCCCTGAATTTTTGTGTGTGCTCATGTAGCTCCATTTTTTGTAAATTATTTTTACTTCTAATTGCATTTTCCAATTTTAATGGAAACTCCAATAAGATATTTGAAATCAAAATTTCCTACAACAACTCCACAGGATTTATCTTTACCACTGAAACTTGATACTCAGAAATCTAATCTGGCACAACACTACCCCCAAGTATTGAATCTTGGAACAAAACTGTAATAGAAAATGATTTAACCATAAAGGAGAAATCTTCACAAGCATAAAGGTCAAATACTATTTTTAAGGTACTGGGGCATGTGCAGGATCATGGTATGCCAAACAGGCCCTTAAGTGGCAAAAAATTCAGAAAAATCAGTGTTAGGCAAGTTGACGTAAATATTTGAATAAGTTATCTATATTATTTCAAAAATATGTAAGAATAGAATTTGTAGAAAATTGAATGTAGTTTCTAAAATACTAGGTTTATTTAAAAATAAATAAAATCTATTTGTGAAATTTTGAAATTTCAATGCGGTACTTAAATTTCAGGAAAAAATAAGAAGTAGGTGTCGACCACCCTAACCATAATAAAATGATAATATTTTTTGTTATATTTTATATATAAGTAGAGGACTCATGTCCGGATGTGATTATTTTTGTAATTTTTTTCCAAGTAAATAATTAATTATGAATTTTTTATTACAACTTTTAGAAAATATAAAACTTCCGTATGACCACCTTAACTTGGTCAAAAATTCATGAAATTTAATTTTTCTTTTTTTAATCCTATAGTATGTAAAGCATAGAATGTGATGCATGTTTTGGATTCAAAAAATATGATACCGTTTGAAAGTTATAGATGTTTTTCAATCAGCAATCGATTAGGACTTTATTCATAATTATAATAGAAAATGAATAATAATTATTTATTAAATTCAAATTAAATCATAATTTATATTTTTGGAAAGCTGAGAATCTCCTCTAAAAACCCTTTTCATTTCATTAATTTTGGGTGATAAAAAAGTCATCAGCCACATACCCTACAAATATTGCCACTTTTTGGCATACCATGATCCTGCACACACCCACTGGTGCATTTGAAATCTTTTGTTATTTCTCATTCATATTGAACTTTTACCACATTTTCTTCCTTGAATTCATTGCCTTCTGTAAAACCTCATTGGATAAAGAGTCTTCTTTTGCTTGACTAGATGCCTTGCATTAGGCTTCCTCTTTGGGATATTTTATTTAACTCTTTTTGGTTGTTAAATCTATTCTCTGGAAACTTTGACCAATACACTAGTGTCATTTTTACAATCGATCATTGTTCATCATATACTAAGATTTTCCATTTTATGGTCTCTATGGCTTATTACAAATCACGTCTTCTCTTTCTTGTTCTCTTCATCTAAAAAATTGTTTTGAAACTTGACTCAAGTTTTTCATTAGCAACCCTCAAAGACTCTAGCTCTCTACTACTTAATCTGATAACTACTTGTACTCTGACTCTAGTTGAACCCATGTCTCCCCTTGATATTTTTCTTAATATATCATCATTATTGGTGATTTCAAGTTGTAGACAACTTGAGATTGCTATCACGATACTTAACTGGTTCTAGTGTTTAGAACTTTGTAATGTTTTCTACTTCCCCTTGTTTGTTTGGAACCCTCAGTAACCATAAAACTAAGAGGGTGTTTAAGAACTTGCAAGGTAATTTCTTCTTCCACTAAATTACCATTTTTTAAAGATCCATCTTAAGAAAATTTTCACAAATCCTAGGTTCAAGAAGTGTATGTAGTCACGGACAATCTCACAAAAACAAAATGAAGCTTTAAATAGTGTATTCAAACTAATAGCAGCAATATGCTTCTCCAATATTTGGACTAGAAATTTGAAGATAAGTGATGCTGCAAAGATCCTACCTTTTCCAAGATCATGTTTTTTTCCACCATGGCAAAGACATTTGCTATTTTTAGCAAGCATTTTAGTTTTTAAAGTAGTTTTTCTTTAAATCTTTATTTTCTTCTGGTTTCATTGAATAAAGCATGTCTATTGGCATGCCTTGGTTGTAGTTTGTTTTTTCTAATTTTTCTTTTTTCATTGCAAGGATATGAAGTCTATTATTCCTAGCCTCTTTGTAATTTTTATGTTATGCTACAATAAGAAGAAAACTTTGTTTTGAAATAGGGCATACTATTATGGTTTTGAATAAGCATAGCATGTGATTTATCTTATAACTATTTTTCTTTTATTTCTTTATGCTATTCTATTCATTTTTAATTAGTTGGTTTTAGAAGAGAGGCCCGATTTTACAAAATCTATGATTGGTATCAAAGTAGGTATTTTCTTTTGGGTTTAAGATCTTGTAGTTGGAATTTTTCCAAATATTATGATGTCAAATTCTAACACCTTGCCCATTCCAAAATTTGATGGAAATGAGTAAGATTATTGGAGCATTAAAATGATGAATTTTTTGATAGGAAAAGATTTGTGGGAGATTGTTGAATTAGGTTATGTAGAGCTAGTTGATTGGAATTCCCTTACAGTGATTGAAAGAACAACTAGAAAGGAGGCTAAGAAGAAGAATTTCCAATCCTTGTTTCATATTCAAATAGCTCTAGATAAGAGTCTATTTCCTAGAATTGTAGGTGCAACAATAGTTGAGGATGCCTGGAAGACTCTAAAAGAAGCTTACCAAGGTAGTGATCAAGTCAAAGTAAAATCTTTTTTGAATGATGATGTTCATCATGAGCAGCCCACTAATGTTGTTGTTCCAAGTGCTATAAATCCACCAAGTAGCCTCTCTTCTAATTCTTCAATTCTAGCTTCAACTCCAAGTTCTAGAAGGAAGGTAAGGAGTTTTCAAGAATGATATTTTTCAAAGGAGTGCCAGTCAAGCACAAGAAGAAAATCCAATAGGTGACAGTTAATTTTTCTTTATTTACCAAGGCTGATTTTGAACCATCATGTTTTTAAGAAGCATGTACTAATGAGGTTTGGATGCAAGAAATGCAAGAAGAGACAGATTCCATTCATAGGAATGATACTTGGGAGCTTACAGAGCTTCCACATGACAAAAAAAGTATTGGGACCAAATGGATCTACAACACTAAGCATAACAGTGATGGAAGTGTTGAAAGGCATAAGGTAAGATTAGTTGCTAAAGGCTTCACACAGAAGTATGGGATTGATTATGAAGAGACATTTGCACCAATTGAAATACAAGAGACCATCAAAATGTTTATTTCATTAGAAACTCAAAAGAATTGGAGCATACATCATATGGATGTGAAAACTGCCTTCTTGAATGGGTACTTAGAAGAGGAAGTATATGTGGAACAACCACAAGGTTTTCAAGTGGAAGGAAAAGAAAATCATGTCTACAAATTGAAGAAGGATTTGTATGGCCTCAAGCAAGCACCAAGAGCTTGCTATGCTAGGATTGGTGGATACTTTCAGTAGAATGGCTTCAAGAGAAGTAAGAGTGAACCTACCCTTTATTACAAACAACAAGGTAATGATATTCTTATTATAAGTTTGTATGTTGATGATTTTTTGTATATGGGTAGCAGTTCTAAGATGACAGATGAGCTCAAAATTTCTATTATGAAAGAATTTGAGATGAAAGATCTTGGTCTCATGAAATATTTTTTAGGAATGGAGGTTTATCAATGTAAGAGTGAAATTTTCATTTTCCAAACCAAATATGCATAACATATGTTGAATAAGTTTGACATGGTTGATTGTAAACCATACTCTACTCCAAGTTCTCATGGAGTTGTGTTGAGTAGGAATGATGGTGTTGAATTAGTTGATGAGATGGCTTATAGAAGTATACATGTGAGCTTGATGTTTCTAATCCCCACAAAGCCTGATATTGCATATTAAGTTTCACTTGTTTCAAGGTATATGAAAAATCCATCAGAAATAAATGTAGCCAAGAGAATTTTGAGGTATCTGAAAGGAACTCTATATTTTGTTATTCACTACTATCTTCTAAAAGGTTCAATCTTGTTGGCTTTAGTGATTCAAATTGGGGAGGTAGTATGGATGATCGTAAGTCTACATCTTGAAGTTGTTTCTCTTTAGCTTTGGTTTGATTACTTCAAGTTCTAAAAAACAAAGCATGATTTCCCTCTCATCCACATAAGCAAAGTATGTTGCAATCACCTCAATAGGTACACAAGCTCTTTGTCTTAGAAAAGTTTTAGAAGAAATTGGTGAGAAGAAGATTCAGCCTATAGTGATTTACTATGACAATGTAAGTACCATCAAGTTAGCAAAGAATTTTGTTCATCACAGTAGAACAAAGCATTTTGATTTGAAGTATCACTTCATATGTGATTTAGTACAGAAGAAAGAAATAAAATTGAAAAATATCAACACTCAAGATTAGTTAGCAGATATATTCACCAAAGAAATTGCAAAGTTTCAATTTTTGTCCCTTCAAGATTAGATTGTGAACCCTCTTAGCATCAAGGGGGAGTATGAAGATAAGTGATGTTGTGAAGATCCCACCTTTTCAAAGATTATGTTTTTTCCATCATGGAAATGAAATATACTATTTTTAGCAAGTGTTTTAGTTTTTAAAATAGTTTTTCTTTAAAGCTTTGTTTTCTTTTACTTTCATTGAATAAATCATGCCTATTGACATGTGTTGGTTGTAGTTTCTTTTTTCTAAAAAAATTTTGCTTCCATTGCAAGGTTGTGAAGTCTATTTATTCCCAACCTCTTTGTAATTTTTATTTTATTCTATAGTAAGAAGAAAACTTTGTTTTGAAATAGAGCATACTATTATGGTTTTGAAAAACATTGGTGTCGAATTCCATATGAGATGTTTTGAATAAGCATAGCATGTGATTTGTCTTATAACTATTTTTCCATTATTTATTTCTATTGTTCTATTCATTTTTAATCAGTTGATTTTAGAAGAGAGGCCTGCTTTTCGAAAATCTACAAAACCCCTAATGTATGAGTAGATAGTCCTATTTAATATTTTGTAGGAGTTGAGAAACTATATGAAATATACGAGCTTTCATAAAAGCCTTAAATGGTGGCTAGGAGAAAATGAGAGAGAAGATACACATGTCTAATAGCATGGGTTAAAAGAATACATGCCTGAAATTCCTTCATTGCAAGCAACGTGCCAAAACTTCCCTAAATTCCTACAATGTGGTGGTATCCCAAGAGTCGTGTCTCTTTCTTAGGCTTCTTAAATGCCAAAACCTTGCAACGTGTTCCATTCTCCATTTTGATCTATGGATCATGAAGAATCCATAGTCCTTGGACTATTTTAGTGCCACCATGGGCATTCCTTCAATGTTCAATGCTAGCAAAGATAAAAGCCCTAAATATTTATTTTTCTACATGGTTGCAAACTAAAACCCATTCTCTTTTCCTCTTGGCACCTAGTTTCAATCAAGATTTTAGTTTTCCATTTTCTTCAACCTTTACTTCCATGCTTATATTATTTATTTAAACTTTTCTAAGTTTCCAAACATGACCTTTTTTACACATAAAAAATGCCAACATTACCCATGACCTTTTTACACAGAAAAAGTCAACAGTATGATAAGTACAATTTTTGTTCAGAGGGTGTAGTAATTTATTTTTATTAATTGGAGAGTGATGTAATTAAGAAGATATATGGAATCGATGCAACCAGAACTTGGAAACCCTTTTGAAATAATATAAATGAGGAAGGTTTCTAAAAGTATATTGCTGCAAACACCATACTATCTATTTGTAATTTTGTGTGACATTTTTTAAAATCTGTAATTATGCCCAAGTTTCAGCCATTTATCAGCTACATAAAGTATGTCAGTTACAAAAGTTATCCTAGTTTACACTATGGCAGACAAAAGGGAGTGGACAAATTTCATAATTGACATACCTAGGATAGAATCCATTTTAAATTATAGCTTTAGAAACAAAGATTTATTGAAAGAAGTGCTAGAATTGTATCACTACCTAGAATTCCTTGGAGATGCAGTATTAGATTTTTTTATTGCCATTAACATATACAAGTCTTGTGAAAGAATAGATAAAGGAAAATTTGTTTACTTAGTGAAGGAAAATGCAAAGAATAGTGTCCTTGGAAGGGCTACTATAAAACATATTTTTCATAACTTCCTATCAAATTGTCACAATTTCTAAATGTGCATAAATCACAAAGAGTTGCTGCTTTGTTTCCCCAAAACAATAGGGAAATCAAAATGTGGAATAAATAAACAAAACAAGGAGACATGCAACTTCCTTTTATATTCAATAAACTAGAAATGAACAATACATGAAGGATTAAACTAAGACTATTGAAAGAAAATTCTAAACTAATAATTTCAAGCTCCTAGGAGCAATCATGAGTTGATTCAATCAAACATACAACCTCAAGAGCTGCTAGGAGCTCACTGGCAAGAGCACCGCAGAGCTCTTCATGAGCAATCACTACTCAATTGTAAACACATAGTTGTTGTTGTTCAGGAGCTTCTGGAAGCTCACACATAATTCTCTCAATCACATAGAGAACAAAAACATTCTCTTCTGTCTACAAACTATTGCTGCACAAAAATTCTTCTAACTCCAACTGAGTCTTCTCAGCAACTAACAAAATAAGCTGTCTTCTTTTCTTTTGTCTTCCAAACATTCCCCCTCAAATTTGAATTTACCTACCAACATTAATTTGGAATTCAAAAATTCCTACCATATTAACTTTAGTGGCTGTCAGGAGCTATAGGGATGAAGATCCCAAAAAACCACTGCTGAAATTGGGGGCTCCTAACAGGTAGGGGAACAAGGGACTTTGACATGAGAGAAGGAGGCACAATCTAGCATTCAATTTTCTAACACTCCCCCTTGGTCTTGATTTGACGAAACAATTCCCAATCTACTCCTTAGACACTCAAAAATATCCTTGCTCAAAGGCTTGGTGAATATGTCTGCTAGTTGTTGCTCAGACCTGCAAAATGTCATTTTAGTTCCATCATTCTCAACCAATTTTCTAATAAAATGATACTTGATTTCAATGTGCTTGCTTCTTCCATGAAACACAGGGTTTTTTGTCAAAGCTATCAATGAAACATTGTTACAAAATATTATTGTTCCATCCTCTTGTTCTTCCTTCAAATTTTCTAAGATTCTTCTCAATCAAATAGCTTGACATTTTGTTGCATTTGTTGCTATATACTCAACCTCTATTGTAGATAGGGAAACTATGGGTTGTTTCTTGGAAGCCCATGAGATGACTCCTTAACCCAAATGAAACACATAGCCCAATGTGCTCTTCCTATCATCCAAACTAACTGCCCAATCATTGTCTATGTATCCAACCAGCCCAAACTCATTTGCTGCTATGTACAAAATACCATATCCTTTGGTTCCATTCACATACCTCAGGACTCTTTTACCCGCTTGCCAATGGGTGTCTCGTGGAGTCTCAATAAACTTAGAAATAAGACTCACACTATGCATTATATTAGACCTACTTGTTGTTAAATACATTAAGCTTCCAACCAAACTCTTAAACATGGTCGGATCCAAATTGTTGTTGCAATCTTCCTTGCTCAACTTTAGACCTATGGTTGTTGGTGTTTGGGTAGGGTTGCTTTCAAGCATCCTAAATCTCTTCAAGATCTCATTTGCATGATTTTCTTGAAAAATAAATATACCATCATGCATTTGTTTTACTTCTATGCCTAGAAAATATCTCAAAAGACCTAAATCTATCATTTCAAACTCTCTTTTCATGGCCTCTTTAAAATCAACAATGAGGAAATCATCATCTCCAGTAAAAACTAAAACATGAACATACAAGACAATAATTAAAACCTTACTATCTACTACCATGATGTAAAGAGTGGGCTCACCATCGCTTTTGTTAAAGCCATTGCTCATCAAATATGAGTCAATCTTGTTGTACCATGTCTATGGAGCTTGCTTCAGCCCATAAAGAGATTTCTTCAGTCTATACACCTTGTGTTCTTGACCCAGAACTTCATATCTAAATGGCTGCTCCACATATACCTCTTCATTCAACACTCTATTAAGGAAGGAAAACCTCACATCCATTTGAAATACCTTCCACATATGTTGGGCTGCAATTGCAATGATTTCCCACACAGTCTCCATCCTTGCAATAGGGGAAAATGTCTCATTATAATCTCTCTCAAACTGTTGTTTGCACCACTTGACAACTAATCTTGCCTTATGTCGCTCTATCCTTCCTTCGGCATTGCACTTGATCTTGTACACCCATTTCACCCCAATAACTTGCTTATTGGGAGGAAAATCAGTTAACTCCCATTTGTTGTTCCTCTCTATTGCATCAATCTCTTCATCCATGGCCTCACACCATTTCTCCTCTTTCACAACATCCTCAAAATAAATTGGATCACTATGAGAAAACAATGCAAAATATACACTCTCATCAAATTCTTCATCATACCTTTCATTCTGGTAGATATGCCTTAGACTCTTGGTCTTCTTTGGTATTAGGGAGGTGAGAGTGGGGTCTAAAATTTCACTACTATTGTTTCTTTGCTAGATAGGTAGGTTCAGGAGCTATTGGGAGCTCTCAGGAGCTCTTCCAAAGCTTTCAAGAGCTCTCAGAAGCTCTTCTAGAGCCAACCCTTTGGTTGTCTATGGCTGGTTGTCTTTCTGTCTGCTCACTTCAGGAGCTTTTAGGAGCTATCGGGAGCTTTCAAGAGCTCAATCAATGCCTTCATAAGCCAATCCTTTGGTTGAATGTAACTATCTTGCTAATTGTCTTCTAGGTTTAAGAGCTATCAGGAGCTGTCGAGAGCTTTTAGGAGCTTTAAGGAGCTCGTCTAATGCTTTCAGGAGCATCTACAGACTCGTCTTGCTAAAATTCATGTTCTATTTATGCTTCTTTAGGAGCTTTCAGGGACGGTTTAGAGGTGTTAGAAACTACCACTCCATCCCATGACTCATCTTTAAGGAACTCCATGTCCCTACTAATCACTATCTTTTTGGTAACCAGATTATATAGCCTAAAGGCCTTGGACTCTTCACTGTAGCCCGTGAAAATGCACTTTTCACCCTTGTCATCCAATTTTTGCCTCTTTTCCTTACACATATGTGCATATACTACACACCTAAACACTCTCATGTGCTCAACTGTCCACTTGTGTTTTGTCCATGCCTCTTGAGGGATCTTGTTATGAACTACCTTTGTTGGACTTCTATTAATTAAATAAATAGTTATTGCTACAACCTCTCCCCAATATTCAATAGGAAGTCCTTTTTCTTTCATCATGTTCCTTTACATCTCCATGATGGTCCTATTCTTCCTCTCAGCCATTCCATTTTGTTGTGAAGTATAATTGGTTGTAAGCTCATTATTGATGCAATTTTTCTTGCAAAAATTCACAAACATATTAGAGGTATACTCTCCTCCATGATCTGACCTTAAAACCTTGATAAAATATCCACTCTTGTTTTCAGCCTAGGCCTTAAACAACAAAAACTTATCAAAAGCTTCAGACTTATGTTGCAAAAAATAGATCCATGTATTATAGCTATAATCATCAATAAAGGTAATAAAATATCTACTCTTACCAGCAAAAGTGATTTGCGTAGGGCCTTCCAAATCCATGTGCACCAGCTCCAATGGTGCTCTTGCCCTTGTAGATTTTCCCAATTGAAAGGGCTGCCTATGTTGCTTGCCCAAAATGCAAGCCTCACATATAACATAGGCTCTACTATCCTTGGCAAACCATCAATCATTTTATTCTTAGACAAAAGACTCAAACCAACATAGCCTAAATGTCCATACCTGAGATGTCATATCTTGGAGGGATCTTGAATGGTGCTCTTGAGTGCTACATGATGTACTGCTATACATTTTCCATTTGTGAGGGGTGCAGTAATGGATTTGACTGAGAAACATGTCTCAATCTTCAAAGGAAACATCTGATTCTTTGTCATTTGAACTACTCCAAACACCTTTGTCCTCTCATTCTTGTCATAAATGTTGAATTGACCCTTATCCATCAGCACTTTATATCCATTTTGGATTAGTTTTCCAACACTCATGAGGTTATACTTTAACCTAGGAGCAAGAAATACATTATGTATCTCCTTCTCACCTTGCTTGGTGTGGATCATAATAGATCCTTTTCCAACAACTGGAACTACTCCATTGTTCCCCATTCTTATTTCAAACTTTACATTTTTATAAATGAAAGTGAACAAACTTTCATTACTACTCATTTGGTTGCTGCAATTGTTGTCCAAATACCAGACTTTGGAGCTGCCTTCTTCACCAATGTTGCACATGATGAAGGTTGTGGACTGATTTCCTTCACCCACATTCGAATCAGCCACATTTGCACTTTGTTTTGACTAATCTCTTTTTTTTTCCATCACTCACTTGCATAATGGCCAAAATTATGATAGTAGTAGCATTCAACATTGGTTTTTTCACTCTTCTAATTTGAATTGTTGTTTTTCTTTCCTCTTTGGGAGCTAGTCTAAGAGCTACTCACTCCCTCTTGGTTGTTTGCTTGGTCCGAGCTTTCTTCTCCAACATTACCACATCCAAATCTCCCTCTACCATGTCTAGAGCTATTTCTACCTCTCCCCCTACCCATTGCATTTGACTAAGCTTTCAAAGTTTTCTCTTGGGAAGAAGTAGCAGACCTATGTAGGCATTGTTCATGGGTTTCTAGAGAATCCATCAACTCATCAAAAAACAACATTGTGAGATCCTTTGCCTCTTCAATAGCAATCACCACTGCATCAAACTTTTTGGGTAAGCTCCTGAGGATTTTCTCCACAATCCTCTAATCATCAATGATCTTAGCATTCACTCTCAACTAGTTTATCAAAATTGAAAGTCTTATGTGAAAAATTGAGATGGACTCACTATCCTTCATTTCAAGAGTTTCAAACTCTTTGTTAAGCATCCAAAGCTTCACCAATATAACCTTGTCAGTCCCTTTATAGTTTGTCTCGAGGATTTCCCAAGCTTCCTTTGCATAGTTAGTTGCTACTATTATGAGAAGAAAAATGGCCTCTATCAAGGCTACTTCTATCAAGCTCAATGCCTTAGTATATTTCCTCCTCAACTCCTTCAATTGGGTCTTCTAGTCATTTGTGAGCATAGCATATGTTGTTGGGTCAGTTACATCATTGAAACCACTAACCATGAACTCCCACAAATTATTGGCGACCATAATGGTCTTCATCTTCTTTTCCCAAAAATCATAGTTCTATCCATTAAAGGATGGTGGTTGCTGCCAACTCTTTCCTTCATCTCCAACCATGTCTCCTACACAAAAAAAACTCAATACCCAGAAGAAAAAAAATTCCCTAACTCACAAGGAAATGGGGCCTATGGCTCTGATACTATGTTACAATTTATGAATGCACAAAAATCACATAGAGTTGCTACTATGTTTCCCCAAAACAATAGGGAAATACAAAATGTGGAATAAACAAACAAAACAAGGAGACATGCAACTTCCTTTTCTATTCAATAAACTGGAAATGAATAATACATGAAAGATTAAACTGAAACTACGAAAGAAAATTCTAAACTACTGACTTCAAGTTGTTGGGAGAAATCATGAGTTGCTTCAACCAAACAAACAACTTCAAAAGCTACTAGGAGCTCACTGGCAGGAGCTACGTAGAGCTCTTCAAGAGCAATCACTGCTCAATCATAAACACATAGTTGTTGCTGTTTAGGAGCTTCTGGGAGCTCACACAAACTTCTTTGAATCACACAAAGAAAAAAACATTCTCTTCTATCTACAGACTGTTGTTGCATAGAAATTCTTCTAACTCCAATTAAGTCTTCTCAACAACTAACAAAATAAACTGCCTTATTTTCCTTTGTCTTCCAAATACTCCCTCTCAAATTTGAATTTACCTACTAGCATTAATTTGGAATTCAAAAATTCCTACCATATTAACTTTAGTGGTTGTCAGGAGCTGCAGGGATGAAGATCCCAAAAAACTATCATTGAAATTGGGGGCTCCTGACAGGTAGGTGAATAGGGGACTTTGATGTGAGAGTAGGAGGCTCAGATGCATTCAATTTTCCAACACAAATGAGGATCTCAAAAGTAAAGTAAGTTTTGTTATATTGAAACATTTCAAAACTCATTGTTCGATCGATATTGATTTTTAATGATCAATGTGTTTGAACAGGCTAATAAAATCAACAAAGCTATAGCAGATGAATCTAAATCTAAAAGCGATGTGGAGTGTCCAACAAAGGTTCTTGCAAATGTTATTGAAGCCATTTCCGGTGTTGTGCATGTCGATAATGACTATTCATTTGATATAGTTTGGAAAGTAAGGAAATATTCATTTTATTTATGTATAGTAAATTTTATCAAAATGTGTCATAGAAGGAAACCTAAATATGAAAATATTTAATGAGATATTCATTATTTTTGTATATCGAAAGGCCATTGTATTGAACTCCTTGCATTTAATTATATATTAACACCTCTTGAGTTTTTATAGGTCTTTCAGCCTTTCCTAAATCCAAATGTGCTAAGTCCACAGCCAAAACATCACACAATGGAAGCCCGTGAAAATAAAAGCCATGAACACAATATTGATGTGTCAAGTTCCATCACAAATCCTTCTATGAGAAAAATTGGGGCCATGAAAGAAATAAAAATTTCAAAAGAAAAAGCAATGTCTAGACAGTGCAACTGCTATGAAGTGAAAAAGTGTATAGAGAATTCAATCTCTAAACTCAATATACCTTCATATATGTCTAATGTCTTGGATGAGATGGAAGGAAAGTTACTGTACAATTTCAAGAGACAAATTTTTTTGAAATATTCTTTTTGTCAGCATCTAGAGATGATAATTCTAAATTTCTTCAGACCATGCAAGGCATGCAATGAAGCCATTGAATTAGCGGGTATGAAGTCTCATGAAGCAATGGAGTTCTTTGGAAAGTTACTGTATTGCTATGGATGCCAAGTTCTAGCAGTTGTTGTAACTTCTTTCCTTTTTGTAGTAATAAAATCTCTCTCTTTGAATGCTAGTTTTTCCCCAGAGCTAGGGGTTTTCCAGGGTAAATCATTGTGTCAAAGTGTGATTGGTTTTCTCTGTATTTAGTATTTTAGTGAATGGTGTTGTGCATGATTTAGTTCATTGTTTCAGTCATTTGATTTCTGTTATTCAAATTTTTGAGAATAAACAATAGTGAATTTATCGTTGGGTTTCACAACACCAATAAGGGAGTCATATTTTTCACATGGTATGAGAGCTAATACTCTAAAAGAGAAAACTAGGGTTTAATCACACCACTGCAAGTTTTGATTTTCTTTTTGTGTTTAGGGGTTTCAGCAATGGCAGCAGCCAAATTAAGAGATTCAGACAGACTTGAGGGGGCTTCAAACTTTGGCATGTGGAAAGCAAGAATTCTTCTATTACTGGAGGAGAATGGTTTGAAGGAATATGCAACCACTACCGTTTCTATTCCAATAGATGCTACGCTACTGGCGACCTACCAGAAAGAAGATGCCAAAGCTAGACGCATCATTATGGATGGGGTCAAGGATCACCTTGTTCCTCATATTACAGATTTAAACACCTACAAAAAGATGTATGATGCCATACTCAACCTATACTAGAGTTCAAATTTGAACGGGCAACTGATTCTCAGGGATAAGCTGAGAAACACCAGAATGAAGAAAGGGGAGAGCATTTTGGACTACCTTACTAGGATCGTAACAGTAAAAGATGAGCTAGTAACTGCCAAGGTAGCAATACTAGATGATGAGGTTGTCAGGATTGCATTGGAAGGATTCACAAAAGATTTGGGATATCTTTGTCAAAGTTGTATCTGGATGGCAAGATATTCCTGATTGGGATTGTTTGTGGACCGATTTCACTTAGGAATAATTTTGAATGAGTTATGTTAATGGAGGTAGCAATAGTGGTCATAAGGGTGAGGTGGAAGAGAATGTTACTCTTGCCAGCAAAGGCAAAGCTAAGAAAGGATCAAGCAGCGAGTCTACCTCAAAAGGAGACAAGAAGAAAAAGGAAGACATGAGTAAAATTAAATATTATGGTTGTGATCAGCTAGGACATTATGTTAGTCAATGTCTGAATCAGAAGAAAGGAGACAATAAGAAGAAGCATACAGCAGATTCAACAGATGTTGATGAGCTATCCTCTAGACTAGAATATGAGTTCGCTCTTCTAAACTACTTATCTAGCTCGAGGAATACAAGGATCCGGTATATTGATAGTGGTACATCATGCCATATGACAGGAGTTAGAGAAAACTTCTCCAACTACAAAGCATAAGAAATAGGCTTCCAAATAAAAATGGGAAACAAGTCCACATGCAGTCCAGTTGGGAGAGGGACTGTTTCATTTCAGAGGGAGTCAAGCAGTGATATTAAGATCATAGATGTATTGCATGTGCCAGGGATGTACATGAATCTGACTTCAGTATCTGCCCTTGAAGATAAAGGGTACAACATACTCTTTCAAGGATAGGTGTATTTAAAACACAAGGATTGGAAGAAGGTAAAGTAGATTGGAGTTAGAAGTGACAATTTATACATATTACAGTTTGAAACTCCAAGGGCACTAGTGAGTAGTAATAGCAGCAGGGAAATAGGAGAGCTATGGCATAGACGAATGGGATATATACATCATGGGGCATTGAAATTGCTCAAAGAAACTATGATAGGAATTCTAGATTTGAGTGCAGAGCACGGTGACACATGTAAAGGGTGTGCACTCGGGAAATTTTCAAAGACAACCTTCCCTAGAAGTTACAGTAGATGTACAAGTGTTCTTGACTTGATACATTCTGATATTTGTGGTCCCATGTCTACTCAGTCTTTGAGAGGTTATGAGTATTACGTAACCTTCATTGATGATTTCTCCAAGAAGACCTGGATATATTTCTTGAAGGCCAAAGATGAGGTCTTCAGTCGCTTCCAAGAATTCAAAGCTCTTGTGGAGAATATGGTAGGAAAGAAGATCAAGGTTCTTCAAAAAGACAATGGCAGTGAGTATAAAAGCAAAGTCTTCCAGGAGTTTTGTACTAAAGAAGGAATCAAGAGAGAGTGGACTGTTCCCTACAAACCATAACAAAATAGGGTTGTTGAGCATAAGAACAAGGCAATTGTTGAAGCAGCCAGGGCCATGTTGTTTGATCAAGATCTGCCTAAGTATCTTTGGGTAGAGGCTTGCAGCACAACAATCTATATTTAGAATAGATTACCTCATAAGATTTTGGGAAAAATGACACCAGAAGAAGGCTTTATAGGGAAGAAGCCTGAGGTTGGGCATTTTAGGATCTTTGGCAATATAGCATACTATCATGTACCATCAGAAAAAAATAACCAAGTTAGATTCGACTACTGAGAAAGGTTTCTTTGTTGGATACAACGAAACCTCCAAGGCATACATGATCTTTATTCCAGGGATGAGAAGGATCATAATGAGATGTGATGTGAAGTTTATGGAGGAGAAGCCTTAAGAAAATCTCAGGATTTGCCAGCAGTTGAACAGGGTTAGCAGATTGAAGCTCCAAAAGTGGATCAGGATTCTCAAGTATAGGGCACTGTGATAGGAACAAATATAGATATAGGTACCTTGGGTGAGTTGAGTCCATAGGATTAGGAGCAATAGAATAAGGAACAACAAGCTCCATCTATTAATGTATCTCCTACTGGTGGGAGAAGGATTAGTCGAGTGGAAACTCAGATTGCACAAGATTCTTAAGAGTTTATGGGAGCTCCTAGAATGAGTGGTAGGGGGAGGAGACCTATGGCTAAATATTCAATTTATGTGGCATTAATAAGCGAGCTCATTGACAGTGAGCCTTCCAGTTATTAGGATGTTACACAACAGCAAGTTTGGCAGGATGCTATGGTGGAGGAATATAACTCCATCATGAAGAACGATGTCTGGGAGGTAGTGCCAAGGCCTATAGATAAGGTGGTGGTTGGTTCTCGCTGGATCTATAAGATCAAGCATGCTTCAGATGGTAGCATAGATAAATACAAAGCTAGGTTTGTGCCCAAGGGGTTCTCTCAGAAGGAGGGAATTGAATATGACAAGACATTTGCTCCAGTGGCCAGATATACCGCCATATGAGTTGTGATCTCATTAGTAGCAAAAATGGGATGGTAGATCTATTAGATGGATGTCAAGATGGATTTCCTAAATAGAATCATAGAGGAAGAGGTGTACATCAAATAGCCAGAAGGTTTTGTGGCGCATGGGAGTGACTCTCATGTCTATAGGTTAAAGAAAGCACTATATGAACTCAAGCAGGCACCCAGAGCGTGGTATGAGCACATAGATAGCTACTTGCAGAGCATGGGATTTGTGAAGAGTGAGGTGGACTCCAACCTTTACTATCTCATGATGGGGGGTGAACCACTCATCCTAGTTTTGTATGTGGATGATTTATTTATGACTGGTTCATTGAGGCTCATAGAGGATTGCAAGAGGGATCTAGCAGCAGAGTTCGAGATGAAAGATTTGGGGTTGATGCACTATTTTCTGGGACTAGAGGTGTGGCAGATAGAGGGAGAGATTTTCCTTGGTCAAGGAAAATATGCTATGGAAATCTTGAAGCAATTCAGAATGCTGGATTGTAGACCCATGTCTGCACCAATGGTTACAAATTGGTAGAAGATCAATGCATCAAAGTAGGAGGCAGTAGACCCCACCTTGTATAGACAACTTATTGGTTCATTGATGTATCTGGTCAATACAAGACCAGACATTTTTTTTGCAGTCAACTCTCTTAGTCAGTTCATGGTAGAACCAAAGAGAATACATTGGACAACAACAAAGCATGTGCTGAGGTATCTACATGGTACAGTTGAGTATGGGTTGAGATATACTTGGGGTGATGGTGTCAAGTTGATTGGCTACACTGATGCAGACTAGGTTGGTAATGCAGTAGATAGGAAAAGCACTTTGAGGTGTTGTTTCAACATGGGATCAGGGGTTCTCTCTTGGTATACCATGAAACAGAAGTCTGTTGCCTTAAGCTCTACAGAAGCAGAGTACATGGTAGCAAGCATGGAAACATGTGAGGCCATATGGCTTCAGAAGCTGTTAGTAGCATTATTTGGTCAGGAGCTATCACCGACCATCATTCACTGTGATAATCAGAGTTGCATAAAACTCTCTGAGAATCCTGTGTTTCATGATAGGTCAAAACTTATTGAAATTAGATATCAATTTATTAGGGATTGTGTACAGTGTGGATTAGTTCGACTACAGTATATATCTACATATGAGCAGGTTGTAGACATCTTAACAAAGGCCTTGATGAAAAGCAATTTTTTCTTCTTCAGGGAAAAGTTAGGTGTAGTAGAGAACACTTTCCTCGCTAAGAGGGAGTGTTGAAACTGTAGCTCGGAAGATAACTATTCCAGCCTAGAACTGTGTCACCCAGGCTGGATAGATTAGATAAGATTTCCTGATTTTTATCCTTGTTATTTGTTATGCACTTGCCAGTTTGGTAATTCTTTTTTAGAAACAACTTTGTCTTCTTTCTAAGATTAATCTCTGCTTTTCTTCACTATTGGTGAATAAGAGATTATAAAAAGGATAGATGTGTGCATTGTATACATATAGGTTGAAGGTTTTTGCAGGAAATGACACAAGATCAAAGAGAGGTTGTAGTGAACAGAAGAAAGAGTTGAATATTATCCAAGTTTGCAGTATTGTTGTGGATGCCAAGTTCTAGCAGTTGTTGTAACTTTCCTTTCTGTAGTAATAAAATCTCTCTCTTTGAATGCTAGTTTTTCCCCAGAGTTAGGGGTTTCTAGGGTAAATCATTGTGTCATAGTGTGATTGGTTTTCTCTGTATTCAATATTTTAGTGAATGGTGTTTTGCATGCTTTAGTTCATTGTTTCAATCATTTGATTTATGTTATTCAAATTTTTGAGAATAAACAATAGTGAATTTATCGCTGGGTTTCACAACGCCAATAATGGAGTCGTATTTTTCGCAGGAAGTTCATATTTGGTGTCATGTAGGTGAAAAAGCTTGTTTCAGACATCGAAGAGAATTATGACGATCTGAATCCACCCTCAGTTTTATTTGATGTAGTTGAATCAATAGTAGGTGCAATTCTTCTTGACAACAGTGGTGAGTCATTGCAAAACTTCAGCTCTGGTTTGAAGGAAGTTTGGGAGATATTATGTGAACTGAATTGGCCCTCTCCTACTTGTGTTTCCATCTTTCATCTTTTAATGTACTAAGATTTCTATTTTCACATAATTTTTTTAAGATATTAGTGTATATTGACACAAATATTTCCTCTTCTTTCACTTCAAATACTCTATGTTTGGTAGAGATTCAAGATTTTATTAGAGCCATTTTTCACTCCAGAGACAGTGGAGAAGCATCCTGTTTCTGAACTACAAGAGTTTTGTCAAAAAAGGGGCAATAAAGTTGTGTACAAAGACCATAAGTTCAAAGTGTCAGAAAAGGAAATGATAGTTGTGGAAGTATCTATAGATGGTGAGATGGTTGGAAGGGGTGAAATTAAAAAGAAAGAAGTGGCAAAGAAAATTGCTGCGAGAAGTTGTCTTGAGCAAAAACATAAAATTGAGGAAATAGAAAGTGAACTGAAGCGTACAAGGATGAAATGAGAATAACAAATTTGTAAGGAAATAGGTGGGTTGAATTCTTTTCTGTGGTTTTCTTCATGTCTAGATCATTGAAAACTTATCTTACTGTGAATCAGATGTATTTCACGTCCATGGACATGGTTTTCCAAAAAAACATTTTGACAATTATGTTCTTCATTATTTATTAAGTCAGCAAGAACAAATTAAGGTTGTGCCTAGTTTATATTTTTATCTCCTTAGAGACACTTTTTTAAACCTATGATTATTAGTTAGAATGTTTTAATCATAATTATATAAATTTTATTTTAGAGGTTTTTAGTTTGAATTTATCTTGTTCAAATAATAATGATTTTAATGATTTTTTTGATAAATGATGATTGCATTGGCTTTTATACATTAAAAAAATAGTTCTATCCATAAATGAGTGGTAGAAGGCACATTTCTAAGATCCAAGCAAAGCCAATTTCATAATAAAAGACAAGAAAATAGTCCTCTTCTTTTAATCTTCATTTATAAGTTGTTGAATACTGATATTGATCTAGCCTATTAGACAATATTGGAATGTTGACCTACAATAAAATTTGCATTCATTGAAGAGGAAGTTAGCCTAGACAAAAAATATATATGTTGGTGAATGAGAAGTAGAAATATGAAAAATATTTCATATTTCTACCTTATCAATCTATGCAAATTCGAATTCTACATCAGGAACTAATTGTTTATTACATTTGAATATAACCCGTATATCGTCATTTTCGTGGCCATGAACATACGGCTGAAATTCAAAACCTGATTCATATCCCTATGGAATATACTAGTGCACAACATTACAATTTTACCCTGTCAAAATGATCCCAAAATCTGCTTCAATGATATCGTTACAGTTATTTCCCATGACCTCACTCTAGACATGTAAAAACTATATCATCACAAACAAAACATTGTCCAAGTCATCTCAAAATGCACTCATGCATAATTTTGGTTGGTCCATTTAAGTCTATCTCTTCCTTTTTGGTGCAAATATTGCATGGACTTTGTAAACTCTTCTCTTCTAGCACTTTGCTCATGAACCTTATTATGTGTAAGATCCATTAATTTTGAAATATCTCTTGGAGTGTATCTAAACATAATGTGGAAAGGATTCTTATATAATTGAAATTTATCTTGTGATAGTATGAAACCACTTTGGTTAGTGTTGTCATCAATCAATCATCTCAAATTTATAAAGATCTTACAAACAACTTGACTCTTCTTATTTATTTGAGTATGATATGTAGAGCTAAAATTTAAATCAATTCCTATATTTTTTTGAAGTGTCCTCTAAAATATTCTATGATCTTAGTGTCACAATATACAACTATACTTTTAAGTAAAAAATCAATCTAACAACCTCCATGAAAAAAAAGTTGTACCATGTGTGGCATTATTTTTCATCTTGAAAGATATGTAGTAATCATGAAAATCTATCAACAAGAAAAAAATATAATCCTTACCTTGTTGTGTTCTTGGTATTCCAAGAAACTATCAATGCTTATAAGATTCCATAGTTTCTACAATATTGGTAGTAATCAATATAGCCTAGTATTTTGACTCTCTCCTTTATTATATAAAAAAATTTGATATATTTACATATTTATTTTTATTTCTATCTTCATCCTTAACCAATAATATCTATCATTGAGTTTCACTATGGTCTTATCAATACAGAATTGTCTAGCTAAAACAACACAATTGTTTTCTCAATAAATTTTATCTCGTTGATGGACTTGAGGTGTATATAGGAATTTTAATTTGAATAAAAACCCATCCTATATGAAGGAATCCATTCATATTACCATATCCATGCTAGTAGGATCCATATATCATGTCCATGCATGCTCAAAGTTTGAATTATATTTGTATAACTCCTTCATATCATCAAATCAAGCTAGTTCATCTCATTTTAGTAAAAAACCACTTCTCTCCTAATAAATGAGTCTACCACTTTGTTCAAATGCACACATTTATTCTCGAGGAAAAAAGTATACTATTATAATAAGTCAACCCACATCATGTGTCACTAGTTAACCTTGGTTTGACTATTAATAAATTACAAAGAATGATGATCTATAAAAATAAAACATTACTTAAGAAGAAATTAGTGTTACAAATTATTTAAGGTTTCAATATGGAATAAAAATATTGATAAAAATCATAATACATTTTCTTGGCATAATTAATATTTCTAATTAAATATGCAATATGTTTTCCCTCTTGAATAAGGACAACTCTGCTTGTTGTCCCACTAGAAACACCTTTGTAAGACTAGGTAACTCTAATATTTTTTCCTTAGTGACAAAATTCTTTAGGGTCTCAAAACTCTTATTATTTGTTGTTTTCCACTCAAACTCCTTTTATCTCACCTTATGGTTTTGTTTATTGGTTCATGTATCCTACTAAAATTTTGAGTAAACTAATACTAAAAGCAACTTAAACAATGGAAACTCGAAACTTCATGCACACTCTTAGGTATAAACCATTATCTTATAGTTTGTACCTTTTTGTGATCCATTTGTAACCCTTGATATGAGATAACCTATCCCAAATAAAAAAAAATCCTTCATCAAATTTCACTTTTTAATGTTTACTAGCAAATTCTCCTCCTTGAGACTTCATAGTTTTGGGATTAAGGTGTCTCAACCTTTGAGTTTTTTCATTAATTAGTTGATTACTTGGTGTATATTAAATTATCCTAATATATTAATCTTCCTATGTTTACATTCACTCTATGGGCCCTATTGTTGAGATGGCCTCCTACATGATAGATGATGACATATGACAAGATCCTAATTTTTTAGGAAGTTCATGTCCACTCTAGGAGGTCTTACTTTTTAAGAGGATGATGTCAGAGATTTACACATTGGTGATAAATTTTTTTTGTAAACTTCCTATATCTATTTGAGAGTCTTTGTTAGTTGTTTTTTATATAAGAATTGAAGAAGAATATTTGTTTTAGTTTTATCTTCTTTACTTGCCCAAGATATCGATAAGATATTGAGTTGATATGGAGAAGATCTTTTCCTTGAATATAGATGCCCATGATGAGCCTAAGGCCATTTTTGGATTAGAAGGTTCAATTAAATCTTTTTTTAAGCTTTTATAAATATTGGATTTGTTAATGATTGCAGATGATTTCTAATGTAGGAGCATCACTAGTTGTAAAGCAATCTTGTGTCAACTAAAAATAGTTCTTTTCATACATTGTATTTAGTAGTAGTTTAAGTAGTTCATTCAACATTTTACCACATCATCATTTCTCAACTCACGGAGTAGGTTATAGCATCTACACATCAACATCTATCATATATCTAAATTTAACATCATTTGTAGTTGTCTATTGAGAGTTATCAGTCTCAAAAATTCAGTGTGTTTACCAGTCAAAGTATTTGGGGCCAACCTGGTCTAGATTTCTTAGTGTGGACCTATTCCAGATTGTACAAAGTTAAATAGAATATCATTAAAGCATTGTGGGTTCATTAGACCTATCCTGAAGATACATAAGTTATACCATTGCACATTGAGTTTATTCTTCTTATCTTAAGGAAGGTATTTATGTATAAGCATTCATCAGGTTACTAAACCTTATGCCCAACAAAAACCTATATTGGAGCTTGAGGAGCATATTTATATGCATTATAATTCATTGTATATGATCAGTAGATTAGTAGCTTAGGATAAGACTCAAATTTGATATACTTTCACATAAACCCTCAAGGGCATGTAGTAAGGCCTATTGGCTAGTTGTATTGTTGAAGCCTTGGTGGTAAGGTGTATGAGCCTTGGATACTCACCCTTGTGGCCAATGTTGCATGTAAGAATTCCATATTAGTGAAGATTCATATTCACATACCAATTTTTGTGTTGTTTCTATTGTGTTGACTCATTATTGTATGGTTTGGATTGTTCCTTTTGGAACCCTCCAATCATGACTTCACCAAGTGGTATCAAAGTGAGGTTTGATTCATGAAGGAATTCCTTGAGGTGGACAGATCACCAAACTATGGCAGACTGCATTTATTTTTCAATCAATCCTTGATTGTGAGGTAGTTGAAGCCATTGTAGTTAGATTATTGAATTGAGTCACTTTTACCTTTTTGAGGGTAGAGATGCTAGCAAGAAGAGCACCTGCTATGGAAAATATTACTCAAAAAAAGGATGAAATTTTAGTAATGATGCACAAGATGCGAGTTTAGTTGGATTTTGTTAAGGAAGATAGAAGGTGAGGCCTCAACCCTAAGTAAAATGATGAACGTGATGATGAATCATAACATACAAATCAAATTGTAAAAACCATAGATGATGAGGAAGAAGAATCAGATCAAGTAAAAATGTTAAAAGCAATTTTGAAGATTGGTAAGTGACCTAGAGTTAAAATTCAAAATTACACGATAAATTTGAATCCCAAAGAGTTGATTGATTGGATAAATGAGATGGAAGAATACTTAGAATATGAAGAAATTGAAGATCTAGAAAGTGTCCTAGATTTGTGAAAAAAATAAACTGAAATTTCATTTTGCATTATGCCAGAAAGAAGTTCAATTAGACTGAAATAGAAGAGGCAACGAAAGAATTATCAAATGGGACAAAATGGTGAAAAAGTTAAAGAATCAATTTATACAAATTGATTATGAGCTAGAACTATTAAAGAGATTACAAAAACTGAGATAGAAAGGAATATATGTGAAAGAGTATACTAAAGAATTCTACAAGATGATAATTAGAATCGGTCATAGTGAACAAAAACAAAGAGAAGGTTGTCAGATATATCAATGGATTGAGATGAAATATTCAAGAAGATTTGAGCTTGGTGAAGATGAAACCCATTGAAGAAGCATACTAATTTTCATTAAAAGTTGAAAAGAAGTTGAACAAGAAATCTAAACAGAGGTAGAGAAGCACAAGAGGAAGGTTTTAAAAGAGTGGAACCCAGTCTAGAGAAAGGAGAACATATGTGAAGTAGACCAAAGATCCAAAACCCTATTGAAGTGAAGAAAATTATGCTAAACCATACTATAGAGGAAGCCATAATTCTTACCATAATGATGGATACTAGAGAGATGAAGGAAGATGTAAGGGAATACCATTCAAAGGAACCTAAGTGTGGAGGTGAAGGATATATAGCATTTGAGTGTCATCATGGAACTATTGTAAAGAAACCTGAGCATATCAAAAGAGAAGCATTTGTGGATGAAGAACATGTTGGATCCCTTAATTCATATGGTAAACTAGAGAAAGGTGAATCATTGGTGATGAGAAGAGCTTTGATGCATGAGGAAGTAACTAAAGAACCAATAAAAAGGAAAAGTCTATTCAGAACTAGATGTAAGTTCGTAGGAAAGGTATGTAATCATTGATAGTAGTAGTATTGATAATCTAGGTTTAGAGGAGATGGTGACCAAGCTGAATTTGAAGAGACTAAAACACCCAAACCCTTATAAGATAGCATAGATTCAAGATGATCATAAGATATTGGTGAATGAACTATGTTTGGTGAAATTTCATATTGGATCATATAGGGATGAAGTATTGTGTGAAATTATGCCTATGGATGCATGTCATTTACAATTAGGGTGACCATGACAGCATGATAAGAAATTAATTCAATATGGAAGAAGAAATAAGTATACTATGACATCAAATGGAAAGAGAATTAAGTTGATACCTTTGCAAGAAGAGGAGAGGAATAAATTTTATGGCCTTGCCAAACTATGTTTGGTAGATGGAAGGAAATTTATAGATGGATTGAGTCATGAGAACATTTTTTTGCATTGATTTTCGTGACACCAAAAAATGTATAGTTGGACATTTTTTACACTCACTTGAGTCTCTCTCATGGACTTTGGTTTTATCTTTCCAAGAATTAAAGTTGCAATGTGGCCAATACATTCACATTAGATCTTGGACCCTTGAGAAATATTAAGAATTCTAGGATGTTTTGTAAAAGTGTTGTGAAATGTTGTAACCAATTTTCACACTTTTCTAGGACACTTTTATTATAATTCACTTAAATGACCTCTTTTTACCACTTGCCAAGTCTTATTTCAAAGTGTTGTAAAGAGTTGAAACAAACTCTCATGCTTTTCTAGACTGTTCATCACTAAATTAACCCTTTCTTATGTTTAAATGTCCCCTTAATGCACTTTTCGACCCTACTTAAGTGTACTTTTTAGAATATTCCCATTAAACCTTATTAAATACACTTTAATCCTCGACACCTAGTAAAATATCCCTCATGGGACCAAGTCACCAGCTTGGCAACTTTTTCCCACTAGGCACAATTATCAAAATAATTTTTATTTTCTAGTGGGATTTTATTCTCTTAACCTTGAGGTCAACCTGTGATGTGTTATTTTCAAGAAATATTGAAAAGTCAAGTATAAATAAAGGGTTTTCCCCTCATTTTACATCTCCTACAATCTTTTAATTCTCAATTCATTATTCAAGAAATTCATTCATTTACTTAATCATTCTCAAGCATTCTAAGCATCATCAAGCATCCATTAGAGCATCTTGTTGCATATTTTTAGATTTTCAACATTAGGGGTTTGGTGAGTTTGTGCCATTGCATGTTATCATTCATCATTCTCTTTCTATTTCATTTCATTTTCTAGGGTTTGATTACCAAATTGGGGTTTGACCAAGGCAAACCCCTATTCTCTAACCCTTAACCCTTTTTCCCCTCTTTGCATGTGTGTTTGTACATCTTGTATGCTGATTTGTCAAAGAGTAAGGTATTAAAATGTGGTCAACAATCCATCAAAGTTATTCAAGTAAAAAAATCCATAATTGAAGCTTGGAGACCTCTTTCAGCCCATTTTCTATAGAATCTGAACTAGACACCTATTAGGTAGGGAAGTATAGATCGAATGAAGGCTACAGATTCCTATTTAGAATTTCTCGAGATTCCCAAGTGGACTAAGTTTCCATCTATGGTGAATTAATCCCACTGCTAGGCCTGAAAAGTGATTTTTACATTTCTAAGTACCCATTTGGCAGAAATGTGTTCCAGTAGAATCTCCCTGAAACAAGACTAAGTTGCTCAACTTGGCGTAAATGTCCAAGTGGGCTTCAATAGAAAATTCTACCTAATTCCAAAACCTCTCTACATCACATTTCTATTTCTAGGTGCACCTCTCCAATCTTTTTTATTTTTTTTATTGCTTACTTACATTCTTAGGTCATTTTGTATACATCACTATGTTATCAAACAACTTGCATTTCTTAGGTTTTGCATTAATATTTATAATATTTTATCAGTTCTTTGCATTTAGGACATTTCATTTAGACATATTTCCATCATACTAGCATTTTCTTTAGTGAACCTCCATGTTTTGTGTGATACTTTTCTCCTTTTAGATGAAAAACCCTAGAAGTGTAAGAGAGAAGCCCCTAAAAAAATTTGTGGTTCATTTTGGTGAAACAAATTTTGAACATTTTAATTCTTATTTTAAGTGCATTTGCATCATAGGAATAACTTGCATCAACATTGCATTAGGTTCTGCATTGTTTAATTTGCACCCTAGCGTTTTTAAAATTGTGTTAGTTAAAAGCTCATATAGCTTGAATTTTTTGCATTACATTTCATTAAAAAATCCAAAAAATCTACATTTTCATACTATATCTACATCTGACCATCTAAGAAATATAAAATTTCATTTAATTTTTTTGAAAAATCTCCAAAAAAATCACTACAAGGACTAATTCGCCACACTGGGTGACAGTTCTACACATTTTGCAGTGTAATTTCTGGCATTTTCTACACATTTTTTGCATTTATGGTTTCTATTATTGCATTGCTATTACAGTTTCCATAATTGTAGTTATTAGAATTTTATTGCTCTTTGTTTACATTGCATTTGCATCCACCCACATTTAGAAACCTTTGCATGAGTGTTTGGTGTTTTATTTCTAATACCTTAGTGAGATGAAGCTCGAGACTTGTGTTATCCCATGATAATGCACTCATTGTACATCTTGGATTGTTTAACGTTTTCACTCCTAGTATTGCAACTAGTACACTAGGCATGGATCCTACCTTTAGTAAGGATTTTCCTTCCAATAACATGCAAATTGACACACAAAATGATCACATTCAGCAAGACAAAGTCATTAACATTCATGAGGACTTAACACATCTCTAGCATTCACTATGTCTTGACAGCATTTCAACCATTGTGATTCCTACTATAGAAAACATCCATCGAATGCTTGAATGTGACAAAGACCTAAATGTTATGAAAAAAATTGCTAAGATATACCACAAACATGTTCCTTCCACCTCTAGTACATCTGAACCAGAAAACACTGTGGTTAGTCAAGGAGGACCTCGCACTCCTCCCCCTTAAATAGTAGCATCCATACCTACCTATACCACTCCTCAAGTCACAACAACAATGCAACAAGTTAACAATGCAATTCCTTCCTTCACTATTCCTACTATCATTCTTAATTCTTATGTGGCATTGAATGTTCTATCCTCTTCCACCATACCATCTATAAGCATCCCCTTCACTTTCCCTAACACTACATACACTCCATCACCACTTTCCCTTCCACCTCATACCACTTATAGTGACCCTCTCATAACACAACTTTTTCAAACCATCTCCTCCATGCAAAAGAAAATATCCACCATAAACCAAAACTAGAATGGACCACCCACCTATTATGTTTGAAGAAGCCTACTATCTCTAGAAATATTCTGAACACTAATGCCGCAAGGAATAGAAATTACTAGATTTGAGAAATATGGAGGGAAGGGAGATCCTTCTAACCATGTTAATGCTTACACTGTCTTATGTAGTGACTTTTTCCTTGACAATAAACTATTAGCCAAACTATTTCCTAGGACTTTAAAATATATTTCCTTAGAATGGTTTTCATCCTTACCAAATAATTCAATTCATTCATTCAATGAGCTAATTGATGCATTTATAATCATTTCCAAGTGCATATGACTCCAAAGAAGACCTTGGTCAATTTGATGAGATGCAAAAAACATGAAGAAGAAAAGATAACTAGCTTTATCTCACAATATTAATCTCTTTACTCTCAAATCGATGTCATGATTCTTGATCCATGTCTTCAAAATATGTTTATAGAAAAATTGCAAACTAAACTATAAGAAAAACTCACCAAATATGTTTATAGATGAATGGAAATCAATATTGTTTTATGCATAATATTTAGGATTTGATTCCTTGATTCTACCCTTGGTTTGAGTCCAACGTTTGTATTCTTTGAAGCTTTCTTTGAATACTATCCTGAGGTACAATTTGGATAATATGCGCCTTCCTTTGTTAAACAACCAATTTTTATAAGCTAATGGTTGGAATTTGATTTACAAACAATATATTTAGGTGTCTATCAATTTACATTTATATGGTCACGATTTTTGAAGGGTGTGAATCAAAAGCCCGAGTCATCTTTAAATAGATTTCTTTAAAATCATTATTGATTTGGTATGGTGTGATTCAATTTTTCTTTTTCTTTTGAGATTTACCAAAATCTATATCTAATGGTTTTGATTTTTTTGTATTAAATGGATTTCTATGATGTTCAACTTTCAACTGTAATGTATGGTGGATTTTCTTGTGCCAAATGAAAACACTTTGTGTATCGACCCTTCTTGCAATGCTTGGAAATCGAATTTTTCATGGGCTGCAAATCACCAAGACTTAAATGATTACTTTGGTTGAAATTGTGCAATAGGCACATGATTTGGGTTAGTCGCTGCCCTACCTTAGTATCAAGTATTGTTATATTTCTTTTCTTTTTCAATGTATTTAGAATTAGCTTTGAATCATTTTGTTTGTTTGTGTTTGCCCCATTCTATCCATTCAATGGCTAGAATTTTGTTTGGTGTTGCTCCTTGTTATGCATATGATATATATATATATATATATATATATATATATATATATATATATATATGCATGCATGTATGTATGTATGTATGTATGTATGTATGTCTATATGTCTATATGTATGTATGTGTGTATGTGTAAGTGTATGTAAATATATATTATGAGACGAGTCAAAGATTATTTTATTTTGAAATCAATGTTTTCTTTTGTTAGACAAGTCAATTGGAATAGTAGATAAGAAAAGAATTCAATTCAATTTAATTTGGAAAGTTGGAGGATTTATTGGAATGAATTAGATAAACTCTTGTAAATATTGATTTCTTTTAAATCATTTAACGAATGAATGTTATTCCAAGTTAATCTTATAGTTTCATGGGTTATTGTGTTTATGTTTAATTATGTGATTGTTTTACAAAATTAAGGTGATTAAATGACCAAGTAGAAAAGCAACTTGCATACATGTCTATAGATAATTAAGAGAATTGATTAAATAAATGAAATTAAATTACTTTTGTAAATTATAGGTTGTGGATTATTTTAAGTATAAGTGTCATTATGGTTGTTCTTGCTTTATTGAGTCATGTGGTTTTTAGGTGAAATATGTGAAAATAAGCCATCTGTGGTGATAGTGCTCAATTGTTATATGCACTAAATAAGGTGTTTGTGTAGTGAAATCAATGTTATTTTTAGTTATTGTTTAATATGGGAGTAATTTGAGCAAGGTTGTTGTGGTAGGCTTCCAACGGTTAGAGGGGAGTATGGTTGTACTTGCATAACTTTTTATGGGGCCCGGGGATCAGGTGGGGCTACCAAGATAACCCAGAATGGGAGCTAGGATCCAGGTAGATCCGCCAGGACATTCCATATCAATACATGAGTGTTTTCATGAGTTTCATGTAATTTTATGTGGCAGTGGTTGGTGTTTTTTTGAGATTGTGTACAAAAGGGTCTCTAGCCTTGCATTGTTGACTTATTATTATGGTTGTGATTTGTGAGCAAGAGTGTCCATGTCTTGCTTTGGAAATGTATTTCTTGTGGTTTCATTTAGTGTGCAATATGGCTTTACCCTATTTGTTAAATCGGGTCTTCCAATTGCAAATAGGGCGAGTGGCTCTCAATGGGGGCCAAATCCTAAAGTGGTGACCTAGAAAACCCATTGGAGTGTTATTTAATTAAGTGATAACCTAACAAATGAACTAGGGGGATGGTTAAATTTCGCCTAAAAATATAATTGATGTCCTCACCCTTGTTGGAGTGCTCATTTAGGCTAAGGTTGGGGTGAGAAGGCCTAGTTAGCAAGGTTAACTTCATTGTCCTCATGAAAGGATTTTTGGCTCTACATGTGTCACCCTATGGGGTCAGGTCCTAGTGGGAGGAATTTTGCACAACCATAGATGGGACCATGTCCTAGTGAGAGGAATGTTAGAAAACCCATGCCAATACCATGCGATGACACTCTTCCCTGCTGTAGTCTAGGATTCCCTTATTTTTCCCCTTGTTGTTTGTGTGCCTATGGAAGTGGTGTCATTGTTATGTGATGCTTTGTGTACCTTGTATGATGGATTCATGTTAGCCCTTGTCTGCTTGACTTCTTGTGTAGTTGATCCTTATTGTCATCTCCTAGCATGTGGGGTGGACCTTAGGGTTGCACATGGTCAGGTGGAACGTGATATGCACTCCATTGGGTTCCCAACTAATGTTCATGAGCATGGATGTTGCATCTTATGTAGAGATTCCATACCTTGTACCAGACTTGTGATAGCATTATTGTTATGTAATGTAATCATTTCAATTGTATCTTATCATACATATTTGATGTATTCTTCCTATTGTTATAAGGAAAGCTATGATGTAATATTGTGACAATGTATTGATGTACCCTTATGAAAGAGAAATTGATCACGTAATAATTTTCTAGTACTATATGATCTTTAATGGTGTTGTATATGTGGAAAAATATACATTTAATATATTTAATGCAGTGCATTTCCTTGAACACTTGTTGTTAGTTATTTTATGATGTATGTTTAGATTGGATAATTGATATGTTTGTAATGTAGTAATGTTACCCTAAAGGACATAATGAGAGCATATGTATGTGTAGTTTATATTCTATGTAATTGATAGTATGATCTATATGTTGATTTTCTTTTTTTTTAAATGTTGTGTCATAATTGTTTGTTAGATGTGTTTTCCTTTAGGGTTTCATGGTGGGGTGTTACACTTGGTATCAAAGCCAGGTTCTAACACTAGGTACTCTAGGTTGATTGATCCCATTATGTTGTCCTAGTGCTTAGATTCTTAAGCTTATGTTTTCCCCCTTCTGTCATCCTCACCTAATATTTGTGTCCTATCTTCTGGTGTTGGTGTGTAGGAATACTCCCAAACGTCAAGGTAGAGGCTAAGGTAGAGGTCGTGGTGGTGGTCATAGGGCTGACTGCCAGGGCACTTCATCTTAGATTTCAAACAAGTTTGAATGTGAGGAACAACAGGGTTCCTAGAATAACCCAGGAGAAGGTTAGAATCTAGGTCAGTTGGGGTTAGAGGAAGCGTAGTTGTGTCAATTGCTGGAGGATTTTCTTGGTTGCTTATGCCCTGGGTAGGAAGAGGAGTAGTGGTTGGTCAGGGAGAGAGAGAGAGAGATCACCTAGGAGGAGAAAAATATTAGCAGAGCAAGATTCCATTGTAGTATGTCACATGAGAGACCTTTTGAGGGAATTTCCTCCCACTTCTGATGGTTCAAGTGGAGGATTGGAGGTAGAGACTTGGCTGATTGATCTAGATAGGTGTTTTGTTATGCATCCTTATGGTAGTAACACCAACGATAGGTGCACCACCATGCATCTCAAAGGTTTTTCATCTACATCATGGTGATTAGAGGAGCATAAATTGCACTTAGACATTGGTTCAATGACTTGGGATTTATTCATGGAGAGGTTTAGATCCCATTTCCTATCAGAAAATTGGAGATAGTGTTGTGCTTATGAGTTCCATGAGCTCAGATAGATGGCCATGTCAATGGAATAATATGAGCCCAGGTTTTATGAGCTTAAGTAGTATGTAGGAATCGGTGATGATGAGGCTATGTTGGTGCAACATTTTATTAGGGATTTAAATGTCTGTATCTATAGAGGAGTCTGTGTGTTCGAGTTGAATACCATGGAAGAGATAGTAGAGAAATCTTTGCTTGTAGAGGATAATGTAGCTATGGCACTAGGAGGCCATATAGGTGTATAAATTAGTAGTGCACCTCCAGCTAGTATCAGGTCTCAAGGTGGTTAGTCTCAGGTTGCGGGTTCCTCTAAGGGCCATTCAACACCCGCTAATGGTGACCAACAACAACAATGTTCCCAACTAAAATCTAAGAACTCTCAGTCTCAACAAGGTAGTGGCTCTTAGTATAGGAAAAATCAAAATGTGTAGTGAGCCAAGCAGCATCATCTCAGCCACCCTACTTAGAGCACTTAGTCTGCAAGTAGTTTCCAGCAGTCAAGTGCACCCATAGGTGGTTGGGGGAATAGAAAAGGCACATGATGTTTTTCTTATGGTGGCCACATAGCTCGACAAAGTCCTCAGAAGAACACAACTATATTCAGTCAAAGACCGGTAGCCTCAGAACCGATAGTTGGTGATGCATGTTGGTATCATAGAGTGTTTGTCGCGGTTGATAACTATCGGACTAGGCATCAGGGTGCAATTTAGAAGCTACTGGTAGAGGATGGGAAACTAGCTCTAGAGCCCATGGGTAATCTCATGAGGGTCTAGTAGGGTTTTAACGTTGAGGCTTCAACTACTTGGTAGGATGCATCCCAGATGCAAGAGTCATACCCATACTTTTTTGTAAGATTCTAGAAGTAAGCCTCATTTTAAGGGGGGGTGATGTAGTGCCTCTCATGTTGCTTTATTTAGACTGATGCTCATTGAAACATAGATTTTTGGGTTCCTAAGACTTATCTAGCTCTTCTAGGGTTTTTCACCTAAAAGGAGAGAGATAGGAACCAAAAATGCTAAGGGTTCATTCAAATTACGATGTGTATGATGTTCTTTAGGCTAAATGAAGTAAACTAAATGCAATTGAATTATTTAAATGAACGATTATGAATGAAAAACTAAGATTTAAACTATGCTAGAAAAAACATTGTGATATGCAAAAAAATGAACTAAATGATGAAATAATAAATAAAAAAAAGAAATGAGATAAAAAAGAGTCAATCTAGGCAAGATTTGATGATTTTGGAATGTTGTGAATGCTATCTTAAATCACTAAAATTTCACAGTGGGAATCATTGACCCATGGTAGTGAATCACTCCTGCTCTTGCTGAAAAAGTGTCAGAAATTGGTTTCCGACTATCAGGATCTGAAATTTGACAAAATTCAGATTTTCAGTCCTAAGGTGGGACTCATTCACCACTGGTGGCGAATAATTCCTCTTCCAAAATTCTAAACAATGAGGAGACAACTCTGCAACGCCAAATCTAGAAATCTCTTATTGTTGTGTTGCTAAAGTCAATTCTATAAGAAACAAACAAAAACCCTTTTCCAAGTTTTAAATAGACTTGATATGACTTGACAAAAAAACATACAGTAGGGAGAAAATGGTTGAGAGTTAGAAAATAGGGGTTTTCCTTGGTCAAACCCTAATTTTTGTAATCAAACCCTTAATAAAATAATGAAATGCAAGAGAATGATAAACTAACAACATGCAAATGCTATCAACTTAACAAACCCTTGATAATGCAAATATGAAATAATGTTAATTGATGCCCCAAAGTGCTTGAATAATGCTTGAATTGATGTTGTAAGGTGCTTGAATGCTGGAGTGAATGAAAATATTGCTTGGATGTGATGTGTGATTGTATAAGATGTAAAATGTGGTGAAAATCACTTGTTTATACAATCTTGTACCTTAGTTATCCATTCATACCTCATCATAGGGCTACATCAAGTGATTTTGAATAAAAAACAAAAAGGAAATTTAAAATATTTTGAATTTGGAGCCAAGGGGGACTCATTCGCCACCCATGGTGAATGGGTCCCACCTAGAACCTGAAAATGTGTGTTGGGAAATATGTTGTATTTAATGTTGTTTACTCGGATAATATTAAAAAATACACTTAAGCATATGAGGGCATAAATGGACCAAATAAAGCATGAGAAAGGGATAAATAGTGAAGTGTCTTGAAAAGCATGAAATCTTGTTATAAGACTTTACAACACTTCAAAATAGGACTTGTTTAGTGGTGAGAAGGTTATTTTTAGGTGACTTGTAATTAATAGAGTCTAGAAGAATGTAGAAATGTCTTCCAACACTTCACAACACCTTCACAAGACATCATTATTTGAATTTTAGTACCTAAATATGCATGTTCAAGCCATGTTACAACATAAAATCGGAGAAAAATATATCAAATACTATGAAACAAGACCTAAAATGTCATGAAAATGACAAGGGGCCATTTTTCTATGACACATTTAGCCCCCACTTTAGTGAGAGTATGAAATTGCTTCAAACTCACACTAAATTAGCCATGAACATCTAGGGGTGGGTTCAAATGCACTTATGTTAGCAAGATGCAATAACAACAATCAAGAGGGATGATCAAGCCCCCAGGATGAATATCCCATGGAAAACCAAGCATAAGAACAAAGGAACATGCAAGTGTTGAAAATAATCGAATGCTTCAAACTCACACTAAATTAGCCATGAACATCTAGGGGTGGGTTCAAATGCACTTATGTTACTTGCCAAGCCTTATGTTTCACTATCTAGAATTCTAGCTACGGTGAAGGAAATCAACCGCCCTACAATTCTAGGGATATTGGTTAGGGAACTAATAAACTAACGCCCCTACAATTCTATGGGCTTCCATCCAACTACCAGGAGTTAGGAATATCCTTCATGGAATCATAGCCCAAGCATTGTTGTGAGGGAGGATGGGGCTAAACTACTAAAGTAGGCTAAACTATCTCTGTCCATGCAAGTGTTGAAAATAATAGCGAATGAAGCTTGTAATGTATTATAGTTGTCTACTCCGTTTGTCCATTTGATTGTCCAACTAGTTGACTGGATTAGATCTCCATTCACCCCCAGGTAGTTCCTCTGGGAATTCAAGTTGCTAATCTAACTCATGACATTCTAAGGTGAGAAGACCCAAGTATACTCACTTTGGGGCCACAAAACTCTGGCTGTCCATGGGCTGAGAAATCCCAAAAAGGTAAGATACATATGCTAGTTGGTATGCACTCACAAACAAAAAGGTGGATTTGGGGAAAATTCATGTCACTAGGTGGGATTCCCACTCAACTATATTAAATTTATGCCTCTTGATAACATTAACAAGGTGCCACAAAGGAAAATGTCAGTTCGTGCTTCATGAGACAAGTAAAGCTTTGTATGCTTAGAACTCATGAACAAAGAGGAAGGTACCACATTCATGCAAGCTACATTATGCAAGGTGAGAAAGTTGCAAAATGAAAAACTGTAAAAAATGTAAAATGAAAAATGGAAAGGATGTTCGAAGGAGTCTTGTTTATTTCATGCAAGGTCTGTCACTTAGCGAACATTGTGCCTAATGGCTCCAAGAGAGGACCAATCAGAGAATAGTATATTCACAACTTAGGGGATGTAGTGCATCACCTCAGGCCACCAAGAGGAATGTAATATGCTAAGATAAATCACAGTTATGAAGGAAATCACAACCAATGTCATCCACAAAGTGACAAACACATCACATAAATGGTAAGGCTACACTAGGAACCAAGAATGCAAATGAATTACGGTAATGTATGCCCCCCACTTTAAAGGAATTTCTATACACCGTTCTATGACCAATTACTTTAAAGTATCAAAGGGAAGGATGCAAAAGGAAAAAAAGAAATGAGAGCCAACTTGGAAATCCATATTCCAAGTCATATGTTTCAAAGTTATGCTGTGTCATGTCAAAAAAAAATGAAAAACAGAGAAAGGGAATTTCCCCCCAGAAAAGAAAGCACACCAAACACATAAGGGATCTATGAATTTGGGGTCAGTATGTTCATTGCTGCAACGGGTTTATGAAAGAGCTTGAAACTATCATCATTCCCCAAAGCACATAGAACTAGAAGAATGACACAAAGAGAATGAAAAAGAAAATCCATTTTGGGTCAACATGTAAGAGACATTGTGGTCTCTACACTTTGCATCATCCCCAAAAGGAAAACACAAGTGAAAAGAAAATAAAAGGTAAAAGAAAAATATTTTTGGGTCAACATGAAGGAGACATTTCAATTTTGATGCCTTACATCATCCCCAAAAGGAAAACACAAAATAAAAGTGAAAAAGACAAGGACCTTTGTGGGTCAACATGGAAGAGACTTAGGGCATCTCTATACTTTGTGTCGTCCCCAAAAAGAAAACAAAAAAAAAGAAGAGAAAAATACAATGCATGATGAATAGAAGAATAGAGACATAAATAGAAGAGGTGTATGAAGAGGAGGAACATCAAACACACGATATGGGGGAAACACAAGACACACATGAAAGAAAGAAATAAAAATAAAATAAATATGTAAAATGCTAGCAAGACGAATGCAAGTCCACCATCTAACAATTCATCTTCCTCCCAACCATGTTCAGTGTAATGTGAGGGCAGTTTACTATCCAAAGCTAGAATTGCAAGTGCCAAACTAGGAGTCATACCAAGTTCTTCACTTGGTGGGGAGGATTTATCTTTCAAGCTCATTGTAGATGAAAACACAGAGTTTAGGTCATTATGGACTTCATCTTATTTTTCTATCATTGCATCATCACCATCACCATCAAGATTAATGACAACAAGATGATGAAGAGTGATTTATAAGGATGGATGTATCAAAATCTATGGTTGTTAAATTTGTTCATTTTGTTGTGGTAGTTGTATTGGACTATCTTGTGGTAGGTCAAGAGAAGGAGGGTGGTCATCTATTACTTTTTTCAAAGGTGGTGGTTGATTTTCTAAGTTATTTTCTTCCATGCGAGATTGATGAGCAAGGAGACGATGACAACGCCTATGTTCCCTAGCACCACGGTGTCATTTAATTCTATTTTGGAGTTGTTGAGGTGTAAGAGTGAATTGTGTAATCATAGGTTCTCCTGCTTCTAAAGAGGGAGAAACATAAGAAACTAAAGAAGATGGGTCAATGAGTTTCTCTTTTTCTTCATACACTTGTTTAATACAAGGAGGCATGGCATGAGTTGTTTCATTTTCACTTGGTAATTTAAACAATGGTTGGGAAGTATCTAGGGGTGGTAGTTCATGAGGTTGTATGGTTTGCTCAATTTCAAACTCGGGTTGAAGCATGGTTTCATCTATGATAGGAGGCATGGAAGTGGATGGGGATTCATTATGAAGAGATAATTCAACTATCTTTTTGGCTTTGAACTTTTGATAAGCTATGAAAAAGAAATTTGTTCGAGGAGTGATGAGTTCCATGGGTGAAGGTCAAAAGACTTCTAATGAAAAATCACCTTTGGAAGATAAGGGATTAAAGCCACTATGGTGTATGGTGAATATCTCATTTCCATGTGGAAACTTTAAACACTTGTGAACAATTGATAGGACCGCTTTCATTGAGTGAAGTTAGGGGTGGCCTAGCCACAAACGAAATTGGCTAGATTGTGGAATAATTGAAAATGTTACATCCAAAATCTTAGGTCCTATTTGTAAGGGGAGTACGATCGATTTGATCGTAGAGCATGCAAAACTAGTACGTGTTTTAATCCATGCAGTTGATTTATTATAATCATCTTGATATAGATCCTTTAATACTAGAAGCTCCTATGTGATCACATTCTCACCCCAAGCAGGATCTATTAATATCCCATTAGTGGGCTTAACATAGATTTTTCCAACTATGTAGAGAGGACCATCAAGAATTTTTTGAAGTATGTCTTTAGTAGAAAAAGTGATACCAAGAGATTTAGTGGTTTGCCCCTTACGAGAGATAATGTCTATCATAGCCACAAGTTGATCCATAGGACTATCTTCAGTAATAGGTGGAGGTATATCATGTTGTTCATTATTTGTGCCAACACTCATTACATCAGTGTTCGAAGGTTTGCTAGCTTTGACAAAAAAAGTAGTGTGCTTGGGCATGGGATTGGTGAAAATTTGCAAGTTTTGATTAGGGGGTGGGACGGACTTATTTCTTGATCATTAACACCCACAATGGACAAATGGCATGAATCAATGAGGACTTGAATTAAATTTTTTACATGCTTGCAGTGTTCATTTTAGATGAAAATAAAGAGTTCAGGTCATTATGCACTTCGTCATCTATTTTTGCTATCATCACATCACCATCATCATCATAGAGATTCATGACAATGGGAGGATGAAGGGTGATTTCTAAGGATGGATGTATCAAAAGATATGGTTGTTGAATTTGTTCATTTTGTTGTGGTTGTTGTACTAGACTATCTTATGGAAGGTTAGGAGAAGGAAGGTGTTCATCTATTACGTTTTTCAAAGGTGTTGGTTGATTTTATTTATTTTCTTCCATGCAAGATTGAAGAGCAAGGAGACGATGATGACACCTATGTTCCTTAGCACCATGGTTTTGTTTAATTCTATTTTCAAGTTGTTGGCGTGTAAGAGAGGATTGAGTCATCATAGGTTCTTCTGCTTTTGAAGAGAGAGGAACAAAAGAAACCAAAGAAGATGGGTCAATCACTTTCTCTTTTTATTTATACACTTGTTTAATACGAGGAGGCATGATAGGAGTTGTTTCGTTTTCCCTTGGTCATTTAAACAATGTCTAGGAAGTATCTAGGGGTTGTTGTTCATGAGGTTGTATGGTTTACTCAATGTCAGACTTTGGTTGAAGCATGGTTTCATCTATGATAGGAGGTTTGTAAGTAGATGGGGATGTGTTATGAAGAGACAATTTAGCTATCTTTTTGGCTTGAACTTTTGATAAGCTATGAAAAAGATATCTATTTGAGTGATGGGTTCCATGGGTGTAGGCCAAAAGGATTCTAATGAAAATTTACCTTTGAAAGGTAAGGGATTAAAGCTACTATGGTGTATGGTGAATATATCATTGCCATTTGGAAACTTCAAACACTTGTGAACAATTGATGGGACTGGTTTCATTGAGCGAAGCCAAGTGTGGCCTAGCCACAAATGAAATTGGTTAGATTGTGGAATAATTGAAAATGTTACATTTGAAGTCTTGGTCTTATCTATAAGGGGATTATGATCAATCTGATCGTAGGGAATGAAAAACTAGTATGTGTTTTAATCCATGCAGTTGATTTATTATAATCACCTTGATATAGATCATGTAATACTAGAAACTACTCTGTGATCACGTTCTCACCACAAGAGGGATCTATTAATATCCCATTAGTGGGCTTATCATAGATTCTTCCAGCTATGTAGAGAGAACCATCAAGAAGTTTTTGTAGTATTTCTTTAGTAGAAAAAGTGATATCAAAAGATTTAGTAGTTTGGCCCTTACGAGGGATAACATCTATTGTAGCCACAAGTTGATCCATAGGACTATCTTTGGTAAAAGGTGGAGGTATATCATGTTGTTCACATAGGGTTTTTCACCTAAAAGGAAAGAGATAGGAACCAAAAATGGTAAGGGTTCATTCAAATTACGATGTGTATGATGTTGTCTAGGATAAATGAAGTAAACTAAATGGGGGCTAAATCCAAAAGTGGTTCTTTTTAGTGTGCAAGATGGATTTACCCTATTTGTCAAATTGGGTCTTCTAGTTACAAGTAGGGGGAGTGGCTCTCAATGGGGGCCGAATCCAAAAGTGGTGACCTAGACAACCCATTTGAGAGTTATTTAATTTAGTGATAACCTAACAAATAAGCTAGGGGGATGGGTAACTTTTACATAAGAAGATAATTGAATTCCTCACCTTTGTTGTAGTGCTCATTTAAGTAAAGGTTGGGGTGAGAAGGCCTGGTTGGAAAGTTTAACTTCCTTGTCCTCACAAAAGGATTGTTGGCTCCACTTGTGTCACCCTATCGGGTTGGGTCCTAGTGAGAGCAATCTCAAACAACCAATGCTAATTCCATGTGATGAAACTCTTCCCTACTATAGTCTAGGATTCTCTTGTCATGTGTTTTTCCCCTTGTTGTTTTTCTTCTTGTCAAAGCGGTTTCATTGTTATGTGATGTTTTGTGTACCTTGTATGATGGATTCATGTTAGCCCTTTTTTGCTTGATTTCTTGTGTAGTGGGTTCTTATTGTCATCTCCTAGCATGGGCGGTGGACCTTAAGGTTTCACATGGTCTCTTGGAATGTGCTATGCATTCCATTGGGTTCCCAACTCATTTTTGTGAGCATGGATGTTGCACTTTATGCAGCGATTTCAAATCTTATACCAAACTTTTGATAGTGTTGATGCTATGTAACATAATCATTTCAGTTGTATGTTATGTTGTATTTGATGTATTCTTCTCAACGTTATAAGGGAAGTTGTGATTTAATCTTGTGACAATGTATTGATGTACCCTTATGTAAGAGAAATTTATCATGTACTAATTTTCTCATACTATATGATCTTTAATGGTGTTCTATCTCTGAAAATATATACATTTAATATATTTAATGCAGTGGATTTCCTTGAACTCTTATTTTTAGTTATTTGATGATGTATGTTTATATTGGATAATTTATATGTTCATAATTCACTCATGTTAACCTAAAGGACATAATGAGAGGATATGTACGTGTATTTTAATACATTCTATGTAATTGATAATACGATCTATATGTTGATTTGAAGTAAAAAAGAAAAGAAAATTTGTTGAGTCTTAATTGTTTGTTAGATGGGTTGTCCTTTGGGGTTTGTGAAAGGTTTTACAAGGATAATTAGTTGGGTTAAAAGTAGAATTTTTAGCTTATGGATTTGTGGTTGGACGCCCAACAGTCAGCCCAAAAATTCTAGTTTTGGAGTTGCATGGTGAGAATGTTTTTTGGTTCAGAATGGGTTAGGTAAAGCTCTAAAGAGTGTTTTCTTTTTGCCTAAGGTTCCTCGTCCTTAAGCACTAACTAATCTACAAATGACCTTACTTGATCTAATCCTTATTGTTGTTGTGATGGAGATATATTTTGTGCCTTCCCTATCTCTTAGGGTTGGCTCTAATTTGGAGTCTCCTTCTTAGAGGTAACCCCCATTCCTCCTAGCCTTGGCCTTTTTTAGAATGGGTTATTAGAGAATGGTGTTTTGGGAATTTTTTAGGATTCACAACCTCCTTGTCTTAAAATGGATCTTCTTGTTGCCTAGGGGAGTTGTTGCTTCTAGTGTGGGTCCATAGGAGGCCTCTTAATTTGAGTTTTGTCATACCAGAGTTCCGCTAGCTCCCTCTACTACTTCTCTAAATATTTCAAATGAGTGGATGCAGATAACTTCCTATAGTTTAAAATTTCCTTGTATAAAATATTTTTTGGTTATAAATAAAATATTGACATTATCCAAAGTTGGACTTCTGATTGTTTGATGGCTCTTGGTCTTTTCATTATGCCCTTGATGAATGGTTTTCTATTATTTTCCTTCTATTACATGGAGGACTGCACTCATATTTGTCGAGTCCCTTATTTTTTGCTAAGAATTTTTGTTAGTGTATTCTACTCTAGTTAGGCTAACTTAAGCCTAGTTAGGTGTTGGAAACTTGGATTTGACCCTTGACTCATTCCCCATGAGGTTTCAAGGTTGTTGAGGTGACTTGAGATGTTTCCAATCCCTCTTGATAGCTCTCCCTTGCATAGAGGAGAGCAACTCGTGACCACTATAGGATAATTCTTCTCCTCAATCCATGGAATGTGTGCCTATTCTTATGGCATGTGTGCATATTCTTGTGTCATGTGGTTGCTCATCCTCATGCTTTATTTAGAAAGTTGGTCTGTAGGCTTAAATTTTATTTAGATAAGTATGTTGCATATTTGGGTGGGTCTCCTTGAGATCCCTTAGGAATTTTAGGATCAAGGTATTATTCAACATATTTCTAATATTGTTGGTTAATTGATCACCTTAGATAGTGTCACTAGATCTAGATCCAAGTTTATTTATGCTAGATTTTTTGTTTTGGCTAAGCCTAGTTTTTTGTTTCTCAAAAATGTGAAACATTGCTCCAAACTTAGGGTTTGGGAGATGGAACTTCAGCATGTATCTTCTTGAGTGTTGTATTCCATTGAGTAGTGCCCTTCACCTTTATAATATGCTAGATTACCCCTCTACTATTAAGGGGATTGACAAGTTTCTTGTTGAACATGCCCTCTTCAAAAAGGTATTTATTTCTACCAATATTAAGAGAAGTATTGATGATGTGATTGAAATCTTATTGGATCCTAATAGTGAGCAATGTTTTGAATTCATCCCCACCACTAGATGTTGAGGTCAATGTTGAAGTTTGGGTTCAGACCTCCTTGATTATCCTTTTCTAGTTTTGGGTCTTTCCAAAACTTGTTTTTGGTTCATTGTTCTTGTCTAACCTTTGATGATCTTGTTGTTATCCTTGTTTGGGAGACTTGTCTTGTTTTCTATTTATCTTTGTCTCACCACTAGTGAGATTTGTTTCTTATGTTTGTACTTATGGCTATTCTCTAATGTGTACAAGCCCTTCAAATTTTTACCTTAATCAAAACATATGAAATAATTTTTTTAATATTTTTTATGGATTATATGGAAGACAAAATAATTCAACATTTACATTTTAAAAGTAGATAAAGTTTAAATATTCATTTTTTTTGGTATTGCATGTCTCATATGGTGATGAGATTAATTATCTTGCTAAGAACTTCCTTGGAGTTTGGAATTATAAACACTACTCTACATTTTAAAACAATATAAATATTATTAATGTTGAGTTATTCAAGTTATATATCAATTTTAAATAGGTTAAAAGTCACATTGATTTTATTCATTATAAAATATTAATTTTTTATAATCTATTTTATATTCTCTAAAATTCTTTCAATTTTTTTTTTTTATATAAATGTCTCACAATAGAATGGTAAACAAATAATTTTAGTTTCAATAAGTTAACCTCAACATTGCAAGGAGATATTTTGTCAAAATTTGCATCTAACCTCACCATCACATGGAGATATTTTGTACAAATTCACATACTAGCATCTTAATAAATAAAACATTCTCATTTTTATGTGTGAATCTAGAGATTTGGACTAGTTTATTGTCATCAACTTATTTAACTCCTAGAAAAAATATAATAGAATTAGTCAATTTTTTCTTTGTTTTGTCTAATGATTATTAACCTTCCCTTCTTTTTCCAATATTTGTGTACTTCTAGTGTCTATTTGGTATATTATAGGGTGAAATTTTCTCATTCAATTCACACAAATAGGTATGTATATTTAGCAAAAACTCTCTTTAAACATTCACATAATGCTTGGAATTGTCATGTTGATATAGATTCCTTTTAGTACTCCAATTAAACTATCAAATACAAATAATAATTGAATATAACCGTTATAAACCCATGGACAACAAATGAATGAATTTAACTCATCCAAATATAAGGATATAATAGCACAACATATAAATTCATATTTGGTGGCTAGCCCTAGGTTCAAAGTGTACATGGAATCAATCAATTTTAAAATTGAAATATTCAAAATTGAAGGCTCAAGTTTGTGACCATGAACATGTGCTATATACTATAAGAATTCCATTAACCTAATGATAGCTAAATCCATATGGATAATGTGTTTTTCAAGTGTGATTACCTTAGGGTGTTAAATAAATGGATAATGTAAATGTATAGAATTATGTTAATATAATAAATGGAGTATGGATAAGTATATAAAAATATGTGTAATAAATGCATAGGTAGCAAAGAACAATAGATCTAATATTGTGTAAAGTTATGTTTCTTGTCAATATATCAATATATCAAGAAATTTTCTACAAAAATAAAAAATTGAAAAGAAAAAATAATTCATAAATTAAGCCATATCAAAATTATATAAATGGCTTTGATTATAATGGATTAGTTACCAAATTAAAACCTTCAAAAAATATCCCTATTGATTTATTTTTTAAATAGAATGTGAAATAAGTAAACTTTATGGTTGATTTTCCTGTGATCATTTTAAAATATTTGTATTTTTGTAATATTAAATTTTAAGATTTGGGAGGTTAATGGTGGTCGAATGCCAGCCGTATATGTTTAGTAGTATTTATGAAAACACATAGTCTAGTTATTTACAACGGTATCAATATTTAATTGCAAGACATGTATTTATCCTTATTTATCCTATGTAAGATACACAATATTTTATTTAAACTTTAATTGGAAAACAAAAAAGATAACATTTTTTGAAAATCCACAATTCATTATTAACAATTTTATTTGTTAATTCCAATTTCTCTTTATTCATATTTATTCATATAATTATATTCCATCTTCATTTCCATTATAAATTACACCTCTCAATACTAATATTAAAAAAATATGTATTATTATTTACTACTAATATTTTTAATTTAATTTTAATTAAATGTTGTCAACAATTTATGAACATTTCAACACACTAGTCATTTTTATTTTGCTATATTTTATGTACCTAAAGTAAAGTATATATATGTAAGGAATATAATAATTAAAAAACCTAAAACTAGTATCAATTGATTGGAAGAAAGTAAAAAGAAGTTAAAAAGAAAAAAAAGAAAAAAAATTTACAAGAACAAAATTACAAAAGTGGTCTGAGAACATAGCCAACCAAAATCCCAACCATTCTATTCAATTACAAGAGTTGTTCATCAACATAAAGACATGATTACAAGAGCAGTATAACATCAAATCATGAGAGCTTTATTAAATGCAATTTTTAATTTTGGGGAACATAAAAAGGTATAGTAGGTACCCAACATAAACGGCAGCATGTGCCCCCCATTGATTAACCACGTGGCTGACAGGTAATTATGGGATTAGTCTCGCCACAGCTCGCCCTAATGGAGGGACTAGGTCATACGGATACCCCGAATTAATTAAAAAAAGGGCACAGGTCTGTAGCCTCATCTAGTATTCCCTTATATATATCCATGCCTGTCCATTTTGCTTTCTATTGTTTAGGTTAAACCTAAACCACTGGATTGGTGGAGCTGCATCATAAGAGAATATAGAAGTCGCGTGCGGGGAACAAATTTGTGAGGTAATCTAGTGAGATCCAGAAGCAAAATCTTGATAACTGATGCTAGACAGTCAGTTGTTTCTCAGTTCTACCGACTTTGAAACATGCATAATTTCTAGTTTCAGTATTGTAATAGTTTTGCATGCTGCATATTTAATCAGCCAGTTAAGACAATTAGTTTCATATTTGACAACTATTAATAACTTGGCTTTCACTGCCAAATTAGACGCATAGAGTAGTGCATGTATTTCCAAATTAGACGCATAGAGTAGTGCATGTATTTTGCAAGGATAGATCTTTTAGTCTAACTGAGTTCTTCAAGCTGTTTATAGACACTGCATTCTACGCAGTAGTGTAATTCTTTTTTATATATAAGCATCAATAAAGATACAATTTAATAGTCTGCAAAATACAGAACTGTGCATTTTTGTATGCTTTGTTAATTATTTTGGTTTCTTTTTCTGCTGTTATCTTTTATAATCTTCTGATAAGGAATAAGGCTCTGTTTTAGATTCTATATTTGGTATCAGAGTAGGTATTTCTTTTGGGTTTAAGATCTAGTAGCTAGAATTTCGCCAAAGATTTTTATGTCAAATTCTAACAGCTTGCCCATTCCAGAATTTGATGGAAATGAATATGATTATTGGTGCATAAAAATGATGACCTTTTTGATAGGAAAAGATTTGTGGGAGATTATTGAATTGGGTTACCAGGAACCAACTGATTGGAATACCCTCACAGCCAATGAAAGAACAACTAGGAAGGAGGCTAAGAAGAAGAATTATCAAGCATTGTTTCATATTCAAATAGCTCTAGATAAGAGTCTATTTCCAAGAATTGCAGGTACAAAGACAGCTGAAGATGCCTGGAAGACTCTAAAAGAAGCTTACCAAGGTAGTGACAAAGTCCAAGTTGTCAAGCTACAAACATTGAAGAGAGAATTTGAGAATTTAAAGATGCAAGAAGCAGAAAGTGTAAGTGAATTTTGTGTCAGAGTAAAAGATGTGGTCAATAAGATGGCTACACTTGGAGAAATTGTGAATAATGAGGTTGTGATAAAAAAGGTGTTGAGGTCTCTCACACCGAGATGGAATCATGTCACCATAATCATGGAAGAAAGAAAGGATTTGACAACCCTTCAATTCGATCATCTTGTTGGATCTTCGATGTCACATGAAGAAAGACTAAAAGATTATTTTGGAGAAAGTGTTGAGAAAGCCTTTTCCTCCAAAGTATATATCACAAAGAATGAAGATGGCAGCAGTAGTAGCAAAAGCAATCAAGAACAAAGTAAAGGTCAAAATCAGAATAATTCAAGAGGTAGAGGTAGAGGTGGTTCAAGAGGAAGAGGTGGTTCAAGAGGCAGAGGTAGAGGCAGATTTGATAAAAGGAATGTTCAATGCTATCATTATAATAGGTATGGCCACTTTGAAAGAGAATGCAAATTAAAAGAAGGTAATAGTGTTAATTATGCTCAAGAAAGCCATGAAAATCCTCCCAATAATTTATTTTTATCTTATGCTAAAGGTGAAAATACTAGTAAAGATGTTTGGTACCTAGATTTTGGATGCTCTAACCATATGTCAGGAAATGGAAAGTTGTTTTCAACAAAGGATGAAAGTTTTCAGTCAAATATTCAGCTTGGTGATGATAAATCATTGGAGGTTGCTGCAAAAGGAGCTATGGAGGTTCACACAAAAGAAGGTATGAAGAGTGTTAAAGACATTTATTACACTCCTGAATTAAAACATAATTTGTTAAGTGTTGGACAATTGTGTGAGAAGAACTATAGAGTTTTTTTTTTAAATAAGAAATGTACAATTTATGATAAGAATCAGGGCAATAGAGTGGTCACACTTGTGCCTATGACAAAAAATAGGATGTTCCCATTGAGATTTGGTGAACATACCAATAGCCTTGCCAATATGGCATATGAGGATACAAGTTGGTTGTGGCATCTCACGTATGGCCATTTAAATTTTCATAGTTTAAAGCTTCTGACATCACAAGCACTAGTTTCTAGTTTGCCCAAGGTTGAAGAGAACAAGGAGGTTTGTGAAGGATGTGCCAAAGGAAAGCATGCAAGGGAAAAAATTTCAAAAGGCAGTGCATGGAGGGCCCATCACCCCCTTCAACTTGTTCATTCTGATATTTGTGGTCCCATGCAATCAAAGAGTTTGGGTAAGTCATCATATTTTATCACTTTTATTGATGATTACTCATGAAAATGTTGGGTGTATTTTTTGAAGGCTAAGGATGAAGCCCTTGATACATTCAAGCGGTTTAAAGCACTTGTGGAAAATGAGAAAGGGTGCAAAATCAAGTGTTTAAGGACTGCTCGTGGAGGTGAATTTTGTTCAAGATCCTTTAAAGATTATTGTGATATGAATGGCATCAGGAGGCAACTCACCACTGCATACACACCTCAACAGAATAGGGTAGCTAAAAGGAAAAACCACACCATGGTAGAAATGGCAAGGAGCATGTTACAAACCAAGGGATTGAGTAACTCTTATTGGGGAGATGTAGTTGCTACAGCAGTGTACATTCTCAATCGAAGTCCCACCAGTGCACTCAAGAAGATGACTCCTTATGAAGCATGGTATGAGAATAGGCCTAATGTTAATCATTTTAGAGTTTTTGGTTGTTTGGCTTATGTCCATGTACCTGATCAAAGTAGACAAAAGTTAGATGCAAAAAGTGAGTCAAGTATTTTTGTTGGGTATAGTGAGGAAAGCAAAGCTTATAGGCTATATAATCCTCTCGCTAATAAGCTTATTGTTTCAAGAGATGTGATTTTTGATGAAGGGGGAGTTTATGGTCATCAAAAAGGCCATATGGAGAAGTCAAAGTCTATTTTGACTGATGATATTGATCATGAGCAGCCCACTAATGTTTCCAGTGCTACAAGTCCACCAAATATCCCCTCATCTAATTCTTCAAGTCCAAGTTCAATTCCAATTGCAAGTCCAGCTTCAAATCCAAGTTCTAGAAGGAAGGTAAGAAGATTGAGTGATATTTATCAAAGGAGTGCAAATCAAGCACATGAAGAAAATCCAATAGGTGAGACAGTTAATTTTGCTTTATTTACCAATGCTGATTTTGAACCATCATCTTTTGAAGAAGCATGTACTAATGAGGTTTGGATGCAAGCAATGAAAGAAGAGATGGATTCCATTCATAGGAATGATACTTGGGAGCTTACAGAGCTTCCACATGATAAGAAGAAGATTGGCACCAAATGGATCTACAAGACTAAGCATAACAGTGATGGAAGTATTGAAAGGCATAAGGCAAGATTAGTTGCTAAAGGCTTCACACAGAAGTATGGCATTGATTATGAAGAGACATTTGCACCAGTTGCAAGACAAGAGACCATCAGAGTGTTGATTTCATTAGCAGCTCAAAAGAAATGGAGCATTCATCACATGGATGTGAAAAGTGCCTTCTTAAATGGGTACTTAGAAGAAGTGTATGTGGAACAGCCACAAGGTTTTGAAGTACGAGGAAAAGAACATCAAGTCTACAAGTTGAAGAAGGTTTTATATGGCCTCAAGCAAGCACCACGAGCATGGTATGCTAGGATTGATGGATATTTTTAGAAGAATGGATTTCAAAGAAGTAAGAGTGAACCTACCCTTTACTACAAACACAAAGGTAACGATATTCTTATTGTCAGTTTGTACGTTGATGATTTTTTGTATATGGGTAGTAGTTATAAGATGAAGGATGAATTCAAAACTGCTATGATGAATGAATTTGAGATGAAAGATTTAGGCCTCATGAAATATTTTTTAGGAATGGAGGTTTGTCAAAGTGAGAATGAAATTTTCATTTGTCAAAAAAATTATGCCAATGATATGTTGAAGATATTTGATATGGCTGATTGTAAACCTTGCTCCACTCCAGTTGCTCATGGAGTTGTGTTATGTAGAGATGATGGTGCTGAAATAGTTGATGAGACAACTTATAGGAGTATTGTTGGAAGTTTGATGTTTCTAACTCACACAAGACCTGATATTGCTTATTCAATTTCACTTGTTTCAAGGTATATGACAAAGCCATCTGAAATACATATGAAGGCAGCCAAGAGAATTTTGAGGTATGTGAGAGGCACTCTAGATTTTGGTATTCATTACTACACTTCTAAAATGTTCAATCTTGTTGGTTTTAGTGATTCTGATTGGGGAGGTAGTTTAGATGACCGAAAGTCTACATATGGTAATTGCTTTTCTTTCGGTTTGGGTTTGTTTACTTGGAGCTCAAAGAAGCAAAGTATTGTTGCCCTTTCTTCTACAGAAGCAGAGTATGTTGCAGTCACCTCAGCAGGTACACAAGCATTATGGCTTAGAAAACTTCTTGAAGAAATTGGAGAGATACAGGTTCAGCCTATAGTGATTTTTTGTGATAACATTAGTGCCATCAAATTGGCCAAGAATCCAGTCCATCATAGCAGGACAAAGCATTTTGATTTAAAACATCATTTTATTCGAGATTTGGTGCAGAAGAAGGCCGTAGAATTAAAGTACATCAACACGAAGGAACAGTTAGTGGATATTTTCACCAAGGCTGTTGCAAAAGATCAGTTTTTGACACTCAGAGATAAGATCATGAGTCCTCTTACCATCAAGGGGGAGTATGTTGATAACTGATGCTAGACAGTCAGTTGTTTCTTAGTTCTACCGACTTTGAAACATGCATAATTTCTAGTTTCAGTATTGTAATAGTTTTGCATGCTGCATATTTAAACAGCCAGTTAAGACAATTAGTTTCATATTTGACAACTGTTAATAACTTGGCTTTCACTGCCAAATTAGACGCATAGAGTAGTGCATGTATTTCCAAATTAGACGCATAGAGTAGTGCATGTATTTTGCATGGATAGATCTTTTAGTCTAACTGAGTTCTTCAAGCTGTTTATAGACACTGCATTCTACGCAGTAGTGTAATTCTTTTTTATATATAAGCATCAATAAAGATACAATTTAATAGTCTGCAAAATACAGAACTGTGCATTTTTGTATGCTTTGTTAATTGTTCTGGTTTCTTTTTCTGCTGTTATCTTTTATAATCTTCTGATCAGGAATAAGGCTCTGTTTTAGATTCTACACAAAATAGGTGATCAAAATAAGGACCGGGAGAATTATGGTTGAGATGGTCAAGATGAAGTGAAACCATATCCTTACAAGAGCAGAAGAAAGCAAGTCAAGCCAGTCAGGAGTTCTATTGGAAATTTGTTTTCTGCTACACCAAGCTGCGGAAGTACTGATGAATCAGAAACGATTTTTGATTCACTTACTGAAAGTGAAGTGGGTATGGAGGAATCTTTTGCAGCCACAACTCTCTACCCCAAAAATTTCACATGTACAAAATGTGGGAGAGATTTTTCTTCAGGAAAAGCACTAGGACCATATTTTAGAAGATGTGTAATCAAAGGAGGTAATATTTGGCCATGCTCATTGTGCGGCACGGTGTGCCCTAGCAGGCAATCTCTAGGGGGCCATAAGAAAGCCTGTCGAAGAAATCATGCCTGATGGAGGATGGCAAAAGTAAGCCTTTCTTACAACTTTATTTTTCATTTTTCATTGGATTTAGGTTAAGTAAGAAAACAACAAGACTTTGAAATAAAAGTTGCTTCTGTTATATATTTATAAACTGGAGATATATGCCGATTCTTTGTTGTGAAATAGTTGAAGGATTTTTTCTGCTTATCAGTCCGCAGATTAGGTAAAGGGGAGTTGACTGTAAAATGTTTTCCTCAACCAGTTAACCATGCCGCTAGGGTTAAATAAGGCATATGGGATACATCGCCTGAAAGCCTTTTGAATCATTTGCACAGCTTTAGAGGGAGCCAGTTTTCCAGCAGCCATAGAATGCACATCATTTCAGGAGCACGAGCTATAGAACTCAGGACCCATTCGCCTGGAGAAGAAGCAGCTAGGCTCGCGACAGTGTGAAGAGGCCAAATTGTTATCGAGAATGACGCCATCCCAATTACACATGCATGGGATATTTTTGAAATACCTTCTATTTCGTTGTAAAGTAAGTATATTTGAGTTGGATTAGTGTTGGGATGGGTAGTTTTTCTGGAAGGTCAATGTTTCACCTCTTTGAGTATCATCTAAATGCAATGACTTGTGAGTGGACCATTCATTATCATGTGAGATGAGTTCTTGTGAACCACTGCATGGGATATTTTGAAATAGCTTGTATCTCGTTTGTAAAGTAAGTGTATTTGAGTTGGATTAGTATTGGGATTGGTGGTCTTTTTGGAAGGTCAATGGTTCACCTCTTTCATTATCTTTTAAATATAATGAGTTGTTAGTGGAACATTCATTATCATGTGAGATGAGTTCTTTGAACCACTATTCATAGAACACTCGTCAATGAGTACTAAAATTAATATGTGTCAAATAAATTTAATTTTATTATTTAATTTATGTACCACTACTTTAGATAGTTATTTGAAGATGTATTTTATAATGTATGGAGATTATGAAGTTTCTATGGTTATTGAGTAATCAAAAACAACATAGATTTCAAAAACAAAAAAAACTTTACAAATATAAATTAGTAAGTAATATTTTAAAATATTTAGTTATTTTAATTTTTAATTATAAGTTTTTTTACAAAAATGTTTGATAATATTTGTGGTTATATATTTTTTTTCTTTTATTCAATATTTCTTATCAAGTTCCTTGCACAATATGCCTTGGAGAACTTTTCAATGAAATATGATTTTATAATATCGTGTAAATAATGGGTGACTATAATTATCTAATAATCATTAGAGTGCTATATCAAAAAACCATGCAATTCATTATATTTTCTATATACCAATAATTTTAAGTTTTCATAAAATGGTTTAGATTTTGGATGTTAGTATAATTTTCCAATGTTTTTTAATATTGTCTTAATAGAGGTGCTTGGAAATAAATCTCATAATTTTTTACATCATTTGTTAACTTTAATCAAATTCTATGAGAACCAAACATATTATAACAAAATTAAGTAAAAATGAAATATCACTTATTGCCCTTGTGATGTCATAATGATGAGAACAAAAAATCTATTACTCTCATCTAAGCCAAACTTCACAGAAAGAGGTAGTAATCCCAATTGACGAATCTTTTGTAATCATGGAAAATCCTAGTGAATTGCAATTTTTTTAAACCAATAAATTATTTTTATTGGCCATTAAACCCTATTTTAGAACTAATAAAATATTTCCATTGGTGAATTAAACATGTTTTCAGACCACCAAGATATTTTTATTGACAAACTATAGTTGTGCTCAAACAAATAAAATGTTTTTGTTGGTGATTAAGAAAAAAATTCAAACCAAAAAAAAAAAATTCATTGGTGAATTAAACCTTTTTTTTTCAAATGAAGGAAAACCCATTGGAAAATTAAACATAATCTTAAACCAATAAAAAAATTCATTGGTGAAATAAACCGATATGCAAATAATAAAGCATAGTGTGGGTGGAAAAAATATCAAATGCTACATATTTTTCTACTCTAGAACAAAATTTCCACACATCCAAATTCCTTCATAAAGTGTCTGGAATGAGGACAAGTGTCAACATATCCAGAAGCCAAATGTCAGCACAAATCAATACTACCCACAATCATTTGATGGATTTTTAATGGACGACTATAGTTGCATTCTAGAAGAAAATGTTTGAAGCACTAGACTTGAGAATTCAAACCTCCAAAATAACGCTAGAACCCTTAGATTTCCTAAAATTAATGGTTGAATTTTATTACTTATTAAATCACTTAAATTCATGACAACCAAAATAATAATTTATTGTTCACTGGCTATCAGCAGTTGAAGGTCCCTTAAGTTATGACTTAAGCCTTTGGAGTCATGATGGTGACTAGACCCTCAACCTAGGTGAATGATGGGTTTGAGAAATTAACGGTCGAGATAGGGTGACATGGGTCAACCTTGACCGCTTGTTGCTAGCCTCCCATCCCTCAACGAGGAGGTGAGGAAGTGCCATGTGGAATGATCAAAATGATCAAAGGAGCTATAGTAAGGTACACAATATTAAGGAAATATTCAACATAAGGTTGAGTAGTGTTAAATCCTATGCTACTAAAAAATCCTTTTAAGGACCTATTATAAAGGTAAGCAAGACATCTTAATCCGATCCATCCATTTGGTCCAAGGTTTATGAATAGGTGAATGGTCGTAAGTTAAAGAGCACACAAATGTGAAGCGCTAGATTTAATTTGGGCTACTCCCCATTGTTCAAAGTTGCACACAGGTTAAACCCAATAGGGAAGTGAGGAGGTTGACACATGGATTTTCTCAGCATTCATGAAGATGGTGAATCCTATAGGTAACTTGGAATAATATTGTCACATCCATTAGTGTAGGTGGTGAATGGTCTTGGGTGGTACATTTCCCAATACGTCTATTATGACATGGTAAGGAAATTTCATTGAAATAGGGGAAGGTTGTTTCATTATTTCACAACGTTGGCTGCTTCATAACTTCTCACGAGTTTGAGAGCAATGGAGATGTCAATCTTCTTAAAAACCACCAAGAAACAACAAGATTTCTATGGAGAAAATACTGATAAATGGTTGAAAGGGATAGTCATATATTCACATCTGTTAGTGCTTCGAGCGGTCAAGAAGATACTAGGTCCAAAATTCTTGCTAATGCACCACAAATTCAACACCAACACTAAGATTGCAGCCATGTTTCTGGCGATGCTTCTTTACATGGGGGTTTCAAAACCAAATGGGGGGAAGCTCTACCAAATGGTATTTTCTCACTTGTTGCTGGGAGAAAATGACAAGGCATTGGACAACGTAGATGGAAACTTGCTCATCCCACTCTCGCAAAATTACTACATGTCTTTTGGGAATGGGTTGGAGGTGTTGCAATACCATGTGGTGCAAACACTGAAACCTATAGAGCTCAAAAGGCATTGGGGGAAGATTGAAAGGACAATCATTTTCCTGATGCATGCTACGAAAAATTTCCAAGAATCGACCAATGGGTTGGGTGCAAGAATTTGTGAAGGAAGAAGATCTAGAAGGGAAAGTGTAGGCTACGGATGATGAGGATTGGGAGTTGGGTGTAGGAGAAGAGTGGTGTGAGAATTACTACAGGGACATGGAGGAGTGGGTTGATCACCTTGCACAAAGTGATTGCAGTGAAGAGTGCCCAGTTGTCCTAAATGTAATTGAAGCAAGGAAGATGCATACAACTGGTGATAGTGAAGAATAGAGCCATGGGTGCTATTGGGGTTCCTTTCATTTTTTTCCTTTTGTAATGTTTGATCAAATATACTTAAAGTATGAAAGTGTTTGGTAGTTGGGTTTACTGTAGTTTCTAGTTGTTTTTTTGTGGCCAGTCGATCCATTTTAGTATTTTTTTAGCTGCAAGTGGGTTTTAGTGGTAGAGAATGGATGATAGTAAATCAGTGGATAGTGGGTAAATAGGTGTGCATGAAGAATGGTCAAACTCCAAGCATATGTACAAACCTCTTTTTAGTCAATATAGGGTGTTTCCCCATATAGTAGCTATTTAACTATCAAAAAATAAAATTGTCACATAAATTGGTGAATTAAATGTTAAGTGTTACTATTTGATATCATTGTCTTCATTCTAACTTCTATATATTTCCTTTGTTCTCACTTCTATATATTTTATTGTACAAAATAATAGTTCTTGTAATATGTATTTTGTGACTGGTTTTTTGTCATGATTGGTGGCTTTGTGGTTAGGCTAGCTATGTAGTGTGTAACGTTGTACTTTAGTCTTTAGCTTCTTAAATTAAAATTATTTTTCTTGGCTTTGTTCTTATAAATACCTTTTGCTTTGTTCAATATAAAAGTGTGGCTTTTAAAGCTAATAATAATTATCAACATATAATATTGATCATAAGTGAGAAAAATTTATTGTGACTTATTTATGGATATTGATAACAATTAAGGTATTATCAACATATAGTTTTGATCATAAGTGAGAAAATTTTATTTTGACTTATTAGTGGACATTGATAATGATTAAGGAACAATAAGCTATTTTATTCCCTCTTTTCAATGCCTCAAAGTACTCTATCTTTCATTTAATTCTCAATCTTTTTTATTTTCGAAGAAATTGTTATTGTGGTACCATTGATTAATTCCATATGTACATTTAAAGTGATTGATTGGATAGTTTTATATTGAAAACTACATGACATAATGTAGATGATGATATCATTAATCTAGTGCTCAATTGAAACAAGATTTATAATCATTTCATATAATTTGAGTTGTGATTTTGTCAGCTTCTCAGCTTGAGGTATAGTTTGCATGTATCCAAACATCAATCAAATTAAAAAATTTAATTGTAAATGTAAGGCTTAAGTTACACAAATTGATTAATTTAGTTTTTTGGCTTGCATGATTATCATTATACCCAACCTCACACAACTCACAAGTAAATAGGGATCTAGCTGGTACTAGTATTGGTGGCCCATAAATAGGGATAAAGAGCACAACTGAAATCATTCATTGAAGGATAAAAGCTTTAGTATTGAGTGTAATTTTTTTTATTGTCATGGGGGTTTTCATTTTGTAAGGTTAATAAGGAAGAAGATGATTTGGTATTATTGGGGATACTCTAAATTCTCCTGCCTCCTATTATGTAGTTACAAAGTAAAAGGCCAATTTTATTCAAGTTCAGAATGGGTGGAATTGCAAAGAAGTTGATTTGGTTCACCTAACTTCTGACATAGGTTTTGAACTAGGATGAGGATCTCTAATGGAGATAAGTGCTATCATAGTTCATCGAAGTTGCATGCAAAAGATGGGAGTAGATTTAATACCTCTCATCTTTTGCATGACTCTGGTACTCAAAGAGGATAAGTACATTTTGTATCTTCACAACTCCCATTTCCTCAACATGGTTCACCAAGCAAGCGCCCTTTGCATTTATTTCCAGAGCCACATTTGTATTACATTGTCACTAGCAAGCTTAGAATCAATTTGTAATCCATTCTCACAAGCAACAACTTGAAATCAATTGTGTATGTAAAGTGACATATGCCATTTATACAAAATAGGAGCTTGCATTCTCTACAACTACTCATCTTTAAAAATATATGGAATAATGTAACATTGCAATTCAATTGTAATAAAATAAATGGTTGTGTAATTCTTCATTATTCATTTATAGTTAAGAATTGTTTTATGAGTTAAGTGTCTATGAATCTATTCAAATCATTTTTTTTCCTTTAAGAAATTAAGTATTATTTATTTATGAAATATTTGCATGCAAAATTTATAACATAAAGCAATACAAATTAAAAAAGAAAGGTTCCATCAAATTGACAAAAAATATTATAAACACTAAAAAATTTCACTCTTGCTAAGATTTACCAAAATGTTAATGATATCTAGTTTGTGGTTGACCTTCTCCCTTGGTTCTCAATATCAATATTCATTTTATTAATTCCTTTGCAACGTTAAGTTATTGAACCCTTGGACGTGATGTCAATACTAGCACATTAAAGTTTAAAACAACTTTAAAACACATGTTTATTGTTTATATCATAAATTACTCAACTATTTAGTGAACATTTGATGGATGGTTGTGGTTGAATTATGGAATGAAATACACAGAGTGTTGGGCTTGTTAACTCAAGCCTTTGAAATCACCCTACAACCATTAGATTTACAAAGATCAATGGTTGAGAAATTGCTAGATAATTTATTTCTTAGTGTCATAACAAAAATGTAATGTAGTAATTGTGTAGTCTAGTGGAAACATGTTGACACTTCATTCACATTGATATTAAAAAAAAAAGTGAAATTTCTACTGCTAAGTAATTTTATTTTTAAGTGATCATAGAGTCAACACACAAGGAGATTTTAGATTGCTCATTATATTGCACCAAGGAGATTTTGTGTTCCAACAAATCCAGTAAGTATTAATCTTTTCAACAATCAAAATCTAGGCAAGTGGAAGACAAAATTCCTATGACTACCTTTCATTGCTTCTTAAAATCTTATTTTTTAAAACTTTGAAGTTTGGGTTTAGGGTTGAAAGACTCAAGAAAAAATAAGGAGGACTAAGAGGGAATTCATAATTTCACATTGTATAAGCATCTCTAACACTAGTACCACTAGCAAACCAAAGAAATTTGTTGGGAAAGGTAGAGAAAAATTGGATTAAAAAATACATTATGTTGGATTGCTTCAAACACCATGTTTCTCTAATGAATAGCATGATATTTATGATCCTGAAATCTATAGTAGGCTACCTCAAAAATTAGATTTCCATCTGACAATAAGGCTTCAAACCAAATGCATGTTAATAATTCTAGTGCATTGTCGGTAAGTGGATTAGGGCGCATGATTTTACATGAGGTTTTTCATTTCCCAAAATTTATCATGGTTTGTGGCCAAAATTATGATGATAGCAAAAGAAAAATTGTTAATACAGATAGTAAAGAAGAATTTTTATCTATTAATTTAGAAGAACTTGGAAAAGCATTGGGGTTTACAACTAAAGAATTTGGAAATTCCCACATTGTCCTAGAAAAGCTTGCTAGTGATTATGAAGTAGTGGATGAAAGGGAGAAAAATCCTTTCATAAATAAAATAGTTTAAGATAACATACAAGTTAGAAACAAATTGAAAGGTAATCATAAGCCTTTTTATGATTTTTAATATTTTTAGACCATCTGTTCAGGATACCATTTCCATGCTAGCATTTTTCCTTGAACTGAATATCAATTGGGAAGTAGGTGCAAGCCTCCTTGAAATGGTATAGAATATTAAATTATTTTTCCATCTCAACCTGTCAAATATAGCTTTATTAAGCACATTGTAGAATCCATGTATGAACATTTTTTAATGATTAAAGGAGGCGCACAATTAAATTCCACTAAGACATTTAAGTTCACAACCTACTTGTGTAATTTTTTTCTATTCAAATTTAGTGGAATGTTTTAGACCAACAAGATTTAGATTCAACCCTATAGTAATGTTGAGGAAAATAAAATGGATCCAGTATATGATTCAACCACTAAGATAAGGATGCATGATTCTTGAAGGAACTACAATAATTTTGTAGAATACATTTTGGTTCCATTTCATCATGAAATTACAAATACTCCAATGCCTAAATTGCCTATGTCATGTAGAAACTGCATTCAAATAGGAAAATAAATACAATTGGCTGATTGGTACTTAATGGAAGAATATATTGTACTAAGATTTTATGGATCATGAGTAGAGCCATACAAGCTTCCAATACATGTGACAAAAATGGTTTTTGCATTGGAATATGTAAGGCATATGTGGAGTACTAATGACCTACACTTTGCTAATTAGCAAAAGAAGACCTTATTTCCTTCTTTATCTTTTTCATGTGGAGCATTCACCTTTGAGAGAAAAACATTTAGTGTTGAATTTTTTTAATTTTGATGTTGTTTGTCACTGGCAATATGATCCATGTGACACCATTAAATCAATGATTGTGGCCAATAGGAATGTTGCAAGTAGAATTCAAAATCAAAGTAAACCCTTACTTGAAAACTTGAGAAATAAGGATTCCTGGGATGAGGTTAAAATAGCAATGGAGAAAAGTGTTGCTGAGAAAGGTATTTCTTTTGAAACAATTTTCAATAGAAATTATGATATTGCACCGAAATACAATAAGGAGGTACATAAATTTCTATGAAAAAAGTGATAAACCATCTAGTAGAGTGAAAATGTTAGATTATCTAGATAAGGAAGTTACAAATAAAAATTAGTCACAATAAAAATTACTACCTTTCCATCTATGAGGAAGGAGCTAAGTGAACCAAGAACTCTTGCAGACTTTGGATATCATAATGAAGAAGATTGCAAGTTTATAAAATTATGGAATATAGAGAATCCCAATGATCATGAAGATCAAGAAACTGATAATGAATCTAATGATTGTAGGGAAGAACAAAGCTATGTCAATTTCAAACCTGGTTTAATTGAGGCAACAAAAGAAGCATATACTTTAGGAGTGACCATAGGAAAAAAAATGGGTTATGAAGGTGGTCCTTTGGGGTCCCAAGGACAAGGCCCTTGGATGATAATAAAAGTAGAGCATAGAAAACAAGTTGATAAATCTAGCCTTGGAGCTAAAAAATTAGACCAAGGGAACACAAGTACAACTAATATAATTCAATTTTTTAGAGCTTCAAATCCTAATCATCATGGTCAGATGCAATCACAACTAGGACATGCCCATGGTGGAAAGCCTAGTGCAATTAGTACTTCTACTAGTGTTGATGGTGTGGGTAGTAGTACTAGTAGTGGTCAAATTGTGCTACCTCAACAAATTACACACAAGTGGACAACAATAAAATGTACCACACAAACACCAAGTGATCAAAGAATACAAAAGAGGTAAAGGAATTCAATAGATACAAGTAACACTACCATTTCCACCACCATAACCCCCAGTCTATTAAAGTATGCCCTGCTTCTGAGCCTGGAAGCTCTACTCCCATAGCCAAAGGTGCTGGAAAGAAATTCCCTATCAAAAACCTTGTTTCGTATTCTAAAGACTCTCCTGATTCTGAGGACTTTGGCACAAATAATAATTCTTCCTTTGCTATCCCATTGACGAAAAAAGATGCTAGAACTAGGTCCCCTATAGCCTTCGATCTTGCTAAAAGTTGCCTCAATCCTAGTAGGGAACCTTCTATTGACTTCCTAGGAATAGCTAGGAGTAATGCTATGGACCATTTCATAATGTCAAAATGGACCTTCCATGAAATTAATGACCTGCAAATAAAAAAATGGGCCCTTTAGAGCAAATTGGAAGAAGTGGGAGCTAAATTTTCTAAGTTATGCAAGAAGGATGAAGAGCGTAATGAGAACACAACTAGTAAAGAGATCCAGAACAATTCAGGTATGGATAGAAGGATAGAAATTGATTTGGAAAAAATAAAAAAATGTTATGAAGATAATTGTACTGAACAAAATAACAAAATGGCAAGACATAATGCTATCATTATCAATGCTATGACTGAAAAACTGGACAAAGCTCAATACCTGGGTCCTTGGTTGTTGATTTGGAAGAGGTGAAAGATAAAAACCAGGAAGATGAAATTGGGATATCAAAAAGAACCAAGGATAATATGAAAAGGAAGACCACCCCCATGCCACAAATGATTCAAACTTTCAAGAAGGGTGTCCAGGATATGTAGGATCTGGAGGCCAAGAGTGAGATTATTCTGAAGACTCTGGATTAGTTGCTGCTAGTTTTTTGGCTTGCATTTCTGCTGGCTTTTTTATTGTCCTTCCTAGATTTTTTTGGCTGGTTGCTGGTTAATTTGGTTTTTTCTTTTTTAGCAGCCTATGTTTTTTGGACCTTTTTGTCCTTTCCTTTCTTTTGTTTTAAACTTTGTGGTTTCCTTTAAATAAACCCATTTTTTCCTTTATCAAAAACAATACCATTTCCACAACAAAGGAGTTATTTATAGGAACTCCCCATTGCCTATTAGTGTGGCTGCAACAACATTAGCAATTGCAAGTACTCCTATTTCTTCCCCATTCTAGAATTCCATTGTTTGTGTGTCCCCAAGTTTTGATTACATTGAAGAGTTTAAAAATAAATTAGAATTGTATAAAAAATTAAAAAAAATCAACTAATGGAGAGTGTGTCTACTATAACTTCAGAGCCTACAACATGGTATTACCCACATTTGACAAAAATAAAGAAATCAAAACAAACCAACAAATCAGATGGATTGATCTGAATTTTAGGTGAGTAGTTTACAATTGGATTTTTATGGACTCAAAAATATTGAAAAAAATAATGTATCAAAGAAGAACAATGAATTGGTGTACACATCATTGCTAAAGCAAGAGAGAGAGAGAGAGAGAGAGAGAGAGAGAGAGAGAGAGAATCTTGTAGACTCAAATAGAAAATTTACAAGAAGAACTAGTAAATGAGAAGGAAAAGAGGAAAGTAGTAGATAAAAAGAGTAATGAATTAGGAAAAAAGAATAAAAAATCTACCTCTACATCAACAAGCAAAGAGGATAAATAAAATGAGAGAGAAGTGAATGAACTGAAGAAAACATTAGATGATAGGAAAAAGAAATCTGATGAAGAAAAATCCACTTCAGAAAAATTAAGACAGAGCATTGGGAAAGGAAGTAAACAATGGGAACAAAAACTAGAGAAAGAGAGAAAAATAAATGAAAGATTAGCCACAGAGCTAATGGAAGCAAAAAATGAAATTAACTCTTTTAAAAATAAATTAACTACATTTTATAGAGAAATAATGAAGCATAAGAAAAAAAAGATCTGGGAGGAAATAATGTAGAGGATTGATCACTTGTGTTATATGTTTCAATTGAATGATGCTATCAAGATACGTTATAAGAAGCTTAGCAAATATTTAGTGGAAAACAAAAATGTCCTGGCATTAGAGAAATCTGCAAATCCAGTTCAAAAAATTGTCTACAAAGCCAATGACAATGATTTCAAATAAAAAGGGATTAATAATTGGCTTGTTTCCTCAGTGGTGTTGTCATCAATTATTCAAAAGTGTTTGAGAATGTCTGAAACAAACGAATTTTTGCATCTGACTGCAAAAAGGATGAAGAAGCTTGATGAAAATTTAAGGAACTTTAGAGTCCTTGGTTTGTGAGAGGATTTTGACACAAATGAGAAATTCATTAGAAATGATGATTTAGAAAGAATATGGAGGGTACAAGGAAGATTGATTTGGACTAGTTTCCTCAAAACCTAGATGTGGTGAACTATTTAGATTCCATCAAACCAATGATAACCTTGAATATATACTTGATTGAAGAATTCAAGATAGGTTGCAATTTCAATCATAAATTTTTAGCAAATCTTCAAGTCAAACAATATCAGTTAGAAAAATGACAATTCTACCACCTGAGTAGTGGAAGTTGCTAGAAAAGGTGATAGAGTGATTTGATATTTGATAATATGAGTTTCCAAGTTCCAAATCAACTTTGTGCAGAGTTGTATTTGAACAGTATTTTGCATTTCCAATGCCTCTATGTATTCCTTCATGTGAAAATCAATAAGAAAACTCAAATTCAATAATGTGTTGATGTTCAAATATTTGTATTATTTATTTTATCATTTGTAGAAAAAGTTTGGTTTCAACTACTAGATACACGTTAAACGATTGTTGATGTTCATTATTTTTTATTAAATTATCATTGAGTTGAGTTGAGTTGATTGACGTTTATTGCTTATGTTCATTGTTGTATATGCTACTATTGTTAATATATTATTAAGCATTGAGTTGAGTGATAAATCACTAAGTATATGTTTAAGTGTTAACAATTAAAATATGAAATTATTAATAATACGTTAATTTAGTCATTACAAACCTATGATTCCATCAAAGAATTTTAACTAATTCTTTGAATTAAAGTATAGACAAAACCATACATTCAACCAAAATGATTGAAGACCAATAGAAGGATCCTTGAACATTTTATTAATAATTCATATGACAAAATATGTTTCGAATATGTATTTTCTCATTCAAATGTCATCACTACTATAAAACCATTATGCCTATTATAAACTTGAATTCATACCTAAGACTCAACACTAACTCTACTTCTTTGTGCTTGAATTACAAAATTCTCTTACATGAGTTGAAAATCTCTTTCAACCAAAGACTCGTGCAATTAGCATTGAATTCCCTTTTCTAAGAACAAAGTAGCAAAAAAGCTTCAAGACAAATTTCACATTTAGTCACATTTACATTTGAAATCGATTTGAATTTCAATTTCAAAATGTCCCCAAAGGTAGTTACATTTGTATTTCCAAATATGAGGGATAATTTCATATGAGACAAAAACCATTTCCATTTTCTGGTGAAGATTCTCTTGCCTTCCAAAAGGCTCCTTTAGTTAGTGAAAAGTTATCTTTTCCATAAGAAAACACTATAGTTCACATGCTTTAAAAACTTGTAGAAGAAAAGCATAAAGAGAAAGAGAGAATATACCAAAGTAATTCCACATCTCCAATCATTTTCACCACATTTAAAATTGAGACAGTACAATATTTGAATGTTGATGTATCCAAGTCCTAATCTATACTCATTATAGGCCATGTATTGCACCTCCCTACTGAACTTTGTTATTGTAGATGACCAATCAAAATTTTTGACACCCACTCCCACTTGCAACAATTTATATGTCCAATATGCCAATATAGTTGGACTTCCATAATGCAAACTCCTCCTCTAGAGGCCAATCAAATCCCATGATATTGTCTTCCCTTTTTCTATATGAGCTATACCTAACTTCTACCTGATTTTCTTCCTTATAAAAATCTTCAAGGAAAGCTCCTATATGCATGAGCATGTCCATACTATTCCTTAGCTTAACCAATTCCATTTCATCACATATTGTTTTGTCCTGGGAAGTTATCACGTGATCTTCCTAGTCTTTCCACTCTTGTAGGGACTTAACTTCACCCTTCTCATTTAGAATTACTAGAAGAAGACCAAAATTCTAATAATTGAACTTCTTAACCAAATCTCTAATCTTCACCTCTAAAGACTCAATTAACCCTTGAGAACTAGTTATATCTATTACAAATCTTATGACCTTAGAAGTATCTTTGGAGGTTTATGTGCATCACAAGAGGATGCAAGAGCCATATCCCTCAAAATTTTAGCCCTTGGAATCCAATTATCCATTAAAGGAATAAAAATTTCTTTATCTCTATCAAGGTTCTAAATGGTGTCAAATATCAAAGCATAATTAGCATGAATACTGATTAATCATTTCTCTACACCCTTATTCTAGTGTTGAAGAATTTTTATCACAATCTTCATATTATTTAAATGAACAAGATCATCCATCCTATCTTCATAAGACTTGAGCTTTTTCATCATTTCATCCTTGATAGTTTCCTCAAATTGAGGTGCATTTGAGGATTTAGGAGCTGATTATGCCATTTGTACATCTTTAGATTCAATAGGGGTAGTCTCATCTTGATTTTGAGGAGGTGAAAGAATAGGGGGAGGAGGAAAGATTACAACATGTGAGGTACCAAGATGCAATGCTTGGAGTTTCTATTTCCACATAGCCATTTGAGTTTTCATTTGATCCATCTTTTGTTGGCTCAATTTGTACTCAACAACCACCTCATTATATTTGGTTCTAAAACAATCCCTTTCCCATTTAATGAATCAACTATGGCTTTGGTGAATTGTGCCACATTAAAATTCATAGTTGCTGCCTCCAAGCCAGATGCATCTAAAAATATTTTATGATTAAGCCTTCTCTTACACCTAGGACCGTTTCTGCAACTTCGAGGTTTTTAGTGGTTGAGGCTAAATCCCAAATAGCAAGAGTGTCCCACTATTGACTAAAAGATGACCCTTGTAAAGCCAATGTGACTTCTTCTTCACTATTAAAAATAGAGGCATCCCTTCTTCTCATAGTGTCAAAAGCAATTGTTGATGCCAGGTCCCACTCTGGGGGTAATAACACTCCACTCTTTCTCACCAATGTCATTCCCTCTTCTGCATAAAGGCTCAAATACTTGGCCCTAATTTCATCTTGTACCTTGGCTTAAACAACCTCTTGTGGATTCTTGGGGCTCTCACTTCTCCTTTTTTGCACCAATTTTGCATACTCATCCTTCATTTCTCTCCATACATATTCCTTGAAATCTTGTTTCTTGATAAATTTATCTTCCATCAAGCTTTCATAGGCTTGGAATTTGACATGATCCTCAAAGTTATTTATTCCACTTAGGTAATATTTTCTTAACCTAAGGCTCAATGTCTGATATTATTTCCCCTTGAGGAGATGACATACCCTACATTATTTCCTCATCAGTTATAGCAATTTCATCATCTGACTCCTCTACAGGATAGTCAACTAGACTATAAGCTTCAAATTTTTGCTTCATTATTGATGGATTCATTGGAGGGGATGATTCTCTAATTGGATAATCCAATTCAATAATTTTATGGGAAGAATAATTCTATACAAAAAATGGAGGTAGCTACTACTGTACAGACTACACTTTTGACTACTCAGACTATTTAGGAGCTACAACTATTTTCTACTTCTTTGTTGTGATTTTCCTCCGTTAATAAATGTAGACCTTTTGGAAGGCTGCACAACTAACTCTTCCTCTATCATAAGGGCCTTCCCCTTATCTTGCACAACTTTTGTTTCCTTTAATTTTTCCACTACTTTGTCAAAATTTTGATTCACAGATTCAATCTTCAAAATTGGGTCAGTAATATCTAACAAAGATTTAAAATCAAGATCTTTTACCTTAATTTATCTTTCAAATTTTATAAAAACACCCCACTTCCTCTTTTTTTCAGCTTCAACATCAAGGTCTAAAATATTTCTAGTGAGGTCCTTAGGAATAGTGTTGGTATGAACATATCAACCTCCCTTATTACTCCTCATTAGCCAGACTATGAACCCATTAGGATCATATTTCTTTTATGCCTGGATATTCATATTATAATTCCTAAGATGGTGTTACATAATATTCCTCCATCCATGTGTTATCATTACAAAATATGCAAACACAGTGTATGTAGCGAAGAAATTTCCCTTTGACTTATCATCTAGGAAGAATTCATCTACATTCCCTAACTACCACATTACCTCCAAAAACCAAATCCTCAGAGGCACTTCCTAGGGAAGTATGTGGGGAGTCAATTGTGTGAGAAATACCCTTAGAAATATACAATCCTTATGGGGAATTGCATCCCCCAGTTATGGGAAATATTCAGATCAGGCCTCCTCTTAGGAGACCTTAAAAAACCATGAAACTCCTTGGGGATGATAGGTACATCCACCATTAGAGCCTATCTCAATTTGGTTGAAAAAAAATTTGTAGTAGCCACATAGTTGGTCTTTTGTTCATTCCTATCCAATATAGGGGTCCATGACTACACTGACATCTCAATACTATCCACAACACTTTTAAGTTCCATCTCCTAACCAAAATAGTCTACACCTTTGAAAGGAAACATATGCATAAAGAGTGAAAAACACCAAAATATGACACCAAGTTTCCCAACCTTCAAGGCCACTAATCCTTTGTGAATTTCCTTAGGTATATGGGTGGAAAAATTATATAAGGAATTTATATTAAGGTGTTGGATACTTGTAGCTATCTACATATGGGCCATTGGCATGCTAGATCTAGGATCAAACCCTGGAATTTTCTTGAGGGAGTAAAATGTCTTATCAAAATATGGTTGTTGTGGATGCCAAATCTGCAAATGGTTAAAACTTAACATAAAATCCTTATGCTAGTCATTTGAAACACATTTAAATTCAACATCCCTATGAAATACTTGACTATGATAAAATATGAAAACTAAATAAAACAAAGATAATGAATGGCAAGAATATAAAAACATAATCAAAACTTTATTTCATAGTGGATTGGTGCTATTGTTGAAAATAGCCCTTTCCCAATCATTGATAGATAAGCTAGATGATGATGACAAGATGGGAAAGATTAGATCTCAATTGAAGAGAGTAACCTTTTATGAGATTGTAGATGATTTGTGGAGATTGTGGAGTTGTCCGGGATTTGATCAAGGATGATGATCTCTATTTGTAGATTTTCAAATGCTAAGAGTGTTGAAAAGGGACCAATGTGGGACTAAACACATGCCAATGAAAAGAGGCCACTTTTCAAGTGATGAGTGGTTGATGCATGTGCAAGATTTGGGAAATTTTACTAAGAGAGGGAGATTTCAAATTCAAACTTGAGAGTAAATGTGGAGTGGGGGACATGTAAGATTTTATTAATTGATTTCTTGGATGTACATGCCCACTTGATTTTGAATTCAAACTTGAGGGAATATTCCCCATAAATGCCATGTTGAAAGAAAATAAGGGATTTAATAAATCAATAAATTGATTTATTTGTGCAAGTGGCATTATCTAGAGGATGTGATGGGTGATTAGGTTAGGCTAATTAGGATTGGGTTAGCTTAAAGATGATTAGAATGATTTTGACTTTTATGATTTAAATATTTGATTTATTTAAATCAGAAAAGGATGGAAAATGCATTTGGATTTAATTAAATGAATGTTTGATTTATTTGATTAAAGGATGATGTGAGCCTTTGATTTATTTAAATGATAAAGACCTGATTTACCTGGTGAATGGATTTGTTGAGCTTGATTAATTTAATAAGTGGATGCATAATGTTGATTTTTTATGTCTACATTTTTCCCCTCTTTGAAGCAATGTACTTGTTGTGTTGGTTCAAAGAATAATCTTACCATGATTGAAATTAAAAAAAATTCTGATTTTTTCAGTTGCCCGAGCATAAAGAAGTACACTGGTACATTACCCCCTCAAGAGATTGAGCGAAAAGATTCAATTTGAGGGTCAATCTCATGATAAAGAGGTTTAAAATGGATGGTATGGATGATTGTGATGATTATGCAAATGAGATGATGATGCGATATGCTACGATTATGAAAATGTATGATTTATGAGATGCTTAGACTAACATATCTATATTATGATGATGATATGCATGTAAGATGATATGCAGAATACTGATGGTTTGTGGATGAAGGATGGATGTAGGATGGATGCAAGATGGATGCATTGGAAATGATGATGTTAGTGCAGAAATGAGATGATGACAAGAGGATCCAACAAGTCCATGATCTGACGAGACTTTATTAGAGATGATGATGATGATAGATGATGATTTTCTTATCAAGGATTGGGATTTTAAAAGGGATACTTACCTTCTGTTTGATAACACACGGAGGTACAATGCATCAAGGTATAAAGAATCGGGATGGCGTTGTACCTAGTGTGATAGAATTTGACTCGACAGACAGATACGAGTATTCTTGTTTACACTTGACATACATAAACCTTTCTAGGACATACCTAAGAAAGTAAGTATTTGCCAAGTTATTTTACAAGAACATCAAACAAGCAGAGCACACAAAAAGGATAATGATCATTGCCCCATTCCTGTCTCTCTAAATACTTCATTCAGATATCATCAGGAGGTCCTTGGAATGAGCATAATAAGATAAATCAAAAGAAAAGATCAAGTATGCAAACAAGCCAATGTTCTTCATACCTTCAGCCAAAGGGATGTGTTTTGATATGATAAGAATCCAAGGTGATATCCAAAATGATGCCCATTGTCGGAACGATATATCCTAGGACATGCATTGTATAGGATGATGATGGCTTGATAAGTTCATTGATAGGCTAATGATATAAAGTTGATTGAGCTATTTGAAAGTGATCAAGAGTTTGATTTTGTTTTAAAGGTTTGTTGTTTCGATTTTGATTTTATGATTGAAGCTTGATTTTGCTGACTACTATGATTGTTTTTGTTTGCATTGCCAAAGGATGAAGGTGATGATTAGTTTATTATGGATGATTGATTATTTCGAGTGAAAGCAAGATGAGACAGATGGATTTTTTTAAATATTTGGATGTTTTTGACAGTTTTTGGAATGTTTTGAGGCTGTTTTTGGTGTTTTTGAGATTTTACAAATGTTTTGATTTTTGATTTTTTGAACGTTTTGGGCTTTTTTGAGATTTTATGAATATTTTTGGATTTTGATGTTATTTCGAATGTTTTTGGATTTTGATGTTTTTTGAATGTTTTTGGATTTTGATGTTTTGATGTTTTTAGATTTTGATATTTTTTGAATGTTTTTGGATTTTGATGTTTTTTGAATGTTTTTGGATTTTGATGTTTTTTGAATGTTTTTGGATTTTGTGTCTTTTGAATGTTTTTAGATATTAATGTGATTTTGGATATTTTTGGATTTTGATGTCTTGGGGGTTGATCAGAGATGAGCCTTGCCTACATTTAAGCTCAGAGACAACATAGTTCAGATGCCATGTTTTTGACATTTTTCTAAATTAAGTGTTTTTGGATTTTTTTGATGTTTTAGATGTTTTTGGATTTTCTGATTTTCTGATGTTTTTGGATTTTTGTGTCTTGAGGACTGATCAAAGATTACCCTTGCCTACGTTTAAGCTCAAAGATAACGTAGTTCGAATTTCAATGTTTTTGACTTTTTTTTTCACTTGTTTTTTAATTTTGATATGATTTGGATGTTTTGGATATGGACATGTGTGACGATATCAGTTCTCTATTTGGGGATTTTGGTAAAAACAAAGTTAAGGTTGATTGATTGAATCTCATGGTAAAAACAAAGTTAAAATTCAATTTGATGGTCAATCTCATGATAAAGAGGTTCAAAATGGATGGTATGGATGATTGTGTGATTATGCAAATGAGATGATGATATGATATGGATTAAAATGCATGGATTTATGAGAGCTTAGCTATATTATATGATGATTATGCATGTAAGATCATATGCAAAATCTGATTTAGTGGATGAAGGATGGAAATGGATGCAAGATGGATGCATTAGCAGTGCAGAAATGAGATGATGACAAAGAGGATTAAGTCCGATGACTATTAGAGATGATGATGATGATAGATGATGCTTATCTAAAAGGATCATACCAATGCATCGTATAAAGGGAGAGTTGGTTATTATTCTTGATTGATAAAGGACATACCTAAGAAAGTAAGACCAAGTTATTTTACAAGAATGTCAAACAAGCAGAGCACAAAAAAAGGATATGATCATTGCCCCATTCCTATCTCTCTAAATCCTTATTCAGATATCATTGGGAGGTCCTTGGAATGAGCACAATAAGATAAATCAAAAGAAAAGATCAAGTATGCAAACAAGCCAATGTTCTTCATACCTTCAGCCAAAGGGATGTGTTTTGATATGATAAGAATCCAAGGTGATATCCAAAATGATGCCCATTGTCGAAACGATATATCCTAAGACATGCATTGTATAGGATGATGATGGTTTGATAAGTTGATTGATAGGCTAATGATATAAAGTTGATTGACCTGTTTCAAAGTGATCAAGAGTTTGATTTTGTTTTAAAGGTTTGTTGTTTCAATTTTGATTGTATGATTGAAGCTTGCTTTTGCTGGCCACTATGATTGTTTTGTTTGCATTGCCAAAGGATGAAGGTGATGATTAGTTTATTATGGATGATTGATTATTTGGTGAGCGAGATGAGACAGATGATTTTTTTAAATATTTGGATGTTTTTGATGTTTTGAATGTTTTGAGGCTGTTTTGGTGTTTTGAGATTTTACAAATGTTTTGATTTTTTGATTTTTGAATGTTTGGGCTTTTGAGATTTATGAATATTTTTGGATTTTGATGTTATTTGAATGTTTTGGATTTTTGATGTTTTGAATGTTTTTGGATTTTGATGTTTTGATGTTTTTAGATTTTGATATTTTTTGAATGTTTTTGGATTTTGATGTTTTTTGAATGTTTTTGGATTTTGATGTTTTTTGAATGTTTTTGGATTTTGTGTCTTTTGAATGTTTTTAGATATTAATGTGATTTTGGATATTTTTGGATTTTGATGTCTTGGGGGTTGATCAGAGATGAGCCTTGCCTACATTTAAGCTCAGAGACAACATAGTTCAGATGCCATGTTTTTGACATTTTTCTAAATTAAGTGTTTTTGGATTTTTTTGATGTTTTAGATGTTTTTGGATTTTCTGATTTTCTGATGTTTTTGGATTTTTGTGTCTTGAGGACTGATCAAAGATTACCCTTGCCTACGTTTAAGCTCAAAGATAACGTAGTTCGAATTTCAATGTTTTTGACTTTTTTTTTCACTTGTTTTTTAATTTTGATATGATTTGGATGTTTTGGATATGGACATGTGTGACGATATCAGTTCTCTATTTGGGGATTTTGGTAAAAACAAAGTTAAGGTTGATTGATTGAATCAATGGATTGATGATGATGATAACATTGTTGAGGGTAGACAACAATGCAAGGATTTGATTGATCAGGATTGATGATGATAACATTGTTGAGGATGCATAACAATGCAATGATAGTGTTAAGCAACACAATGATTAGGATGGATATCCCAAGATTATGGATTGATTGGATTCGATTGATTAGGATTGTTGAAGCTTGGTTTGGAACAAAAGATGTTTTGGATGATTTGATGTGACATTGAAGGATACATTAGATGTGAGTGATATTGATTGTTCAAATTGATGTTCGATGAATGATGAAGATTGATATGGAATGCCATCTCATCAAAATATTCCATGGGCTAGTGATTTGGATTGTGGCTCACAAATACTTTGACCAATTTGGTTTCACGTTTGCCAATGTTCTGATCACCACATAAGTTGGAGGATATAGATCAATATTTATTCTTGAAGCAAGATGTAAATATCTGCCCCCAGTGTCTAGCAATGTATGGAATGTGATCGATGGATGCTCAGATAGGTGTATAGATGGATGGATACACAAAGGATTCCAAGGATTATCTTGCGATAAGATAAGGTGTTTGGATAAAGAATGGTCATTTGGATAATGCTTCATGGCTCAGATAATGCTGCATAGGATTGGATCAATGAAAACAACCCATGTCAAGATGTTTACCATAAGCAGGCGTAAAGTGTGCCCCAAACTTTCATCAAGATCAGGATAACTCAGACCATGTATGCAAATGGATGAAAATGTATTGGATAACTAGTTCATGGATAAATAGATTTATTCTGGCTGAGATGGATGGAATGCTAGATTTATTATGGATGGAATGAGATGCTTTCATTTGAACTAGCACACGTAGATGTTCGATCCCACACATGAAACATGTTTGCTAGGTTTTCATCATGGTCTTGCCCAAACTGCCACTGTAGTGGTTTTCACTAAAGGACATTTTTTTCTCTTTACTGTTTTCAATCCTTTTTCTGATTTTTTTTTTGGATTTTCTTTTTTTTATTTTTTTTTTTTTTTTTTTTGAAATATTTTAAGGTCATGTTGAATCACAAGGTGTTGCTGATGTATATGCCCCTATCATAATGTTCCATCGATATCCTGCTTGAAGAATTTGCTTTGCTAAGATACGTGCACTTTAATGCAACTTTTGGGATTCTTGATCTGCTTCGTCGATACCAAAGTTAACTTTGTCTTTGTGTGCACATCGTGATAGAGTTCCTTTTGAATCCTTATGATCAAGGGTCATTTCCAATACATGGTCAATGTGAGGATTGGATATCATGCATGGAGGTGTGGGTGTAGTGTGTTTATGGATAAGAGATGGATTGGTTGACAGCTTGGAATCTTTGACTCTTCAAACTTGGGAAGATGAGCAATGATGGGTGGATACGAAAGTGTGCATGAAATTAGGACCAAATGCCTAATACACTTTATACGTCACTTGAAAAGCCTACTTTTTCTTTTGCGAACATCTTTGATGGATACTTTTCCCTTCTTTTTTTTTCCCCATAGTTTCTTTGACTGATGGAGTTTGATAGGAATGATCTTTCTTTGTGTTCTTTGGTATCCATTTGTATTTGATTTGTCCATTATGCTTTCCAAATTCTTTTTCTTTGATAATATTCTTCGTACTTTGATTCAATTATTTCTTTTGATGTTGGTCCCAATTCATGGATGGGGTGATGGGTGGATGAAGATTCATGGCATGGCTAGTTGTAGTATTGGCATTGGTTTCACCATAAGGACTCTTCGCGCTCCCTATGTCGACATTTGCACTAGATAAAGTTTCCCCCAGTATAGTAGTAGTAGCACCTTCATGCTTTGATTCCACCTGTTCTAAGAGATCTTGTTTGGAATACATTCTCTGATAAATGATCACTGCAAATGGTGTTATTTCGATTGGATGCTCTGCTGACTCCAAAATATCTTGTTATGTCTAACCTGCTTCCATGAGTGGATAATGTTGGATATCATCAGTCCAAATTTAGGATATATTTGATCTTGATGTTGATAATTCAATTTGAATGTAGGAGTTAATAATCTACTCTTTTTGTGTAACAAAATCTTGTTCTAGATGAAGATCATCTACATGTCCATCCATAGAAAGCATCTCATGAGTAGATGTAGGAGTATGTGCTACATGGATATGATTATCTTGCATAGATAAGAGAGTGTCCATTAGATTATTGTAGTATCTTGAAGATACAAATTCTTGATCTTGAATGATTTTGGAGTTGCTTTCAACGTGCTTTGGATCAAGTTCTTGACATGGGTCAGTTTCAAAGAATGGATTGCTTAAAAAGGTTTCTTGGAAGTCATCATTAGACATGGTAAGTGGTTCAATATCCTCAAGTGTCAAGTTCAAGTTTCCTTTAGTATCTGTAACCATGAGGTCAAAGGGGGTCAACATGTCTTGGAAAGGACCATTGCTAGACCTTGGTGAAAGATGTTGATCATGCTTTCGAATAAATTCTTGAGATATGTCCTCTAACTCATTAGGTGATGTAGAGACATTTTCATCATGATCATTGGTCGATGGATCATGAATTATGTCAATAGGATCAAATAATCTTAACACTCCTTGAAATAGATCACTAAAAAGTGGCTCTTGATGTATGGTGAGTTGATCATCGGATGGGGTGGAAACATCTTCAAGGTACTCATTGATGGAGAGATCTTGATCATTGTTTTCAACAATTGTGGTGGAGGGATTTCTAATGTCTTCAACCAAAGGGTCAAATGATGTTGAAATTTCTTAGATTGGACCACTGTCGGTTGGTGGATTTTGATCATGATCGAAAAGTGACTCTTGACCTATGTTGATTTGATCTTTGGATGAGATAGCAACATCTTCAATGTGCTCTTTGATGGATAGATTTTGATCATTACTTTCAGAAATTATGGTGGGGAGATTGTCAATGCTATCACCAGTGGTTGAATGTTCATCGATATCCCCAATAATTATCATTTTTCATGTTTTTTCTTGTCTTTTTTGGGTAGCTTGAGAGGCTTGGGCAGCTTGGGTAGCTTGAGTGGCTTGGGTAGCTTGATATTGTTGAAGCACTTGTTGGTAGGCTTGATGTACTTTTAATGCGATGTTACAATATTGACTCATTGCACTTGGTTTTGGTGGAAGTGGTGGTGTATTTGGAATTGTGTTGGATGTAGTGATGGGTGGTTGAGATAAGTTTGGAGTGATCATGAGGGTCTGAGGTATGATGGGTGTGATAGGGGTGGTAGGAATGGTCAGAATGACCAAGGTGATAGGTCCTTGGGAGACCATATTTTGATTTGTTAGGATTGATGTTTCCATTTGATTAGATACCATCTGTTGGTGTGATGTCAATGGTATATTCAAAGGATTTGATGTGATGGCGTGATTGGTGTTAGGTGGATTGATTTGGATGGAGCGATTGGTGCTAGGTAAAGGGGGAAGCCCTAAACCAAGGAATTATGTCGATATAGGTAATGGTGGTGGAGATGTCTCTTGGTGAAATGACTCAACTATTTTGGTAAGTGTAGAAAGTTGATCTCACCAAATTTGATCTTGATTTTGATCTTGATTCCCTTGATATAGTTGATCTGGTTTTTTCTCAAGCAAATTTGGGATGCATACTTGTGGTTTTTGAATGGGATCATGGACAAATAGATTTTGAACATTGTTCTGACTTGGGACGATGTTCAGATTTGGCATGATAGGTTGAAATTGACCATTGTTCATTTTTGGAATATTCGTATGATTTGCAAATGTATCCCTCCCAAAGTTTGCTAGATTCATGTTTCAAAAACTTGTACTTGGTACATTCTCATTTGGCTTGTGGGGATTTGGCGGGATGACATTGTTCATTTGAAGGTTCATGCATTGATTGTTCAGTTGGAAGACTTGTAGATTTGGATTTAGATATACCATCGAGAAATGTGTTCCAATCTTTGATTTGGGCATACTCACACTTGTTGTGCCATTGACATTTGTAGAAGGTAATGATCCTATGTATGGATTGTATAAGTGCGAGTTTTGATAATCAATCAGCATTGTAAGGTTTTGAAAATTTAGTTGACTTGGATTACTCATGATGGATGGATCAAGTTTGTATTCCATGTTCCTCTTGTGTTTTGACCTTGTTGCAAAAGTGACCTATAAGGTTCTTAGGACCAATGAAAAGATGAAGGATGAAAGGGGTGAATGATATGAGTGTTTGAATGTTTAGGGACTTTAGATCAATGCTAGACTTAGGGTTCGGTTTTGATTGGTTTGATTGGATAATGAACTCGTAAACGCTAAGATGTTAAATGTGATCTTAGGATGAACTTGCTCAAAGGATTGCTAATTCAATTAAATGTATGAGAAAGGATGCATTCCCACACACCTAACTAAACAAGGTGATTTTTTCTTTGATGATTTACCCAAGTCTAGTGCCATTATGTGGATGCCAAATCTGCAAATGTTTAAACCTCAACATAAAATCCTTATGCTAGTCATTTGAAACACATTTAAATTCAACATCCCTATGAAATACTTGACTATGATAAAATATGAAAACTAAACAAAACAAAGATAATTAAATGCAAGCATATAACAACATAATCAAAACTTTATTTCATAGTGGATTGGTGCTATTGTTGAAAATAGCCCTTTTCCCAATCCCTGATAGATAAGCTAGATGATGATGATAAGATGGGAAAGATTAGCTCTCAATTGAAGAGAGTAACCTTGTATGAGATTGTATATGATTTGTAGAGATTGTGGAGTTGTCCAGGATTTGATCAAGGATGATGATCTCTATTTGTAGATTTTCAAATGCTAAGAGTGTTGAAAAGGGACCAATGTGGGACTAAACGCAGGCCAATGAAAAGAGGCCACTTGTCAAGTTATGAGTGGTTGATGCATGTGCAAGATTTGGGAAATGTGCCCAAGAGAGGGAGATTTCAAATTCAAATTTGAGAGTAAATGTTGAGTGGGGGACATGTAATAGTTTATTAATTGCTTTGTTGGATGTACATGCCCACTTGATTTTGAATTCAAACTTGAGGGAATATTCCCCATAAATGCCATGTTGAAAGAAAATAATGGATTTAATAAATTTATAAATTGATTTATTTATGCAAGTGGCATTATCTAGAGGATGTGCTGGGTGATTAGGTTAGGCTAATTAGGATTAGGTTAGCTTAATGATGATTAGGAGGATTTTGAGTTTTATGATTTAAATATTTGATTTATTTAAATCAGAGAAGGATGGAAAATGCATTTGGATTTAATTAAATGAATGTTTGATTTATTTGATTAAAGGATGATGTGATCCTTTGATTTATTTAAATGATAAAGACTTGATTTACTTGGTGAATGGATTTGTTGAGCTTGATTAATTTAATGAGCAGATGCATAATGTTAATTTTGCATGTCTATAGTTGTAAATGCTTAATAGGGAGGGTCTCAACATCAAAGGGTCCCAAAGTAATCTTTCTTTTATTTTTTCCATTCCCTACTGATATCGAAAAATTGTTCAACACCAACACCCAAAATTTGTGTTTTACCCTTTTGTATTCCTCCCTCAACATCTATTCATCAATCTTAACCATGTCACTACTCCAATTTTTCAACTTGAACACATATGTAACTTCTTCCTTATTAACCCATACTAGATCCTATCCATCATGAGATCTAGCAACCCTAACCAGACGGTCATAGTTCACAACAATTTCTTTGAGAAGATGAATATCTATGAACATGTTGGGTACAACCAATTTACCCATGTCCAACCTCAAAGGGTTGTAGAAAGGGATACCAAAATTCCTATTTCCAAACCATCCCTAGAAAAGACTCCATTCAAAGTAGAGTAGGGCAACATCTTTAATTATACAATAATAATCAATGATGCTGCATTTAGTTCCAGGGTAAAAGTATATATGTTGTCCCTTTGGTTTCTCAAAGGTTGAAGATACTAATTTTTTGGTTGAGTCTTCTGATAGAGGTATTAGAGAAGGCTTTAAATCAAAAGATTGGAATTTTTACATAGATGATTTGACTTTGGGTGCCATAGTAATAGAGTTTGCGCAAACTAAGGTTTACTACTCAAAAAATTGCAAGCTTACAACTAGGGTATGGGTTTATGCAAGGCAATAATAGGACTAAACAGGGTAATCATTCGAATTGAACATAAAACCTTAAAATAAATGTAACAAAAATAGAAACCTTAATGAAAAAAGATAGAAGGAGCACTTACAAAAATAATTTAAACAACTAAGTAGTATATAAATTTTACTTACTGGTTTCATGGATGCTTGAAAACCCTAATATTTGTCATTGAACGAGCTTGAAAATTTTAGTGAGAACTCCTTAGAAATGTTAATTTTTTTTTGAAATTATGGTTTAGAGCAAGTTTTATGGCTTTAAAACATACCAATTTGGTAGCTATGTGTCCTATCTGCCATTATGGTTCACTCACATGAACAAGAACGACTAATACAACTCATTTCTATCAATATTAAAATTTGAATTTTAACTGTTGATCTCATAGTGAGATGACCCAATAGATGGCTCACATTTGGTGAAATAATTTTAAAAATATGACAGCAAATGGCTATTACTATTGACCAATTGAAAATTTCCATGATAAGCATTGAAATTGTCTACGTGTCAACCTCCCTACTTCCCCTCTAGGTTTAAAGTGTGCACATCTTATGGAAGCAGGGAGGTATGGAATGACTAATTTTTTTTTTTCAAAAACTATAGTGACTATTGATTTGAACACCTTTATCCATCGATGCGTTCGAGCAGTGGTAGAACCCATCAAAAGGGTGGTTAGGTGTCGCTTGCCCGCTATCCCTCCAGCTCCTTAATTTGATTATTTTAATCTCACGAGATGGAGGGGGACCAATAGAAAGTAGTTAATGGGACCCACCAAGCATAATAAAGGATTTAAATAAACATGTTCACTTATTACATGACTTAAAAGGGCTTTCCTACCTAGGTTTATAAGATGAATGATATTGAGTGACTATTAAAACCCAAACTTGCGAAAAGAACAAGAATTAAAGAATTTTATGACCCACATAAGAAAATGCAATATTTATAAGGATTTTATGGATAGCAACCAAGAACACTAGACTCAAGGGGCCGGTGAGTAAATAGAAAAAAAGGCATAAGATATGACTTATGAGACTAGGAACAGGTAAAACCTGATCAACTTCGAATTAGAATGTAGGTAAAAGGAAAAGAAACCTAGGGTTTTTTAGAGGGTTTATGACAAACATAAAACCTAGAACATAAGAATGACTAGAACCACAAGCCTTCTTACACATTCCAAATCAATAGAACGCCCAAGTCAGAAAGACAACCAGATTTAAGCATTTTTTGGGATGGCTACATTTAGGAAATGTTATAATTTTTCTCTGTAATAATAAAAGATGACTCAAATAATTAAGTTCATTTCTTTAATTTTGAATATAATATTGACCTATATTTCTCTCCAGTATTGTATTCACTATCTTCTAACTCAAAATAATCTATGGTCATTTATAAGTTGTCATAGCACATCATGTATTTATGTTATGGATGTTGAACTGTTAGCTTCTATTCAAGGAATGGAATAATATTCCTTTCAGCTATTTATCAAAGATTGTGTTAATGGAAATGCAATAGGAATTTATAAGTAGTGTGATAAGTGTTGTTCTTTAAAAATGATACAAAATCACATATCAAATTCAATACCATGGAATATAATATAAAATAAAAAATCACATTTTCATGGAATACAATATAAAATATCATCAACTACATTTTGGAATATGATTAATGAAGTGGAACACTATAATATAAAATAAAATATCATGAAGTGCAATGATTCACAATTTCACATAATACAATATAAAATATCATCAACTACAGTTTGGAAAATGATTCATGAAGTGGGGTATAAATACCTAAAAGATGCTAATTCACTTTCATTTCCCAAATGGAGAACTAGGTTCCTAAAACTAATGTTCAACTTGAGATAAAGTAAAAGAGTCATCTTGATTTTGAGTCTAGTCTTCATTTTCTTTGGCTCGCATCTCAAATTCAACATTCATTGTGTTACTGTCATTTGTCCCACTTGCACTACCAGTGCTACTAGCACCAAAATTTGGAATTTTTGTGTTTCACAACCCTCTTCTTTCACATATGGACCTCTAGATTGTGAGTTCCCTTTGAATTTTTATTTTTTTTGACATTATATGCAGTTCCTTTCATCCTCAAGCAATTCTCCAAATTCTTGTCTAGTTTGTTTCTTAAATTTTATTTCAAAAACACCAATGAACTAAGAACTCTCTCATCCCCCACCAACCCCAATATCATTGTTTGACATAAATAAGAAATTTTGAAATATTTTGATATCAAACCATGTAATATTCCAGTTTGACCTAAGTTTGTCCAAGCCTTTGTTATTGATCCTAGTTCAAAGGACTTCTCAATACCCATGGAATCAAATTGTTCCATCATAATTCTCACAAAATTCTTACACTATTTTCTAAGCTTATTTGCATTTATTATTCCATCTATTGTCTCCTCATTGCATTTTACACTTTTCAAAAAGTGTTTAATCAACATATTACTTTAGCATGAAAATAGGTTGGGCTATCTCAGTTTACCCATAATTAAGGATACACAATACCCTTTGCTTGAAGTATTTATTTTTCAAGGAATCTATCATAAATCTCAGTGGAAAGATATTTTGAAATTTCCTTCAAATTATCACTAACAAATTTAACAATTTCATTAAAATCCCCCTTTCTAACAGGTACTTCTTTGATAGAGTTCCTTATTAATCTATAGTGACCGTACATTGGTATCTCAAATCTGCATACATAGATACATAAGTTCCCACATGCATTAAAATGTAAATAATTATTAGGCTTATTCAATTATGTAATTTTTTGCTAGATGAAAAAATTTGGGGCTTCTAGAAGTTTGATCTAGATATAGATGATCAAGGGGCATGCATGTATGTATACATAGTTTGAAATATTCATAAATATAAATAGTTTTTTCATGGGCTTTCTTCACAAGATTGTTCATTTCATCTAGCATGGAGAGAATACTAGCTAAACTCAAGAGTGTCTCTATATTTCTTAACATTTGTAAGAGGTTAGGAGCTTTGTCAACTGTGTTGCGATGCTTGTACATTACTCCAATCAATGATTGATATTTTGAAAGAAATCATTGTGCTAATCCATGCAAGGAGATCCATCTAGTATCAAAATTATTGAGAAGCTTATTTCTTGATGTTATTCCCTCAACAAAAAATTTAAATTTCATGAAATTTTTGGAACTTTAGTAGAAGTATGCATAGAGCATGCAGACTAGATTTTCATCTTTTGATACTATAGGAAACCTGCTTACAATTCTAAATTATAATTTAATTCTATGGGCCATGTAGTGAATGCCAAGCATGTATGGTGCATAAGTAGTTTGCAACTTTGTGCAAACACCGTTCCTGTGACCTTGCATCACTACAACTCCATTAGCTCCTACACACCAACTTTTTGGCAATTGTCAAGTCATCCATACATGCAATTTCACTCAAATATTTCTTGACTAGTTCCAATGGATTTTGCAATGTTGAATTGTCCTTCATTTTATGAACACAGAGAACATGAGCTTGGAGGACATGTTGGTTTATAGAATACACATGCATATAGACCCAAGAAATATTATCTAACATAGTAACTTCATCTAAAGATTATATTTATTCTCCACTCCATCAAAACAACTTTCCCATTCCCATCTAGCATTTACTGACTAATGTGAGCTAGGAAAGTGAGGATCACCCAAAAAAGATAATAAATTAAAATATTCTGGGTAGTTTTTCGTAGGATTCCCTCTAGAAAAAATATGAAAAAACAACATTCATCTGAATATTTTTTGACATATGCGCTCCTTCCATTGCTTTTCCAAATTGAGCCTTAATTGTTCATCAACATGTAGCAAGCTTCGACATTCTTTGTTTATGCTCTTCATTTTCTACGACATACATAACATGAAGAAATTGTTCCTTTGATTTCCATTATATGATTGATTGTCCCTCTCCATCTATGATTTGTTTTTCATAAACTTTACTGACATGATTTTATATAGTGTCAAGCTTTAGATACAACTTCTTGTATCTTTTACATTTCCAACTACAAATCATACACTTGCATGCTATTGCAATTTCATCTTTGTTTTTTTTCTCCATTAGTACAATGAATGGGTACTTTGACAACCAACCAAGCTAAAAATTCCTTTTCGTTTCCCACTCACACCCCACTTTTTATTTTCCTTTTCTTTTCTTTATACGAACATCATCCAAGTCAATTATCTCATTCGGGTTAACCAAGGTATCCCTTGGAACATCTTCTATAGTATTTCCATCCTCATTTGACTAATTTAACTCAATGATCATCTCACCTTGACCTTTCTCTAGTGGTGAGGTATTGTGAATTCCTTCTTCATTAATATTTGGTGGAAGAGTTGATGATGAAGCTCCATCTTGATTTGGCGGATCAAAAGCATTGCCAATTCCAAAGTAAAACTCTATGATAACTCTACATTTTAGGAGTTTTTATGGCCTCCTAGTCCCTTCACTACCCTGAGGAGTCTTACCCTTGTTGCACTTGCTACTTGAAATATTGATCTCTCACTTTAAATAAAAGCTTTAAAAAAAAAATCTTCTTATTTAAGAATGATAAAGAATATAGATCCCATTCCCTACTCAATATCATCATTAAGATTGAAGTAAGAATGTAAAAGAGATAAAGAAATCTTATAACACTATAAAAAAATGATCACTCACCTTTAAGTTTAGGTTTTTACTGACTTGCTATGTGTTAATTGAGGAATACTTGTGTTGTATGTTTGTAACTTTCCTATGATAAAATTCAAGGTTCCAAGTCCAACTTCTAAATCGAGAGCTCACAATTTCATAATTGAAAAAAATGTGTAAGAATAAATGATAGTTTTTATTGTATTTATATCAATCCATATTTGGTAAATTCTACAGGTTTTTTAAATGGTATATTAAAAAATTGGAAAATCCCACATGATTATACAACAATGTGTTGTAATTTTCAAGGTGATTATGGCCCTACAATTATCATAGAGGTGACACATGATTAAAAAATTGGTCCCACATGATTATTTTTAATGTTATTGGTGAAATGGGTCCTCATAAGCAACTATTTATAAATCGTAAATGGAAAAATGGGTCCTGATACACAATGTTGTTTTAATAGTATTGGTGAATATGTAGGTGTTTTGTTACATGCTTCTAGGATTCCAAGTGAAAATATTAATTAGTCCATTTGAAATGTGTAGCTTGTTATGGAAAATTTATTACTTAAATATGCCTCATAAAAAAATTTGATGGTGAATGGACATGCATGGGACTGATAATTTGTAAAATATAGGTAATTTGGCCACCTTGTTAGGTGTGATTAATTTGAAAATTTAGACTTGGACAATATTTAAAATTTTCTGGAATTGGTGAAGATTTACTATTAAATTTTTCCCTAGTTATAGAGTAGACATTAAGGAAAAAAGGAAACACGTCTAACTAGAGGTGAGGCAAGGACAAGACAAGAGAACAATAAGAACAACAAAACCAACAAGGCTAATGACTGTAGCAAAGAACCAGGAGAAAGTTTTGAAAACACATAAAACCCAAAGAAACAATCATGGAGGTTTGAATTCAAACTTCAACAAATATTACAAAGTAGCAGTAGGGCCAAAAACTAGTGAGCCACCAAAATTATCAGCAAAATTTCTCTTATGATTGCAAGAAGAACCATCTAGCCTAAGGATACCAATAATAGAGGGAGGAAAAAAATAAGAATTAGTACCAACCCCAACATCTAGCTTCCTTTTTATCCCTTGAATAGGACCATTATCAAAAACTTTATGGGAGTATGAGGTAGTAGCAAATTGTCAAAGAGTTTCACCAAGTTGAGTACTCTCCATAGTATTGAGATCCTTCAAATGATTATGTAGACCTAGAGTAATAGGTTAGAAAAATGGGGTAGATTCATAAAGAAGTTATTGCTTCCAACAACCAAGCTTGGAGCAAAGGTTCACACATTTGGGAAAAACAAAACTAGACTCAACGAAAACAAAAAATATAGCAAAGAGAAAGCTATATCTATCTTTAGTGACCTCATCTAAGGTAACAAAATGGCCAAAAAATTTAGCATATATCTTGAATAATATCATCATCCAAAAATTCTAAATGAAGCTCAAGTTGGAAAACTCAAAAAAGCTATAAGTTAAGATTAGTTGCATCAAAACCAGTAGACCATTGTTGAAGGTTGAAGAAAAGCATTACCAAAAACCAAGGGCCTTCATGACAATGAGAATGTAGTCATCCAAGGAAACAAAAAAAGAATCCATTCATCAAATCCAAAATATGAATACTAGGAGTATCCAAAATCTTAGAATCCCACCTACAAATAACATTAATATTTGGTCTAAAACCATAAAATCTCCCAATAAGAGTAGCTTGCAGTCCAAGCATAGTTCTATCAATCCACCCATTAGGAATAGTAAGAGAGAAAGAAAGTGAAGCAATAGAACTCTAACCATCGTTGAGAAGGGTCAAAGAAGTTTCCTAAGAAAAATTACCAGAGGAAACAACTCACTAAAGATCATGAAGATTAGAATCCAAATAAGGAGGTTGAGAGATCAAGTATCAGGTAACACCCAAAGCAGAGTAGTCCAAAAACACAACTTGAGTAGGAATAAAAGGAATGGGGACCTCCAAGGGAGATGCCAGAATAGGACCACCCCTAAAACAAGACATAAAAATCCTTGGAATCCCAACCACCATAGGGGTAGAAAGCTAAGAAATAGCCAGGAGCAGGGGAGGGGGCAAAGGAGGAAGAAACAAAAAGACCCTCTTGAGAGATATGCATAGGTTAGACCCATCCCAACCTAGAGAAACAAATCCATCAACATCCAACATAGAATTCTAGGAAGAGCATTGATCCTCTAGCCAAGAAGAAATAGGTACCTCCCTATCCTTAGCTTACAAATAAGCCTCCAGAAGGATATTAAAAATATATTCATCCTCCTCCATACTCGAGGAATCTAAGAAGCCATCCAACTCTTCATAAAACTCTACACCATTAGATCTAGAGCCATAAAAAAATAGCACCATTAAAGTCCACATCTTCATCTTCGTAGGCCTCTAAGGGACTGGAAACCTAGTCGCACCTCCAACACCACACAAGGATGAAGCCACATGCGCATACTAGCCCCCGAAAGCCACAAGTAGGGGTAGTAGGGATGCTAACGTCAGTAGTATTAGAGAAATTGACAATGGCAGCAACAAAGAAATCACCAAACAAAAACACCATATCCATCCTCATTGCTAGTGTCCTCATCACCTGTACCATCTCCATTGCTAGTGTTTCTACTTTAGTTTCCTCTAGAGTCCATAGCTAGGTTTTTCGCCATTGCTCCTCTAGTAAAAGTCCTTTAGTGATAAATATTTTTTTATTAGATTAAAACTTGAAGGTCTAGTACCCATAATAGAATAGCCATAGAGGCAAGGGTGGCTCACAAAAAGTGAGACAAGAATGAAAGACTCAAAAAGGTGACTCAAGGAGGAAAAATTCATAAAAGTATGCTTTTGAACAAAGCATATAATAAGTAGAACAACCCATAGACTTATGATTTTCATCAAAGAATTGAACTGGAAGACCAACTACAAGAACAAAGGCAGCAAAAAATAAAGGAATCCAACTAGAAACACACTAGCCCACAAAAATGAGGGAAACCCAACAAGAGTCAGCGACTTAAAACACTATACCTAGGACCACAACCCCTATGCAAAAACTCCAAATGTTCAACACTAAACATAAAATAAACCAAAGCGAAGAAGGAATCCCTTTCCATAAAAACCCCTTAAAACAAAAACCAAGCTCCTCCTCCATAGAAGCACACTCCACCTCAAAAATAGCAACATATAATGGATCTCCACCTGAATAGAACAACCAGTCAAAGTAGGCTACAAAGGAGATAATAAACCAAAAGAAGGGATAAGAATAACACCCTTAATCTTCATGAGATGGAGGGTTTGCATGATAGGCATGGAAAACACCCTAGCCAAAAGAAACACAATAGGGACAACCCCATCTCTCATGATCATGACCATATAAACCAACTGAGTAGTCTAACTAGTAAAGGATTTTCAGACCATCTCTCTAAAACACCTCTACCAGAAAAGATCAGTTGTATGCCGAAACCAACATCCAAGCATAAAACTCACTCCAAGGAGCATGTCAAACTTCACAAATCTTGCACTGAGCAACAATAGCACAACATCCCCTTGAGAAGACACACTACCCAAAGAATCATGTGCACCATAGGTAAGAAGATAGGTGAAGCCCCCTGACAGACCCAAAAAGAACACCTTCTCACATGCAATAGTGAACAAGGAATCTAGAGCCCAAAGAGGTCTTTCAATAATATTGTATGAAAAATAGTCCACAAGAACCTCCAGGTCAACCAGAAGTTGAGCATACACACTGCTAGAAAAATTACGCTTATCATCCCAAGGATAGGGAAAGTATGAAGCAACAGAGAGAAGAATACCCATGTGGAAAAAATCCACACCAACCAAGCTCATAGCAAATATATTTACAAGCCATAGCAAGCAATCCTTAATAAGGGGGAAAAACACTCTTACTACTAGAAGGAGAAGACAAGCCTAGATAAAAAAATGAGAACAATACCCATGAGAAAAAACCCAACAACAACTAAGCTCGCAACAAAAAACTAAGAAGCCAGAGTAAGTAAACAATGAAAATTCCTCCTAACCAAGAAATAATGCAGAACAACCTCCAAGGAAGCCCAAAAATGCTAGCAATGGTACGCAAACGAGCCAAGCCAAAATAGAGTAGTCATCGCGACAAGCCAAAACCAAAGGCATGCACACATGAATGAATATGACAAAAGCCCCCAGAGACACAGATTTAGAAGAAGCATCCAGGCAAGGCCTCACTAGAGACCCATAGCAACAATAGGAAGAGTTCCCTGGCACAAGAAGAACATGTAGCTCAAAAGGGTCTAAAATAGACCCACCTACAACAACAAAAGAAGCCCCCAAACCTTTAACAAAAAAAACAACTAGATCTAGGACACCCACAAAAGAAGAAGCAAAGGAAAACTCATTCCTCAACCCACCTTGCACCCAACAAACTCTCTTCCACAACACACTTCCAACACAGCCTACAGGAAAAACCACAGGGGAGAAAAGAAATGACCATGAGTGCCCAAGACCATTAGGATCTCCATCATGGTCTCCAGCTCCTTTACTAATTTCCAAAAACAGAGACCTTTTTTTCTTCCCACTCTGCACTCCACTCTCCATTCAATCCAATTTTTCTTCTCTATAATATGCAAATTGTTGGTATTCTACTCTATTTTAGAGATTTTAGTGATTAATATTATTGGCTTGAGCTAATCGAAATTGATAATTTTCTCTTCATTCATTATATTTCAATTTTTATAAAATAAACTACATGATATTTATCTTTCATAATTTTCAAAATCATTTTTGTGAAATATCATCGGCTAAAAATACTAAGGTGATGAGAACTAATTTTGCGGAAGTGAACATAATCTTTTTGTTGTACAATTTTATTAACTTTTCTTGTAGCAATTTTTCACCACGTTCTAAATATTTAAATAGTTTTAAAAATAATAATCATATTATTTTATTTGTATGGAACCGAATAAATGCACTCTTAACCAACTATTTTTATTACGAAAATTCCAAATTGTTTCTTGCTAACCGTTTTCAAAAGTAATATGAAGAGCACTATTTCCAGCCCTGAAATTTCACCAAGCATCCCTTCTAAAAGTCCTTCATTTTATCTAGATTCTACACCTAGTTTATCACTTCCAGTGCCTCTATCAGAATCTCCAAACAATTGATTTTATCAAATTTCATGACATATGTAAACATTGGCATAATAGTGGGCTATAAAATGACTGGTTTTTTAATTTTATTTTTTTCTACATATCTTGTTTTGATGTTGTTAATAGGTGAACTATTTGTGATCCAAAACATTCAGGAGAAATATTCGAAGCAGATATTTTTTACATTTTAACTTCACGTAGTATCCGTAAGTATATACACATTTTGTATATTCATTCATTTGTCTCGCTTTATAGAGTCTATTTATTTGTAATATAATGATCTAGATATACAAATAAATGAAGTAAATACAATTGAAATTTGACTCTACACAATATTTAGTGTCAGATTACAGTTTTTAATTAGCACAGCCAAAGTAAGTGGAATATGCTAGAATAGTTTAGATGGCTTTACAAGTTTCTTTTAAATAAAATTATTTTTTTATATTTTACTTTAGGTTTTGTCTAAGTGTCTATATTTTTATTTTTGCTGGGCTTCATTGTTTTCGGGTTAGTGTCCTCCAATTTTAGTATTGCCTGTTATTTTTTTATATAATTTATAAAGGAAGCCTATAAAATACTTTCCTAGTTTAGCGCAGTTGAAAGTTGGAGATATAAGCTTTGCCTTGTTTCAGTGAGACTATGTTGGTACAATTCATAACCACCAATTTGTATTATTCTAGAAATTTATAAACATTCTAATAATGGAAATATATAAAATCAGATTTATATTTGAAAAAGTAGAATAATATTTTTGTTTTTGTTTGAGAAGGATGTTTATCCTTTAAGTATTCACTTCATCAACTTAACCTATTATCAATAAGGCCTCTAGATATTGGATTTTGCAAATTTCTTATGCATATTTTGATCGGCGTTTAGGGTTTCTAAAATGATTTGTGTTTCACTACAGCACGGTACCCCAAGGCACCTTTCCTATGGGGAGTGGAAGGCGGATTCAAGAGGAAGGTCCTCAAGTTATTCCCATCAATGGGAGTACGGATAGGGGACATTTCTGTAGCATCCTCCATTTGAAATTTTTTGGGGTTGTGAAAGGGATATTGTGATATAGCTTGGACATCTGGGGAGGCCCACATAAGAGAAAAGGAACAAAAGAAAAAATAGTGGAGATTATTTGTAAAAAAAAGTGGATCCTCTTACTTTCTTCACTATTTTAAGTTTAAGAGATTTTTCACAATGTATCATATTGTTAAGTCATCACAATATGCTTACATTTAATTCGTATATCACTATCATACAATTTATTATGTTTAAATAATAGATTAAGTGTTAAAATACTTATTGATGCATCCGATCTTTATATAAGTACATATTTGATTATTGTTAAAAAAAGGGATATAAAAATAATAATAATATGGATGACATTTTTATGTGATGCATTTTTGTTGATATCATTTGTCTAAATTACTTTTTGATCACTAATTTTAAATATCTAAGAAGCCTAAATTAGAATAAATGTATCATTGGTAATAAGAATAAATTTGATCAAGTGACTATTTTGACTCTAACTAAATCTTGTCTATTATTCCACTTTTTTATTATTTGCTTGATATTTATCTTCTCATAAATCAATGTACTTTTGTTGTAGCACAAGTTGAATTTAAGAAAATGACAATGTTATGTACCCAATTCTACTTTTTGTTAGCTATTATTTCAAACAGTACCATATGCATTATAATTTTTCCTTAGTTACCTTCAATAAAGAGATGCACATACTTTGTAAGTCATCCAAATAATTTTTAAAATAAGGTAATTTTCACACATGAATATGATGGTAGCAATTGCTATTTGTAAAAATTTGTATGTTATTATGACCTCTCATTAGAAAGACATTTCACAACATTTGGAGAAGGAATGAACTATCTATTTTATTTTTCCACCTTAAAGTGGTGTTGTGAAGATAATAAAGAAATTAAATTTTCATCTTATTTTAAAATATTTTTATGGATGAAAGATATGTTTTCTTGTGGGTTCATTCCAAGTTACCTACCAAATCCCTTTCATAGTCTATCTTTTAGATATTTTTTACTAAGTTATGATAGATCAAATATATTTTTAGTTTATTATTTCTCCTCATCCTAAATGGATCTTGGTGACCATAAAGTGAGTGTATTTACACTTTAGACTAATTTTCTTTATTATTTCTCCTCATCCTAAATGGATCTTGGTGACCATAAAGTGAGTGTATTTACACTTTAGACTAATTTTCTTACCTATTTTTTGTCACTTTCTTCCTTGTTAAAATAATTTTCTTCTCTTTTGGGGTAGAAATAATTTACTAAGGTTTTCTAAATTTTCTCATAATCTATTTTTATTTTTAGCTAATAAAAATTATCTATGAGGGTGGAAATAATTAAATGAATATATTAGCTCTAATACCTAAGAATTATATAACTTCTAGATATATCTATAAGATTCAACATACTCATTGGTATATCTAACTAGATATGATATAATAATTTTTTATCTTAACATCATTTAAATTGAATTCATAGTTTGTGATACATATTAAGCTTCTAACCCTAGAATAACCCTATAATGTTATCCTGTAGATGCTTTAAGGATAAAATAATGGTTTCTTGGTGTGGTCTTAATCCTCATTGTTAATTCATGACAATTTTATGCTCAAGCTATGTATAAATATGATAATTGTATTGGTGTGCCTGTAAATAAGGTATAGATTTTACTCCCTTTATATATTCCCACCTATGGTTATGTACCTTCAATATGGATAATGTTGAACAGTTCTAAAGACTAAGAGGGGGCATGAATTAGTCTACTCAAAACTTAACCCCTTATGTAACTTGAAAATTTTAGCACAACTCAAACTCTTTAGTAGATAAAAATAGAACTTTAAGAAGAGAAATGACAAAGAGGGTTATATAAATCAGAATCTTTAGCACCTTTCACAAACATAACCAATAAAAGATATAGTAGTAATCAAATCAAAAACAAAGATAAGGAAATAGGGAACACACTCATGCACAAGGAGAAACTATATTTACATGCAAAACCCAATGAGGAAAAAGCCACGGTGAGAGTTAACTCACAATATAAGGCTTACTACCAATTTAAATACTTGCAAGAAGGCTCACTGCCTTAGAGAAAGAAACAAAAAGGACTTGCAACACAAAATCACTAACCAACTCCAGGAGAAAGATATAGGGAATTGATGAGATTCACTATCTTCGAGAAGGATATAATATGAATTAGAGAGAATCAAAAGAACACCAACACAACTCTCTATTGGCTGAGGTGTTCAAGAATAATTGATCTTTTCTTTCACAATATTTTGCACTATCTCTATTGGATATTCAATATGATTTGCACATATGGTTCTTTGGACTTGTAAACATCTCCATCTTGTTGCATCCAAAAATATATTTTATTTATATCCACTGTAACACTTCAATTCTTCAATTAGCCCAACTAGGGAGAGAATAAAAAAATAATTTAATTTGTAGACCACCAAAGCATAATGTTTTCCTATCCTGAGGAAAGAGAGTACCAAAAACAAACTTAGCACATCTTTCAATGTGATCCCAAATTATTTACATGTAGGCACACATAAACCTAAGTCGACCCATAAATAATTTTTCAATTGAATCTAGTTGGCATGATCCCAAACAAAATAATTTAGGAACCAAATATATCATGACACATCTTCTATTGCTAATGTAGCCCTCAAGAACATAACCCAAGAAAATGAATAAACCATGTTGGCTAGATATCCACAAATAACCTAGAAATACAACTCAAAATAGAATGTGGCACCAAAGTGCAACCAATTAGCAACTTATGGATCATATAGGGATGTTCCTTAAACATCCAAAATCACTTCCATACTCTTCTTTCATACTATTATGCCATAAAAAAGGACCGCACACTAAATAGGTACATAAAACTCTATTTAGTAAACATAGAATATATAATCAAATTATGTAACATTTGTAGAATAGCTTGTGAACCATTTTAGCATATGAGATATTACACAGACATTGTGAGCACAAAATCCAAGTATATTGTAAGAAAAATTATCCCTTTTTCACACTTAATTTGAGAAATAAATAATAATAAAATGAGCTTAAATATACCTTAATTTAGTGTTGTAATATGTTAAATTACTTATTCACATTAAGTTTAGGGCACTTTTAAATAAATTGGACTTAATTGTGCCTTATTTTTGGTGTTGTAAAGTGTACCTTTACAGTTTCACATAAATCTAGGGCTTTATTAATTAATTAAGGTTAATTTACCTTAATTGACCCTTTTAATTCAAATACAAACCTAATTAATTGTAATTTTCGAGGGATAAAACTCGACATTCATAAATGCCATAACATAATATTTAACATTGAGCAATGTGTTTCCTAGGTAAGTGGCCTAGGACCCATTCTTCATAGGGTGAATGGATACTCAGACCTAGCACCCCCCTTTAAAGTATGTTTTGGCAGTGTTTTTAATTATTTCAAATTTGTAATTCAATGTCAGCTTGTGATATTGAATTTTGGGAATTAATGTTAAGATACATATAAATAATAAGGCATTTCCCTATGCTTCACCTAGAGAATATTAGGAGAGCATTCTTAAGCAATTTTTATGACATCAAGAGTATTTTGGGTATGTGCAATATCATCATGGGCCAAAAAAGTGGCAATACGATGGGTTGTGTAGGATATGTGGCTAACAACCTTTTTTTACCCAAAATTGATGAAATGAAAAGGGTTTTTAAAGGAGATTCTCAATTTTCCACCAATATAAATTATGCTTTACTTTGAATTTAATAAATAATTATTATTCATTTTCTATTTGAATTACGACTTAAGTCTTGATTGATAGGATGGTTGAAAAACATCTACAGCTTTCAAATAGTATCACATTTTTTCAATCTGACCAAAAAAAGAAGAATTAAATTTCACAAATTTTTGACCAAGTTAAGGTGGTCAAACATACAAACTTTTATATTTTTAAAAAAATTTAATAAAAAATTTATAATTAATTATTTACTTGGAAAAAAATTACAAAAAAAATGCATCACATCGGGACATGATTCCTTTACTTATATCTAAAATCTTATAAAAAAATATTATCATTTTATTGTGGTTAGGGTGGTCAGACAGACACCTACTTCTTATTTTTTCCCTAAAATTTAAGTGTTGCATTGAAATTTTGAATTTTCACTAAATAGATTTTTTTTTTTAATAAACCTGGTAGTTTAGAAACTGCATTCAATTTTCTACAGATTCTATTGTTGCATATTTTTGAAATAATATAGATAAATTATTCAAATTTTTATGTCAAGTTGCCTAACTCTGATTTTCCTAAATTTTTTGCCACTTAAGGGCCTATTTTTTCCATGATGATCCTACTCATACCCTTTTCACAAGATAATTATTAGAGCATTCAAGAGCATTTTTAAGGAAATCAAGGGTAGATTAGTAGAATACTATTATAGAAATCAAGGTCTTATTATCATGTCAAAGTCATGTTGTATCATGCATGTTGTCTGAGCTAATATGGTGATGTAGAGGTCAACATCTATTCAAGTATTCAAAGGCATTGTGTCAAGATAGTTTCATGATCAAGATCCAAATCCATTGAGGCCAATTCATGCAAGTTGCATATCTACAATTCAAGGTTCAAATAAGGTTTGGTGAGTAGTAACATAGGTTTGTTCATTCATTATTCCTTCTTTCATGTTTCATTATTTCATTTCAAGGTTTAATTACTAAAATTTGGTTTGAACAAGGAAAACTCCAATTCACCTAACAAATAATATTTCTTTCTCTTTGATGTGTGATTGCATATTTTAGGTGGAAGATCCTTTGAAGAGAAAAATTGAAGAAAGTTGCAAAGTTGTCAAAGTTGTAAGAAAAGTTTTCATTTCACAAAAAGTATTCTACAAAATTTATTTCCAACTATCCAATAGGAAAAATTAGGAATCTACGAGTGCAAACACAATAGAAGAGAACCCAAAAATAGATTTCAGAGAATCCTAGCCAGGACCCATTTTCCATAGGGAAAATGAGTCCTCAGTGAGCTTCAAAAGGTGAATTTTTGTGAAAGGTACACATTATTTTCCCCTTTCAATATCTCCCTTTTGATTGTTGTTTCTATTAATTTTGATTACTATCCTTCATTTGCATTTTATACCTAGAATTTTTTATTTTTTTATGGTTGTAATCTCTCTTCCTAAAGTGCTATTTAACACATACCCCCATTGTTGCATAGACAGGAAATTTGTTGATTCATGCCATGATCTGACTCACCTTGTGGTTGTTAGTCACTTCATAGTTTGTATCTCATTTCCTTGAATGAAACAAGAGAAATATGTCCTTTATTATCAATTCATTGTGGTGAACTCCCTTTCACAATCAACATCAACATATATTTTTATTTTTTTTACCAAGTTGTGGGAAAAAATACATTAATATGGAGAAATGTGGAGCATTTCCTAGACTGGGCCATGTAAGGAAAATCGAGTCACCTGAGAACAAAACATCTAAGAACTGGAGTGCCTTTGGTGATTTTAATTCCTTCAAATTGCCTCAATGACACATACTTCTATACCATAAAGGGGAAACTAGCACAATTTATTTCCCACATTAACTCTTCTAAGAAAAGAACATGCAAACTTAACTAGATACACCACTTATGCACTAATTCCAATTATAGAACCAGCTAACATGAAAGAAAAAAAAATGAGCACACATATTTACATGGGGAAAACCCTTTTGGGTAAAAAACCCCACCCTTCAAAACACTCAGCTCAATTGTATTAATCAACAACAACAACAGTTACAATACAACCTCAGAGCTATGCTCTTCAATAGTTTTACATCTTGTTCATTTGGAGAATATAGGAAACAATATTGTTTATAATCCTCCCACTGTTACAATGTCCTCACACAACACATAGTGTAGATTCATTTCATTTCACTAGCTCACTCACTCTGCTAGCCTTTCGGGCAACACAACCTCATGGCTTCTTAGGTTCACATCCTCCTTTGTGTTGTCTCACCCCAACATTCTCCATGTTACAATTTTTTGTACAACATAGAGTTCAAACACTCACAGATCATTTGACCATCGAACCATCGAACCATCAAACAATAAAACCATCAAAAAATCAAAACCATAACAGTTATAGTATGTTGTAATGTATAGCAACAACCATGATCGATTCATTCTCTATATAAATGGTTCAGTTCAATTTCCTCTATAGTCCAACCATCAAACAACAATTTTCAAATGTTGTTCCAATGAATTGTTGATTCACAACAACGATGTGAAATTAACAAATGAATCCATTCCATGTGTCAGTACATCATTCATTCATCATTGTTTGACCACCATTTTGCTTCATTTCTGCCTGTTGCTTCCAAGCTTAACCACCATATTGCAATCCATATTACAAGCCTCCGCGGGACTGTAGTTTACCATTCTACTAGAACACTGCTCTATCGTATGACCATCTACAGACCCTTGCGGTTCAATGGTAACAACACTACACTATCCTATCCTTTTCCAAGTTCTATCACGGTGTGGTGGTAACACCGCACCACCGCAGGAGGTCTTCAACACAGTCATGGGGTGGCAATAACACTGCACTACCACCAGACTACCAAAGGACCCCCAAGGTAAGGCGGTACCCTGTGCTACCACTAGACAACCAAGAGACCCTCATAGTATTGCAATATACCACACTACTACTAGTTAGTCACAAGGTTCTCATGGTATGGTGGTACATAGTGCTACCACTCCTCTCTTACAAACATCCATCGATACAAGAAAAATCCATCACTTTCAGAGGTTTAAGCAACAAAAATTAGGGTTTCACCAGTGAATTTGAGACACATTCTCAACCATCTCCCACTTGACGAAGAAATCACTAAACCCATTTCCAACCTTTGAAGCCAATGTACCATAGTCATTCATGCAATAATAAGAATCTCAAACAATGCTCTCATGCCCTATCCAAGACACTTGCAGCAACATCCAAGATGTCCACCAACTCAAGCTTCGATTTCATCCATCCATTACATGACAATAAATGAGCCAAGGATTACAGGCACTAGTCTATAGAACCCAAACACCAGATCCAACTAATAACAAAGACTATAACATGCTGCCACCATTTCACTATGCTCACATGCTATAAGAAGCAATATCAACTTCAAAGCCTCAAATAGAACACAACTATGAAGTCATTCTCCAAAAACAAGATAGAACATCAGCTAGAATAACAACTAGAAAAATAACTGCTCCCATCCAACTGATTAACGTGCATGACTAAAAATAGCACCCACATCTCATGCTATTCCATACAATCTCACATACCTTTAAGGTATCCTCATTATTAGACTTATGTCAGCAACACAACCAATCCATCAACTATAGATACAAGCACCATGCATAAATCAATCAAAAAAGACCAAATGAATCCAGGTACTCCCACTGCATGGGTAGTGCCAAATCTGAAGGATCAAAGGTATAACTGGTCCACCAATAACAACACATAGAAAATGTAACCATGTAGTACCAAGGAGTTATCCACAATGATATGCACAACCTACAACCAACTACTACAAGAATCATTTCTCTCAACAATCTTCCAAAGCTCTTCCAAGTTCTTCAACACCCAACAGAGGAAAAAGATTAAGAACCTCCACGTCATCACCCAAGCACATGAGTGAAAACACATGACCACAAGCTAGTGATCACTATAGCTCTAACCAAACCTAAAACCAATTTAATGTAAAACCAAACATCCGGGAAGACTTCCGATACCAAAAGGAGTGCCTCTACACATCATATACTTGATATATCTAATGTTCCTCTTCAACTTGCTAATAATCATACTTGTAAAGTAGAAGCAATTGGAGATGTGAATATTCCTAATGGTAAATTGCATGATGTTTTATATGTTCTTTAATTAAAGAATAACTTGCTTTCAGTTCCTAAGCTTTGTCAAGATTATAAAATCAAATTTTACAAAGATATGTGTTATATTATTGATCCAAAACAAAACAAGGTCATTGCTCTTTAATATCTACCATTGATTTCAATGTTTGGAATGAAAGACTTGGTCATATAAATGCTAACAATATTGCTTTAATGCAAAAGCTTAATATGGTAGATGGATTGCCTAGTATTGTTCCATCTAAAATTGTATGCACATGATGCATGAGTGGTAAGATGCATAGGGAGCACTTTCCACATGATCAATCATGGAGGGCAACTCATAAGTTGCACCTAGTTCATAGTGACCTTTTGGGACCCATGGAGAATAACTCCATCCAAGGATCAAGTTATACCCTTACTTTTGTTGATGATTTTTCAAGAAGAACTTGGATCTATTTTCTTCATAGTAAGGATCGAGCTCTTGATATATTTTCTGAATTTCATAAATTTGTTGAAAGGCAATCTGGTTTTAAACTTAAAATTGTTAGAACTAATAATGGAAAAGAATATGTGAACAATTCTTTTAATAGTTATTTGAAATCATTTGGTATTAAGCATGAGCTAACTATTCCCTATACACCTCAACAAAATGGTGTAGTGGAAAGGAAGCATAGAACTATTGTGGAAATGGCTAGATGTATGTTACATGCTAAAAATATGTCTTATAAATTTTGGGTAGAAGCTATGTTTTGTGCTACTTACATTATCAATAGGACTCCTACTAAAGCTTAAAGGATATAACTCTTGAAGAAGCTTGGTTTGGTAGGAAGCCCAATCTTAAGCATTTAAGGATTTTTGGTTCAATTGCTTATGTTCACAAACCTAAACAAAAGAGGAAAAAATTAGATGCTAAATCTTCTTATCATATTTTTGTTGGTTATGATGAACATTCTAAAGCTTATAGAGTTTATAATCCTCTTACTAACAAAGTTAAAGTTTCTAGAGATGTATGCATTGCTGAAAATGGTGACACATGACTATTCTAAAGTGCATAATATTGATTCTTCTCAAAATAAAGTTATTGTTGTGGAGGATAATCCTCAAGTTGAAACTCCTCTTAACCCTCCTAATGCATCTCTTACTCATAGTGATAGTGATGATGAAAATGTTAAAATTTCTCCTCATGATTCTTCTTCTAGTGATGATACTCCTAAATCTAAAAGAAAGCCAAAATGGTTTAAAAATTTGTTGCAAGAAAGTGAGGATTATTTAGCTAAAAATCCACCTAAAAGAAGAAAGGCAAATTATTGTAATTACGCTTTGTGTCTAACATTATGAATTCAAATGATCCTCAAACTTATGAACAAGCTAAAGATCAACCTCATTGGCAAAAGGCTATCCAAGAAGAATATGATACTTTAATTTCTAATAATACTTGGGATTTAGTTCTATTACCTAAGGTAAGAATCTCGTTTCATGCAAATGGTTGTATAAAACTAAGGTTAATGAAACTAATGAAGTTGGAAAGTTTAAAGCTAGATTAGTTGCTAGGGGATTTTCTTAAATTGAAGGATTAGATTATAATGAAACTTTTGCTCCAGTAGCTAAGATCCCCACTATTAAATTAGTTCTTGCTTTAGCTTCTCATATGCATTAGCCTATTCATCAAATGGATGTTAAAAGTGCATTTTTAAATGGTGATTTACATGAAGAAATTTATATGTCTCAACCTTTGGGTTTCATTCATCAAATGGATGTTAAAAGTGCATTTTTAAATGGTGATTTACATGAAGAAATTTATATGTCTCAACCTTTGGGTTTCATTAAGGAAGGAAATGAACATCTTGTTTGCAAATTGAAGAAATCAATTTATGGTTTAAAGCAATCTCCTAGAGAATGGTATTCAAAGATCAATGCCTTCTTTTTATGTCAAGGTTTCATTACAAGTAAAAATGATCCAAATTTATTTATTAAGCATAGTGAAGATGATATTGTGATTATTATTTTATATGTTGATGATTTAATTATCACTTCTAGTTCTAACAATTTGATTAGTGATGTTAAGCCTCATGTAAATCAACAATTTCAAATGACTAATTTAGTCCTATTGCATTATTTTTTGGGTATGCAAATTTGGAAAACACCTAACAATATTTTTCTTTCTCAACATAAATATGCTCAAGATCTCTTAAATAGATTTAAAATGAAGGATGCAAAGTGTGTTTCCAATCCTTTTGAATTAGGAACTAAATTAATGGTTGATATGGAAACTCCTTTGGTTGATCCTACTTTATATCTGGTGATTAGTAGGAAGTTTAAATTATCTAACTCTTACTAGACCTAATATTTCTTATAGTGTTGGATTGGTTTCTATATTTATGTCTAAACCACAACAAACTCATTTTAAAGTTGCAAAAATAATTTTAAGATATGTTAAAGGTACTCTTAATCTTTGTCTTTTTTATGATGCAAATTGTGATTTTTCTTTAAAGGGTTATACTGATTCGGATTTAGGAGGTGATCCCAATGATGGGAGATCCACTTATGGTTATTGTTTCTTTGTTGAATCAGGTGCAATCTCATGGAATAGTAGGAAACACCAATCTACTTATCTTTGTTCTATAGAATTTGAATATAAAGGTTGTACAAATGCATCTAAAGAGGCATTATGGTTAAGAAGATTACTTGAAGACTTGGGTCTACCTCAAAAGGATCCTACTCCTTTATATTGTGATAATCAAAGTTCTATTCCTTTGGAAAAGAATCCAATTTTTCATG